>JAABOM020000110.1:6061509-6092115 GCA_011800125.2 Solanum clarkiae | reverse complement strand
ATATATATATATATATATATATATATATATATATACACACACACACACACACACATACACACCAAAAAAAAAAAATATTTTCTCCATCTTAATTTATATGGCACCATTCAAATTTTGACATATCAAACAATTTAATTTTGACTTTGAGTTCGGGCATGGCATTTGTATTTTAAAATAAAATTTATATATTTGAAATTATGTAAAAAATACCACAAGTCGCAATAATTGATAATTCAAGACATTTCAAAAATATTTAAAAAATTATGATAAAACAAGATTTATTTAAATCTCAAAATTCAAAAAATCCCATATAAATTAAAATTGAGAGTGTATATTTAACTAGTAAATATAATTAATTTGAACCCATCATTTAGTTCAATTCGCCAACGAAAATAGTAATTTGTGGTGGGTCGAAATGGGAGTGTAGGATAACATAGGTCCAATGAATACGTAGCTGCAAAATGGAAACCATGCACACAGCCATCCTCTATTATATATTAATTACACTTCCAACTTCCCAATTATACTGATTTTCTTATAAATAAGTTGGTCAGTTCCCTTGTTTTCTTGACCCAACGCTAGCAAAAACAATCTGCAAAACATCCCTAGGTATGTACATATTATTATTTCTTTACTCTCAATTTATATGAAAATGTTACTTTTGAAAAGTTATACAATTTTCTTTAACGATAATTCCATCACATATAAAAAATAATATGTTTTGTGTATTTTTCAAATATGTAAAGTTTATTTTAAAATAGTTAAAGAATTTATACGTGAAATTAAAATCAAAATTAAGTGTTTTGACTCTCGTAGTATGGCGGAAGATGATAAGTTTGTGAAAGATGGAACGGTGGATTACAAAAACAATCCAGCAATCAAGAAGCAAACTGGAACTTGGAGAGCTTGCCCCTACATCCTTGGTACACTATTATTTTCTCAGTTTTAATTTATATGATACTTTTTGCTTTTTGAGATCTAAATTACATGAACTGGAACAAAATGATGGATTTAGGGAGGGAGAGAGGATGTTCACCCGAACTCTAACATCCAAAAATTATATTTCTAGGATCGAAATAATTGAGTCTCACTAGCAAATCAAACCTCAAAAGATCATAATTAAGAAGACAAATCAGAAATATATCAAAAGAGATACAAACATTAAATGTGGTTCAGTCAAGTGACTTATATCTATAAAAAGAGATGAGCAATCCACTTTATAAAAGAGACTATCCAGTAACAAGAGAGATAACCTCACAAGTTCACTTAGAACAACAAGAGGTTCACATAAGTATTAACATATATAACACACCATTTTTTTTTCGTACACAAAACCCTCAGCCCCCTACTACTTATTGTGAATGCTATCAAATTAGGAGTAAACCTAAAGTCATAAATATTTTTTCTAAAAAATAAAAAAAGAGAAGACTGGTCAAATATGGATACTGCGTTTTCCTTTTAGAAAAAGAAAAATCCAATTATACTAGAAAAGTCGGGACAAACATCCAACATATTTTGGTTGATTTTCTGTGTTTATGTACATACATAATTTAGGGGAAGGGAGGGCGTTCACTTCAACCTCAGCCAAAAATTATAAGGTATATGTATGATTGTTTTTATTTTTGTGTTTATTGCATACATAAACTTTGAACACACATATATATTTTTATTTTTATTTTTTTAACAGGAAATGAATGTTGTGAGAGGCTGGCATACTATGGGATAAACACAAATTTAGTGAATTATCTGAAATATCAGATGAATGAGAGCAGTGTTGTGGCAGTTAATAATGTGACGAATTGGTCAGGGACATGCTATGTTACACCATTGCTAGGTGCATTTTTAGCTGATGCCTATTTGGGAAGATTTTGGACTATTGCTGCCTTCTCAATTATCTATGTCTTTGTAAGCTTCATGACTCTTTATATTTTAGATTTTTCTCTTTACATGTTTCTAGCATGATAAAGAATCCAACAAAATTTAAAACTTCAAGAATAGAATTTGCTATTTACTTGTCTTGTTTTGGATTACTAATTACACCAATTATCAGTAATTTACCTTTTAAGGTCATATAATAATAAAGTGGCAAATGATAATTTAGATTCAAACCACTACTGAAAATAAAGGTTTTTCCTACCACAAATCTGTGAGAAATTTGTGAACGTAATTTTTTCACTCATTCTCCACTGAACTAGCTCACTAACAAATGCATGATGCAAAACAGATTTTTACTTTTCCACTCATTTCCACTGAATCAGCTCCTAACAAAATGCATGATGGAAAACAGATTTTCACTGAAATAATACATATTGCTTCCTGATTATTCAGTATGAAAGTGTGTGTGTATGTATGTATGTATGTGTTTTTTTTTTTTGATTTCCCACCCGGTGTCCAATGCCCACAATTTTTCCATTCTCGGGGCTCGACCCGAGACCTCTGGTTAAGAGAGGAGCAGCCTCATCTTTTCGCTGCACCACATCCTTTGGTGGTTGTATGTATGTATGTATATGTTTGTTTTGAATTAAAATGTTAATTTGTTCCAAACTTATAAAATCTTGAACTCCACGCTTGATTTTGTAGGTTTGAGTCTATGTTTGCAGAATTTTGACTAGTTAGGTTATATAATTTGACTTATTTTGGTTGAAGGGTCATGTTGAATTCAATTTGTAAGGTCAAGTTAGAGTCAAAATCCAACCTCTTTTGACTTAGGTGGAAAGTAAATTTGCAAAAATGAAACACTTTTTCATGATGGAATATAAAAAAAAAATCATATTGTCAGTACATACAAGTTAAACGTTGTACTTTAAATTCATGCAGGGGATGACAGTCCTAACATTATCATCAACAGTACATGGACTAAAACCACCTTGTGATGACAACAATTCTTGTAACCCTAAAGGGATCCAAATCGGAATTTTCTACTTAGGTCTTTACCTAATAGCACTTGGTACAGGTGGTATCAAACCTTGTGTTTCATCATTTGGTGCAGATCAATTTGATGATTCTGATGAAACAGAGAAGAAAAAAAAGAGTTCTTTCTTTAATTGGTTCTATTTTTCTATCAATATTGGCGCGCTTGTTGCTTCAACTATTCTTGTTTGGATACAAACAAATGTTGGATGGGGTTGGGGATTTGGTATCCCTGCTGTTGCTATGGCTATTGCTGTTGTGAGTTTTTTTTCGGGTACGAAACTTTATAGGAATCAAAAACCTGGTGGAAGTCCATTTACAAGGATTTGTCAGGTTATTGTTGCGTCTTTTAGGAAAATTAATGTGAAGGTTCCTAGAGATAGTTCGGTTTTGTTTGAAACTAATGATGAAGAATGTGCTGTACAAGGTAGCAGGAAACTTGATCACACTGGACAATTGAGGTATGTAAAGAACTTTTATACTGTTTAACCTGTTGTAACTGGTCGGCTTTAATGTTTTTGTCTTGATATTTTATCCAGTTTCTTTGACAAGGCAGCAGTGGAAACACAATCAGATAGAATCAAAGGGTCAATTGATCCATGGAGCCTTTGCACTGTGACACAAGTTGAAGAACTAAAATCAATCATAAGATTGTAGCCTATATGGGTAACTGGCATAATCTTCAGCAGTGTTTATAGTCAAATGGGAACTTTATTTGTTCTTCAGGGCAACACAATGGATGTACACATGACCAAATCCTTTGAAATACCTTCAGCTTCCCTCTCCCTTTTCGACACGGTTAGTGTCATTTTTTGGGTACCTGTCTATGACCGCGTGATTGTTCCATTGGCTAGAAGAATCACCGGTCATAGGAATGGTTTCACTCAACTACAAAGGATAGCAATTGGACTCATAATCTCAATTTTCGCGATGTTGATTGCTGGAACATTAGAATTGGTAAGACTGAGAAGTATAAGACAACATGATTACTATGAGATGAAACATATTCCTATGTCAATTTTTTGGCAAGTTCCTCAATATTTTGTCATAGGTTGTGCTGAGGTTTTCACATTCATCGGACAATTGGAATTTTTCTATGAACAAGCTCCTGATGCAATGAGAAGTTTGTGTTCTGCTCTTTCACTTATAACGATGGCGCTCGGGAACTATTTGAGTACATTTTTGGTTAATGTTGTTACAGACATGAGTACTAGACATGGTGGTCCTGGTTGGATTCCTGATAATTTGAACTATGGTCATCTACATTATTTCTTCTGGCTTTTGGCTATGTTAAGTGTGCTCAATTTTGGAGTTTTTCTCTTTGTTGCTAAATTTTATACTTATAACAACCCAATAGGTCCGTCTTCATAATTACAATTTGTAACAATATTATTAACATCCTAATAATTAGTGTTTTCCTCTGTTTCTTCAAGCTTTAACATTGTGCTTCAAGATTGTTGATTTTCATTAAGGTTGTTTTCCTTGTTTTCTTATTCTAAATTTTATTTGTTTATTAGATGTTTCTTGACAATCCAGAATTTTTAAAAAGTTCTTATAGGGAAAATTCTTTTTGCCATAATTTTAAAAAAATTGTTCACACTATAAAGTAGATTTATTTTAGATAATTTTGCCCTTCATCTTAAAAATATTATAGAAAAATATAGCATTAAATATTTTAGGAAGATATTACGGTAAATTATAGAAAAATATAGATAGTCAATTGCATTAAATATTTTAGGAAGCTATATTTGGTTAATTATAGAAAAATCTAGATAGTCATTAGCATTAAATATTTTAGGAAGATATTTTTGTTAGATGACTACTAAATTACCTAGATATTTCTTGTAGATATATCTACAATGATATCCGGAATTATCCCCATACAACTATAAATAGGGGCGGCACTAGGCATTTGTAATTAACTCAAAATCAAAGAGTCTTCTTCCATGACAAAGTTCTTATTTCCAAAAATTTATTTCTCCTTTCTAGCTTCCTCTTCTGAATTTTTCGATCTTAGTTAACGTTCTTGGGCTAACATTCTGTTATTCCTATTATACTTTTCCCTGCTATATTTCTCTACACTTTCAAACCCGTACCATGAAGTTGTTTTCTCTCCTTTAGTACTTCTTAATTCATAAAAGTATATCTCTCGACACTAATATCCTCAGGAAATTATCAGCAACAAAATGTGGCAAAAGTATCATAAATCCATGTTTACTCAGGAACAATATGACCAAATCCTAAAAATACTTCACAAGGAGATGGAGGTGCCTTCCAGTTCAGATAATCCAGGTATGCATCAAATCTTTTTGGCTACCAACAGTGCAGAGCTTAAGAAGTGGATCATAGACTCTGGAGCATCAAATCACATGGTACACAACAGAGAATTGTTAGATGGTATTAGCCAGATCACTGAGAAAAACATTAAGAAAGTATACCTGCCAGATGGTAATTTTTTGGACATAGCTTGTGTGGGCAGATGCAGATTAAACACTGGAGAAACCGTCTCAAATGTATTGTGTATTCCTGAGTTCAAACACAACCTGTTGTCAGTTTCCAAGTTAACAAAAGACTTGAAATGTTCAGTCACTTTCTTTCCTGATATATGTGTTCTGCAGGATCTGTTCAATGGAATGGTGAAGGGGATTGGTAGAGAAAGGTTGATGGATTGTATAACATACAACTACCAATAAGAAGTATAGATACTGTCCAAACAATAAGTGCCAACACAGTGAATAATGGTGTTGTAGGTAAGGCTGAGGATCTGGAGATATGGCACAAAAGACTTGGTCATGTACCTCTCAAAGTGTTGCATCAGATTCCCACACTGAAGTTTAGAAAAGGCTCCATTCAAGACTGCAATGTATGTCCACTAGCTAGGTAAACAAGGCTGCCCTTTCCTAATAATCCTAGCAGAAGCACCAACATCTTCTCCACTATACATGGAGATGTTTGGGGTTCATATAGGGTTACTAGCCATGATGGCTGCAGATTCTTCCTCACATTGGTAGATGATTGTAGTAGAATGACATGGGTTTACATGCTAAGGATGAAGTCTGATGTCATTGTTGTCCTTAGACAGTTTTTTGCCTTGTTGAAAACTCAGTTTAATGCATCTGTAAAGATTTCCAGAAGTGATAATGGCACAGAATTCTTGAATTCTAATTCCACTGCTTTATTTCACTCTCTTGGCATTATTCATCAGAATTGTTGTGTACATATACCTCAACAAAATGGTCTGGTTGAAAGAAAACACAGACATCTTCTAGAAGTTGCTAGAGCCATTAGATTGCAAAGTTTTCTGCCCCTCAAGTATTGGAATGAATATGTTCTCAATGCAGCATATGTCATTAACAGGCTACCCATGCAGGTTCTAGCTAGCAAGTCCCCTTTTGAAGTGGTGTATGGTATACCTCCATCTTTGTCTCATTTGAGATTCATTGGTTTGTATGTTTTGCAACTACATTACATAACACTGACAAGTTGTCCCCCAGATCAACTGTTGCTGTTCTAATGGGCTATTCTTCCACTCAAAAGGGTTATAAACTTTTTAATCTACTTACCAACACTTTTGTTGTCCACAGGGATGTGTCTTTCAGGGAACATATTTTCCCATTTCAACTCCTCAAAGATAAACAGATGCAGTTATTTCCCAATAGAGTACTCACAAATCATACAGCTTCTTCACCAACTTTTCCACCTACATTTTCCTCTTCTTCCAATTCTCCTACATCCTCACCTCCTACTTCTCCTCATCACACACCCTCACCACCTGATGCTGCACCTATTCCACTTCCTCCTGCTCCCAGAAGGTCTACCAGGCCCAAAACTACTCCAGCTTGGCTACATGACTACGTATGTGGCAAGCCAATCTCAGCCACAGTCCCTCAGCCTCACACAACCAATACAACCTCATGCCTTTATCCCATGCAAGTATACATGTCTCATACTTACCTTAATCCTCAATATCAAACATTCCTCTCCAAGATCACTCTTCATACAGAACCTCAGTCATATGCTGAGGCCATCACAGATCCTTAATGGATGGCAGCCATCAAGTTAGAACTGGATACACTGCAGGCAAATTAGACTTGGTCCCTGGTGAGTTTACCTCCTGGAAAGAAACCCATAGGCTGCAGATGGGTGTTTAAGATCAAGTATAAGTTTGATGGTACAGTTGAAAGATATAAGGCCAGACTAGTTGCAAAGGGTTACAACCAAAAGGAGGGCCTAAATTATCAAGAAATATTTTCTCCTGTGGTCAAGATGATTGCTGTTAGAGTGGTCTTGCTCTGGCTGCTGCAAATTACTGGACTCTTCATCAACTAGATATCTATAATGCTTTCCTTCATGGTGACTTGCTAGAAGAAGTATACATGGTGCCACCTCCAGGCCTTGGCAGTCAAGGGGGGAACAAAGTATGTAGACTGCACAAGTCCTTATATGGCTTGAAACAAGCCTCAAGACAATGGAATTTGAAGCTTGTTGAGGTCCTAATAAGTTCAGGATTCACATAAAGCCTCTTTGACTATTCGTCGTTCACTAAAAGAAAGAGAGACAGTATGGTAATTGTTCTAGTATATGTTGATGATATGCTAATCACAGGGAATGATCACACACTGGTCCATGAGGCTAAGGAAGCACTGCAGCAGAGTTTTAAGATCAAGGACTTGGGAAAAATGAAATATTTTCTTGGGATTGAGATAGCAAGATCAAAGGAGGAAATTCTCATGAATCAGAGGAAATATGCCCTTGAATTGATAAAAGAGTTGGGGTTGTCAGGATGCAAGCCAGCAAGCACTCCAATGGAATGCAACAATAAGTTGACTACAATGGAATATGATGAGCATGTAGGTGGAATGGCAGGTGACACTGAGCTGAGTGATCCAGTAACATATCAGAAGTTGATTGGAAAATTGCTTTACTTGACCATGACAAGGCCAGACATTACCTATGCAGTACATGTACTAAGTCAATTCATGCAAAGACCTAAGAAGTCTCACATGGAGGCAGCATATAGAATAGTGATGAGCCAGGATTGGGAGTCTTGTTGAAGTCAGAGAAGGCAACAGAACTAACTGCATTATGTGATGCAGATTGGGCTGGTTGTCCAAACTCTAGAAGATCAACAACTGGTTATATTGTGAAGCTAGGGAGCTCCTTAATCTCATGGAAGTCCAAGAAGCAAAGTACAGTTTCTAGAAGCTCAGCAGAAGCTGAGTATAGGAGTATGGCAGCAGCAATCTCAGAAGTCATATGGTTGCTGGGAATCTGCAAGGAATTGAAGATGGACATCAAGGCACTAGTCAAGCTGTTCAGTGATAGTAAGACTGCAATCCAAATTGCAGCAAATCCTATCTTTCATGAACGAACTAAACATATCGAGATAGATTTGCACTTCATCAGAGAAAGGATCCAAGATGGCATAATAAGTACAGTTCATGTGGGAACAAAAGACCTAGACTTGTTCACTAAGAGCCTAAATGGAACACAACATAGATATCTTCTTGGCAAGCTAGGAGTGTTGAACCTCTTTACACTACCTAGCTTGAAGGGCGGTATTGAAGGGAACAAGTGTAATTAGAAACTGATTAAACAATTAATTAAAGTTAGTGGGCTAATCATAGTTAGCAGTCAGTTAGAATTAGTTAATCAGGGTTAGAAGTTAGTTAGGAAGTTAGTTAAAGGATTAACAGTGTATATAAATATGTATACAGCACAATGTGCTTCTTTAGTTCAATACACAGATTTTTTCCCATCTTCTCCTCTCAAACTCTCTCTTAACTGCATCTTTTTCCTCTCCAAGTAATCATCTGTGAGCAGTATCACATTTTCATCATCAACATAAACTATATTAAATAAAATTTAATTACCAAAAAAATATGAAATTTAATTTTTTTTAATGCCTATGTATAGATCCTAGTCAACAACCATCCGAGAGAGTCATACATTAATATAATATTATAGTCTTTGCACTATGTCTTGCCAATTAGATAATTTGTGACTCATTACTTTTAATTTTTATTACTATAATTTCTAATTAAGTAGTTTTTATTATATTTAAATAAATTTACAAATATTTTATTAGTTAATATTTTTAATATAGTATAGATTAATAATTAATAAATTAACTTTTTTGATTATTTCGTAGAAATTTTATTTCTAAGTACAGTACTGTTTGATTTTATTAGTAAGGATCAAATTGAAATATTTTAATTTTTACTTTCAAGGATGAACAAACAAAGGCCTTTTTTATAAAGATAAAAATGAGTCAAAACAAAGGAGGTAGATATGTATCTTAAACCCCAAAAACTAAGTACTAGAAAGCAAAATATAATGAAAATCTCTAAAATTGTTCCTAAGTTTTATGAGCCAGAATAAAACATTTTTTTAGACAATACAATTTATTTTTAAAATAAAGCATATAACTATCATATTAAATTAAATAAATCATATAATTTGATATTATTTCTCTTTATGCCTGATATTTTTGAGTTGAGGGTCTTTCGAGAACAACCTCTCTATCACTATGAGATAGTGGTAAGGTCTGCGTACATTTTACCCTCCCCAGACTCCACTTGTGGGATTCTACTAGGTATGTTTGTTGAGTTAGCTTGCTCCTAGCCTGACATCTTAACAGGTTCCTCAATGTATAAAAAAATAAACCTAGAAGAGACACAATAACAGAAAGTAAAGGCACAATGATTTTTACGTGGAAAAACTCTTTGCTCAAGGAAGGAACAACCACGACCTGTCACCACAGGATTTAACAACCAAATCTACTAAAGAGCAAAGTAAAAAAATATAACTCACACGCTATTTCTCTACTTTCCCTTACAACACCAATAGCTTGCACCAACTAGCACAAGCAACGAGCACCCACAACTCCTGTTCTAATCCAACTTACACCACCTAGTAATTGGACTAAAAATACAACCTCACCTTTAGACTACAGCACTGTCTACAAGGTGTACTCTATACACGAATAAACTAATATAGAGTCTGATCACTTAACATTAGCTTTGGAGTGATCTTACACTTTGAAACACAGTACAACACAAACAAACAAAAGAACTATAGACCTAGTCTATCAGGTCCCACGTCTAAATTTGTTGTATATTTTTGCACAAGAAGTCAAGAAGAAGCTCTTCAACTCAGACTATGCTTAATAAAGAATATGCTTGAAAAAACTTGTGTTGAAACCTTGGACATCTGTCTTTTATGCTATTATGGACCGCTGATCCTTCAGTACAAGTCTAAAAGACTTCTCACCAACCACAACAGCTTTACAAGCTGTTTTCCACAACTTGCTTCAGCACAATAGTCTAATAATCTATCTGGTCTTTGACTTAGTTTGTTATCATAAAAAACTTGGACTAGTTTATGTGCTCAACAATTTCCCCTTTTTTTGATGATGACAAACTATGCCCACTATGTGATTTGTGTTCCCCCTTAATATAAGTCGTATTTCCCCTGAATGTATGATCACATTGATCCATAATGATCACATATCTTCCCCCTTTTGACATTATTAAAAGGAAAACAGTAAACTGAGATAGGATCACAATCAGAAAATACCAGGCAATTGAGTAAGCATAATTTAAAACAATAACATAAAAAAAGGAGAACATAGATCAGATTAGAGATGCACAAAGAAAATCAGAATTATGCCATTGCATATTCCATTCATAATCATCAGCTCAAAAATATATAATGCCCAGGACACGGCCAAGATCGTCTAAACAAAAATAACATTTCCAGGATCCAAAATAAATGGCAAAGAGTGGGGAATATTCATAGAGAACAGAAGAAATAAACAGGAGCAGGTGAACTTAGGAACGAGAGGATTTAAGGGTAAGATATTCAATTGACTTGGCCATGCTCGCACTGTAAGCTTCCAAAAGCTGCTGGGTGAGGGACTTCACCTCTTTAGTTAACTGGGCATTCACTTTCCACAGCTCGGTCACCTTAGTAGCATCAGTACCTTCTCTAGGTCTTTTGACCAGTTCAGTGTGCATCATAACCAATTCAGCATCCTTTGTTACCAGTGCCAAGTTTAGGTCCTTAATTTGAACTTTAAGGCCTCATTCTGTTCAACTAGCTCAGACACAGGAGATTTCTTGGTTTCGATCTTCAGTTCACCAATCTCACAGTCAGAGATAGTGTTAAAAGAAAATGATTGCTTCATGGTCTCAATGACACCTCGACTCAATTCAATTCCATAGTACTTAAAAACCCAATTGAGTAGGTAGCCATATGTAAGCCCATGTTTCCTTCTACCATGTTGTATACTTGGTCATATGTTCCATCATAATCGCTAGTAGATTGATTTTGACCAAGATGTTGAATTTTTCCATCAAGTACAAGTCAGCCATGGTAGCAACTGTTCTCTTCTCAACTCGGGGTAGAAGTACTCTGTTCACAAACTCAAAGTAAAGTTGATATTGACCCTTCAGGAATTTCTTGGAGACAGATGCAGAGGTTAGGTTCCTCACTTTACCAGCTTCCTCCAAAAAGTCCCTAGAAGGGGATCTATCAGGTACAATCCTGTTCTCTTCAGTTTTCACCTGGAGGATTATCCCTTGCAGACCTTCGTCCACCCGAATTGAAACATCTCTAATCCTGGTGATAAACCCCCGCATCCTCCTGTTATTGTTTCTCTTCTGAGTTTAGTTTTTATACATTGAGGGACCTGATAAGCTATCAGGCTAGGAGTACGCTAACTCAATAATGTTGTTGTTGTATGTAAAATGACGCTAATTTACTAACACATAAAATACACAAAGCATGTAGAAATTTTTCATATTCAATAGCATCTCATATGAATCAATTTTACTTTCTCAAATGAGTTTGAACTTTGAACCTTAATGATTTTCTTGAGATGAAAATTTATTGGGAGAGATATCTTTCAATGTTAAATAACGTTAGATAAGTACTCTTTTTATAATTGTGACTGTATTTGGGTTAAATTTTTGTGGCTATTTAGTGCAACTCTATTTAATATAAGGGTATAGTTTTGGAACCTTTTTTTTATTAATTTGGTAGAAAAAGTTAATTAGAAACCAGAAGCTAATGGAACCTATATGCTTGTTTGACCAAACTTTTGATAAGTAAAAAATGCTTATTTTAATGAATTGAGGTGTTTGGCTAAGTTTTCAAGAAATATATTACTTTTAAGTAGCAACAAAAGCTTAAAAAATATTATTATTATTTGCCCCTAAATATTTTTAAGTTTTTTTTTTTTAAATTAATTTGGGTTATTGACCTTTTTTATTGATATTCAAATAAAATGGACGCAAAAGAGGCGTTAAAATATATATCCTAAAAGGATTTCAGCAACATAATAAAATACATAATAGGAAACTATACAAACTTTTCTAGACTCTTCCTCTCTCTATTTGTGTGACTTTTCAGATGCACAAGTGAACAATGGATCATCTTTTCACCTCAGAATGGCGACCAACCTTTATTTCTTGGCAATACATTATTATAAGCACAACTAACAAAGGAAGATTGTTGTAACTTGTCTGTCCGCTCTTTTCGATCTCAGATCTTCTTTTTCTTGTCTGATCGATGTCCTCTCCGGTGGGTAGGTGCTTCTGTGGAATGTAACTAGCTCGAGCTAACACATGAAGTCCTGATCTTGTAAGTGTCTGTCTATTTCTCTAGACTCAGAAACCCTTCTACCCATAATCTCTAACTCCATTTTTGTTATGCTCAGGTCTTGGGAGAAGGATGCCTGGGGACCATTTACTTGGAACGCCTGATTCTGTATGCGCCAATTTTTGGGTCTTACTTCTTCTTTTCGTTTAATTGATTTATTTTAGGGGACTGAGTTAGATAGGCTAGTAGAATCATAAAACTTTTACTTAAAATTTGATGTTTGTAACTAAGCTTTCTAAGCATGAGATTTATTAGCTGCACTACAAATTCTATGTCTTGTCTACATGTTGTTCCCTTCATGGCTTTATCCTCAAATATGGAATTTGTTATTTGTCTGAGTTTACTAACCTTCTGGTTGTGCTGGGTAGTTAGTTAAATGACCAGAATTGTTGAATGTCTGTTGTGTTAATTGTCATATTAGCCATATAGTCAGATAGCTGATTTGCCTCCCTACAGATGTGTTGCATATGAATATTTAGCTTCAACATGATCCTGTGGATGTCTTCTACCATATGAAAAATATTTCATGGAACCTTTCATACTTTCAGTAGTATCCTACTAAGACATAGTGAGTCCATCTCCAAACTGACATTCTAAAAGCCCTGTAATATGCAAAAGTTAAGGGCTTTCCAGATTGCAGTAACTTCTGCAACCATACAAGTAGACACTCCTATATCTCAGATTTAGTATAAATCATATCCCCAATCTAATTTCTAATACAAAAATCATAAAAGCTTAATCTAGGATTACCCTTGCTAGCCCCATTTGTATTACATTTTATCCACCCAACCTCAGGACATTCCCACTTTACTAATTTATAGGATAGCTTAGACCTATACCTTTGTAGTAGGTCAAAATAGCCCACCTAATCAGGTGGCATTCTTAGCTTTGGATATGTAGCCTTCATGAGTTGTTGGACTGTTTTGAAACAATTATGATATATTTTAGCATATGAGATGTCTTTGTCATGCCTCTTAGAATTTCTCCCCTTCCATAATTCCCATAAGATTATGGCTGGAACAACATATAGGATCTTTCTACCTCTTAGATTTTCAACAATATTCCACCGTTCCATGATAACACATGATACTTGTGAGCCCTCCAATCTGAAACCTGCACATATAACAAAATGTGTCTATAACTTTTGGGCTATGGGGGATGTTAGAAAAGTTGATAGGTTTCCTCCATACCCTTCTCACAACACCAACACCTTGATACAATAGGTATATTCATCCATTTTAAAATATCATTTGTTGGAATCCTCCCTTTTAGGACTCTCCAAAATAGAAAAGATATCTTGTGAGGTAGTTTTTCCACCCATACCTTTTCTGTATCAGTCTACTTTTTCTCTCTTTTTTCTCAAGACATGATATGCAGCTGTCGCTGAGAAAAGTCCACTGGTACTGGCAGTCCACCATGCTCTATCATTTAAATTTGTTATGTAAGGCTTGATCTCATCTAAGATATATGCCGCCAGATCCTCTGAGACCATCTCCTTCATTGTAGAGCTCTTCCAAGAACCATATTCAATAAACATTTTGACCTCCAACTCTTCCTCTTTCGCTCCATCCCCTTCAGCAAAATATAAAGCACCAAAACTGGTCCAATTATCATATTAAAAGATTGTCAGCTTTAATCTACCACCAGATAAATAGTTCAACTTCATCCCTGATCTGTACCATACTTCTTCTTCACACATGAGATGCACCTGTGCTTGGTGCAAAAATAGGGTGATTTTTTTACAATATTGTTTACCATGTACATACCCCACAAAGTGCCAATATCAGTCCTAAACTTCCACCATAACTTGGCCATTATTGCTTTGTTCACATCTGATAAAGATCTCAACCCTAAACCCCTTTCCTCAATGGGCAAACATATGGTATCTCAGGCAACCCAATATCTTCTCTTTTCAGAGCCTGAACTTCCCCAAAAGAATCTGGCAAAGATCTGATTTAATATTCAAAAGATTTCTTTAGTAGCACTTATAGCTGAAAGCAAGTAGATAGGCATAGATTGTACCACATGCTTTATCAAAATTAGTCTACCCCAAAGGATAAGAATCTATTTAGCCAGACAAGAATTCTTCTTGAGACCTTCCTTATCTTATCCTCAAAATAGATGACTTTTTTCCTACAATAGAAAATTGGGCAACCCAGCTAGGTGATAGAAAGTTCCCCCTGTCTAATTCCTGTTAGTTTTCTTAGCCTTATAAAGAAGATCAAAGGAGTATTTTCATGTAAATAGAAAAAACTCTTAGACTTATTTATAAGCTGGCCCGAAACCTCTTTATGATCCTTCAATACCCTCATCATCTTGATAACAGAATACTTATCCTCAGAACAGAATAAGATAGTGTCATCAGTATATGACAAGTAGTTTATTTTTAGACTCCAATTAGGAAGCTCATACCCAATGAAATTATCATCTTGATGAAGACTATTTAAACCCCTGGAGAAAACCTCTGAAGCAACAGTAAATAATGTTGATGATAAAGGATCTCCGTGCTTTATTCCTCTTATAGAATTGAAAAAGCAATAAGGTTAACCATTAATCAAAACAGAGTACCAATTATTAAAGACTAATGTCTAGACCATATCTATGACAATTTTTGAAAAGCCAAATTTTTATTAGGATCTTAGTCAAAAAGATCCAAAACACCTTATCATAAGCTTTGGCCATATCTAACTTCACCACAACATTATGATTTTTATTCCTTTTTTTATATCTCTTATTATCTCTTGAGCCAATAGGACATTCTCTGTAATACTTCTACCTTTCACATAGCCAGACTAATTTGAAGAAATAATTTTAGGGTAGGACTCCAACCATTCTATCATGAAGCACCCTTGAAATGATTTTGTTAATGAAGGAGTTTAGGCTAATTGGTCTCATGTCAACAACTGACTTAGGGATCTCCTTCTTAGGTATTAGAACAAGGTAGTATGTGTTACAAACCTTGGCAACTCATGCCCACAAAAGAAGGCTCTAACAGCCAATGTGAGATCATTACCAACAATGTCCTGACACTTCTGAAAAAATAAGTCGGAAAAACCATCTGGGCCAGCCACATTATTTCCATTCAATTCTTCAACAGTTTTCTTTACCTCTTCAAGATTAGGCAATGAGTTCATCCTATTATTTTCTTCTTCAGTGATCAATGTAGGAATATGCTCAAGCATGTTAAAATTGTGGATATTATTAGTATCTTGGAATTAAAGTCGATAGTAATCTGCTGCAGCTATGTCTATCTCTGAGTTTTTTGTCAGAATCACTCCCTGTTCAGAGTTTATTTCATCTAAATGTAGTTTTCTCCTTCTACCCTAAACGTATGAGTGAAAAAACTTCGAATTTCTATCATGCTGCATGAACCATCTCGTACTAGTCTTCTGTATCCAGAACTCTTCCTTTAACACCAGAACCTTTTTCAAATTAGCTTCTACCCTTTTTAGATCTGCTCTCTTCTCCGGAGAAGGGTCCATTTCTAGTTGTGCCTCTTTAACTTTAATAATGTCTTCTAAAGTAGCTTTGTTGATGAAAATATTCCCAAACTCTTATCTCTCCATGCTGACAGGGCCTTTTTGACACTCTTCAATTTAGAGTGCAAAATCATAAATAGATCTCCCGTAAAGTCAGTTTTCCAATTCTAGTGCATCATCTCGTTAAAATTCTTGTGATCACATCAAAAATCTAAAAATCTGAAAGGTTTGACCATATAATCCACCTCTGAGTTACATACAATCTGAACTGGTATGGTCAGAGCCCTGTATAACGAGATGATGTGCTTTTGTTACCAAAAAAATGTTCAAAAAATCAACATTTATTAACACTCTATCCAGCCTTTCAAATATACATCCTTCATTAATTCTATCATTCCACTATGTATATTTACTCCTTGAAAATTTCACCTCTATTAATCTTCAACCGTTAATACATTGAGCGAACTCCATTGCCTTCACTTTTTTGAACTCCAAGCTTCCAAGTTTTTCATCTTCATTTAGAATAAAATTGAAATCCCCTCCAACCATCCATGGACAACTCAGTACATTCATATTTTCTAAATCATCCCATAATTCCAGCCTATCCACCGGAGCATCTGGCATAAATAGACGCAATGTAGAAAATCCTTATTGTACATGTTAAATTTGATTGTAATGTGTTGAGGAGCATCTATAATCACTGTTCCTGCCCAACCATTATTCCAGAAGATCTAGATCTTTCTCGAATAATTAATTAGAGCATTGTCAAACCCCAACCCCCTTTTGTACTGATCTATCTCTGAAGGATCCCGAAAGGAGTCCATTAGAGTTATAAAAGAATATTTTTGTCTTCTATATAGATTAGTCAATCTTCCAAATGCATTTTGTGTGTTGATTGACCTTATATTCCAAAATAGAGCTTTGTCTATCATTGATTACAACTAACAGTCTGCCCCTTATTACTCCTTGTTCGAACTTGGAGAGGGATTTTTGGTCTCCCTCTCTTAGTCTCCAAACTATCTGTGTGTCTTGGAGATAAATCCCTCGCCTTGCCAACATGTATAATATTATAATCAATACCGCCCTCCTCCTCATACTCTAATTGAGCATTGATCTACTCCTCATTCTGCCCATCACCATCCACAGATGCATTCTCTATCAATTCCTCACTATCTACCTTTTGATTTTCATTATGATCTAAGGTTAAGTCAACCCCTTCCCCAATTTGACTAGGATTTCCTTCCACATTGTTGTCTATTACCTTAGCTTTATCCACCCCACTTTCTGAAGTATGCTCTCATGTCTCTGGGATTGTACTTTTTGTTTCTTTCTCCTTATTGTTGCTATTTCCAGACTCATCCTGACGATTACCTTGAAAGGATTCCATCACCCATTGTTTTATTGATTGTTTTTTACCTTCCTTAACATTGTTAGAAGGGATCTCTTTTGAGGGAGCAGTTTCATCAGTGTCCCCATCTCCACCATCAAGGGTAGTAAATTTATTCTGTGTTTGCACCCTCCAAACCTTACTAGGTTGTCTATTCCAACTTCCTCTGTTTTTCTTTTGTTCCACAAAACCTTCTTTTTCGTTCTCCTCCTTATTAGTATCAGTTGTAGCCACTACTTTCATAATGTTCTGATCGTTTTTGCCTTGTCATCTTCTTTCCTTTGATCTCCTGCCACTACAAGAAATATAACTTTTAACGACCCCTTTTTAACAAAAGAACACAAATTCAATGGTTATAAGTTTATTTATAATGAATTAAAAAAAATTCCAGTCATTAAGGTCAATTTTTAGTTGAGAGAGAAATATTTAATTTTAAAATAAATGGTAATCGGTTGTTTAAAGTAGATTTTATTGGTGAATATATCTCCTTCCTTCCGCCCACGTCTCCAAATAAAATAAGAAAAAACCTAGAATCAAATGTGCGCACAGAGCAGCCATGAAGCAACGCTCTGGTGAGTTCAATTTCATCTTTCTGTTCGCAAATTTTGTTCTTTATTCGTCCCTCTTCTATTTAAAACTATTGTACAATTACGCTCTAGGTGGTTCGCCTGGTATCTGGTGAGTTTTAGCTAGTTCCAATAATTTTCTCATGAAGCTTTACCAAACTTTTGAGGTCAAGTTGAATGGTAAGTGAATTTTATTGTTTGTTAATTCTGATGTACGTTAATTACTATGTGGTGTGCCAACGATAATTTAGAGGCTTCAATTTTGTTATCCATGTGAATGTAACATTATTTTAGGGCTGAATGTTTGTCTTTCATTTGAGTTATTTCTCAATCTGTCGATGAAGGATTGTGCAGTAATTAAGTTGGTTACAAATTAGTAGCTAATTTGGGAAATAATTTGTACCTGTGAAGGGGTTGTGATTACTTCAATTTATGCCTATTAAGTGTTTGACAATTTGCTTTAGTGAGAAATTTATTTTGTGCATGTGAAGTGTTTGATAATTTGCTTGAATGAGAAATTTAATTTATTAGTGCATAAAGGATCTGATAGTTAAACCCAAATTTCTATTTGGCAGAGATGTTTTTCATGATATATGTGGTTTGATGAACAATGTCCCTTAATGCCTTTGAAGGTGGACAAAATAATTCTTACTATACATATATAAGAATTTTGTCTTAAACCCATAGCTAAGAATCATAAACTTTTGGCTTCTCTAAGACTAAGCAAAAGGAAAATATAGAGCCGGAAGGTGAAAATATTGGGTTATAGTAGAGAAATCTTGAAGTTCGTCTCAAGGTTAGAGCTCTCGATAATGCTTTATTTCCTTTACTCCAAAATGAAATTTTCTCATTACGAATATAGTATTATCCCCTATCTAGCGTGCTTATTCATCTTTTCTTTCTTCCTTAGAAAATCGACAGTTCTCATGGAGTTTGATTGGTGAAACTTTATTATTCTTACCATTAATTGTTTTCTTTTACTCTCATATACCACGAATCATATACTGCTAAGTCTTCTACGACATTCTTATTGATATCTGCATTTTTACTATAATTGATATCCACATTGCTTTTGACATGAGAGAATAAAATTAAATGTATCATAACCAATAATACTGAGAGATTGTGTATAATTCTTAAGCAATTCATTGTGTAAGGGTGGACGAAAAACTAGAAAGCCTCTTTAATATCTAAGAGGAGTTGGCGTTGCATCAATTATAAAGTGATTACATTCTTTATGACTATATGGATTCACGTATTGTTTTCAAATGGACATGTGAAATAGGGTTATTCATATGATTTAGATATGATGGATGCATACTTGATGCCTCAGCTCGACACATTTGTCAAGCTTATGTGAGGTTTAAGGCTTTATAATAGACAGATTGCTACAGAGATAATAGAAAAGGTGAGAAAGATAGCTGAAAAGAGAAAAATGACTTTCAATATGTACAAGAGGACTTAAAGAAAAAAGCTAAGACACGATTGGATAGGCCAAAGAAAGAGAAGATGAATGGAAACAGAAGCCATCAGAGAACCAGATTACTCAAAGTATTGAAAAGTAATGGAAGGTGAGGGAAGGCTCCGATAAAGGGAAGCTCTCAATTGAATTTCTTGTGAAAAAGGGTAAAGTCAATGAATAGTAATGTACAGTTATAACTCATATATATAATACTTCTCAATACACTAACTAATGTTTAACTAAACAGTTAACTACTAACTATTCACTTATCCTCAATACCCCCCTTCAAGCTAGGTAGTGTGAACAAGTTCAACACTCCTAGCTTGCGTAAAAGATATGCATGTTGTGACCTATTTAGGGCCTTCATGAACAAATCTGCCTCTTGATCTTTGGACGCAATATGAGACGTCTTGATTGTCCCATCTTGAATCCTTTCTCTTATGAAGTGCAAGTTTATCTCAATGTGTTTGGTCCTTTCATGAAATATGGGATTAGCAGGAATCTGAATGGCTGCCTTACTATCACTTATCAGCTCCACTGGCGTTTTAATCCCCATATTCAACTCATTGTTGATGCCCACAAGCCAAATGATCCGTAAAACTGCAGCTGCCATGCTCCTATATTCTGCCTTTGCCGAGCTTCTTGAGACAGTGCTCTGTTTCTTGGCTTTCCAGGAAATGAAGGAATTCCCAACTTTACCACATAACCTGTGATAGACCTTCTTGAATTAGGACAACCTGCCTAGTTTGCATCACAAAATGCAGTTAACTAGGTTGTTTTTTTTTTTTTGAGCTGAGCAGAATCCCTAAGCTTGGCTCATTCTTTATGTATCTTACCACTCCGTAGGCTGCATCCATGTGTGATTTTTTAGGCCTCTGCATAAACTGACTTAACATGTGGACAACATATGTTATGTCTGGCCTAGTCATAGTCAAGTACAACAACTTCCCTATCAATCTTTGATATGATCTTGGATCCTCCAACTCAATATCTGCCTCTAAGTTACCTTCATGCTCATCATATTCCACAGTAGTTAGTTTTTGGTTGCATTCCATTAGAGTATTTGTTGGTTTAGAACCTGACAAACCCATCTCAGCAATCAACTCCATTGCAAATTTTCTCTAGCTCATTAATATTCCTTCCTTTAACCTTGCTATCTCAATTCCAAGGAAGTACTTTATCTCACCTAAGTCTTTAATTCTGAACTTGTTCTGCAATGCTGTCTTTGGATCACCACACAATCATTCCCTGTAATCAACATGTCATCAACATAAACCAAAATGATCACTATGCTGTCTTTCCTCTTCTTTGTGAACAAGGAATAATCAAAATGGCTTTGTGTGAACCCTGAGCTAGTCAGCACCTCCACAAGCTTAAGGTTCCACTGTCTTGAAGCTTGCTTAAGCCCATATAAGGATTTGTGCAGTCTACATACTTGCTTGTTCCCCCCTTGACTGCCAAAGCCTGGTGGTGGGATCATATACACTTCTTCCACCAAGTCTCCATTGAGAAATGCATTGTAGATGTCCATTTTGTGTAAACACCACTGATTAGCAGCAGCAAGTGAAAGGACAAGTCTGACAGTAACCATTTTGACCACAGGAGAAAAGGTTTCTTGAAAGTCCAAACCTTTTTGTTGTGTATAACCCTTGGCCACAAGTCTAGCTTTGTACCTCTCAACTGTACCATCAGCTTTATACTTCACCTTGAAGACCCATCTGCAGCCTATAGGAGACTTACCAGAAGGCAAATCAACCATAGACCAAGTATTATTGTCCTGGAATGCCTGTAGTTCCTGGTTCATGGCCTCAACCCAAAGAGGATCTGAGACTGCTTCATTGTAAGACTGAGGCTCTTTGATGGAGGAGATTTTGGATAGGTAAGTTTGATAGTTGGGGTTAAGGTTTGAGTAACACATGTAGGATTGTATGGGATAGTGACAAGTGGAGGCTGAATGTGACTGATCACAGATGTAGTCATGTAACCAAGAAGGAGGATGTTTAGGTCTGTTGGATCTTCTGAGAGGAGCAGTGATGGAAGAAGGGGCATTTACAGGTTGAGGAGGTATGTTTATTACAGGAACAGATTCAGGAGTGGGAGGATATAAGGTAGAATCAGGAGGAGTAGGAGGATATGATATAGTTGTTGGAAGGGTTGAATGGTCTGTGGAAGGTGTTGTCAATACTCCATTTGGAAAAATTTGCAGCTTCCTGTCCTTGATCATCTGAAATGGGAAGATATGTTCCCTGAAAATGACATCTCTGCTAACTAAGAGTGAGTTAGTAAGCATGTTGAAAAGTTTATAACCCTTTTTTGTGGAAGAATATCATAACAGTACAGCTGCAACAGATCTTGGAGAGAATTTGTCCCCATTATGCAAGCTAGTTGCAAAACAAAGACACCCAATGACTTTCATGTGTGAGAAAGAAGGTGCTCTACCATAAACCATCTCAAAAGGGGATTTACCAGATAAAACCTGCAGGGGCAGCCTGTTGAGCACATAGACAGCCGTTAAGACACATTCATTCCAGAATTTCAATGGCAAGAACCCTTGTAAATGAATAGCTCTAGCAACCTCCAAAATGTGCCTGTGTTTTCTCTCAACCAACCCATTCTTTTGGGGTGTGTGAACACAGGATATTTGGTGAATAATACCAAGTGAATTGAACAAAGCCCAACAATTAGAATTGAGGAACTTAGTTCCATTATCACTTCTGAACACTTTCACTTGTGCATCAAATTGATTTTGTATCATTGTAAAAAACTGTCTAAGAATGACAATGATATCACTTTTCATTCTCAACATGTATACCCAAGTCATCCTACTACAATCATCTACCAAAGTGAGAAAGAATCTGCAGCCATCATGGCTGACAGTTCTATAGGGACCCCAAACATCTCCATGTATGATAGAGAAGATGTAGGTATTTCTATTAGAACTACTAGGAAATGGAAGTCTGGTTTGTCTAGCCAATGGACATACAGTACAATCCTTAATGTCATGACATTCTTCTTTAAACTTCACTGTAGAAATTTGATGCAACACCTTAACTGGAGCATGTTCAAGTCTTCTGTGCCAGACTTCTGCATCTTCTGTTTGATCTACATTATCATTGTTGGTCAGGTTGGCACTTATTGTATTGCTACTTGTCCCTTTCTTTATTGGTAACTGCATGCTGTACAATCTATCTACTTCTCTACCAACCCCCCTCACCACTCCACTGAATAGGTCCTGCATAACACAGAGGTCAGGGAAAAAGGTGGCAGCACACTTCAAGTCCCTGGTTAATTTTGACTTTGATAATAGGTTGTGTTTAAATTCAGGTATACACAACACATTTGTGATTGTATCCCCATTACCCAACTTGCACTTTCCAACACAAGCTATGTCTAATGTATTACCATCCGGTAAATATACCCTCTTAATATTCTCCTTAGTAATCTGACTGATTCCATCCAGTAGCTCTTTATTGTGAACCATGTGATTAGAAGCACCTGAATCAATTATCCACTTTCTAAAGTATGCACTGTTGGTTGCCAAAAACACCTGACTCATACCTGTATTTTTTGAATTAGAGGGCATTTCCTTTTGAAGCAATTTCAGGATTTGATCATACTGTTCCTGAGTGAACATTGTGCCACTTCCCTGATTTGAGATGCAAGTAGTCTGAGAAGGTCCTGCCTGAGATGGGATTTTGTCTTGGAATGAATCATGTCCAGCTGCATTGTGCACTGCATTTGTTGTATACTGTGGTGAATATGAAGTCTTCTTCCTGAACTTGTGATCTACTGGATATCCATGAATTTTGTAGCAATTCTTCTTTGTGTGTCCTCTCCATTTACAGTATTCACAAAATAAGTGTGGGTTTCTTCCTTTGTAACCTCCTCTATCATAGTGTCCTGATGATGCACTTTGATTTCCTCTAACTGAAATAGATGCACCAGTGTTGTTGCCTTGACTTAATCTTGCCCTGTTGCTAAATAATGCTACACCACTTGAGTCATCAACTGCCTTTCCCAGATTCCTTTGACTCTCCTTAGAGACCAGCATTGAGTAAGCTTTGTTGATATTTGGCACAGGCACCATCATCAATATTTGGCTCCTTGCTTGTGAGTAGGTTTCATTCAAACCTGTCAAGAATTGCAGCAGACGCTGGTACTGATAATGTTCCACATACCTTCTCGAACCTGCACTCACAACCAGGACAAGGGACTAGAGAGTCGTATTCCACCCACAAATCTTTCAGCTTAGTAAAATAACTCGAGAAGTTCCCTGTGTCAACGTGGTAATCTCTTTGTGCAACTGGAAGATTCTCGAACCATTTTCTTTGTCAAATCTTTCCTTTAAGTCATTCCATACAGTATATGCATCTGAAGCATATGCCATACAACTGACCAAATCACTACTTACAGAATTCATAATCCAAGACAAGACTATTGCGTTCACCTTTTCTCACAGATCGTGAAGCGGAGCTTCAAATTTATCCTTTGCATGTCTACCATCAACAAACCCTATCTTACTCTTCCCTACCAGTGCGATTTTCATGGATCTACTCCATAAGGCGTAGTTCTCCGGCCCAGTTAACTGAAACGAAATCAAGGAACTACATAGTGTGTCGCACGGCTGTAGAAATAGTGGATGATTGACATCGATTGTTGTGCCAACTCTAGTAGTTCTTCTCTCAGTTGCATCTTCTCCAACCTCTGCCTCCATTGCTATAACAACCAGCTCTGATCGATTGTCGACCTAGCTCCCAATCGATGATTTCAGAGAGACGAGAACACTGCGAAAAATGACCTAACTACCAAATCAACCTGCTCTGATACCATGAACGAAAACAGAAGCCATCAGAGAACCAGATTACTCAAAGTATTGAAGAGTAATGGAAGGTGAGGGAAGGCTCCGATAAAGGGGAGCTCTCAATTGAATTTCTTGTGAAAAGGGTAAAGTGAATGAATAGTAATATACAGTTATAACTCATATATATACTACTTCTCAATACACTAACTAATGTTTAACTAAACAGTTAACTACTAACTATTCACTTATCCTCAATAGAAGAGCTCATCGACGCCATTGGCCTAGCCATCAAATAATCAGGCTAGGACATTATGATATGAGATATCAGGGAGGGAGATACTACTATATTAATGTTGTTTGACTGCATTTTACATGAAGAGTCTCTCGAGAAGAGTGATAACTTTTTGAAGAGATATCATCTTTACTATGGGCAAATATATAATCACCTGGAATTTAATCCATGTTTACTGTGTGTTTGGGCATGACTTTTGGTCAGTCTTCTCTATATACTTCCTAAGTTGGCCAACATGTTGAATTTACTATTGTAATAAGATTTGTTCATTCACATTTTTTCTGCTTAATATTTCATACAACAAACTCTGCTGCAAATCATTATGGCACTAGAGCAATATCTGAATTCTTCAATCGAGTTAATGTCAAAGTTGGTGGCCTTGGTGAAAAATTAGGTGAGTGTGGCAGCTAACTTTTGGTTCATATATTTATCTAATATATTGCCCCTCGTCTATAGAGGTTGTTAATGACAAATGTGAGTTGTTTGAGGCAACTAGATAATCTAGTATGACATTTTTGACAGTTAAGCTTGATGGTATATTAAGTCTTGTGAGATTTCTTTCTGAAATGTTGTTCCAGTATGGTGTGTTGGTATATTTTCTTTGCATTATTTTCAATTTACTATTAATCAAGTTCATGCTTGGACTTGCTATTATCATATCAAAATGCTTTTATCTTCTGTATTGATGGATTTGGTGAATGTCTCCTTGTATATGAGAAAGTTGAGTTGATCACTTGATATTGATCTTGAGAGTTTCTTCTTTGTTTTATATGTATAACATGGCTAAACATATTCTTGTCAGGAAGCATGTCTTCTAATTTTGGCTCAACCAAAACAAAGAAGAAGAGTAACTAAGTTTATTTTTTCTTTGAAATATCAGCTTGCTCATAATCAAATCCAGAAGATGAAAACATTTTGAAAAAAAATATTTTTTATGCCTTGAAATCGTTTTGTTGCTTATCTACTTACATGTCTGCCTGTCTTGTCTGAACTTATTCTTTTAACAGGTCAAAGGTCAAGACCTCAAGAAAGTGGAATAGAAATATAAGCAAGATCATGTTGAAGAGTTTAAGAAAGTGCAATGATATATATTTCTTTATTTGTACACGCTACATTGATATATATTTTTCTTTTCTTAGGAGATGACAAATGTACTACTACTGATATTTGCTTTTTTATTATTTTGTTTTAGATTTTGATATTTTTTGTGTGTGTAAAATATGTATGCCTAAGAAAAAAATAATTAGGAGTATTTAATTGCAGTAGGAAATTGACCAACCTTTGATTCGTTTATAGCATGCAAGGATTTATGGGCAAACTATTTAATATTTAGTTGCAGCAGGGAAAATAATTATTAATTTAAAGGTATTTAATGACTGGAATAATTATTAGCCAAGGTTGAATTTGGTCACTAAAAATAGGTTTAACAACCAAATTTCAGTGACCGGATTTCGTAAACTTTTAACGTCAGAGCTAGTGATCAAGCACAAATTAGCAAAGTTGTTCGTACTATTTTTGAAAAATTCAATACACACCAATGATATTTTTGCATAGCAAAGCAGTAATGTAAAATGCTAAAATATTTTCCGAATCAATCAGCCATACAAACTTATCAAAAAATATGTTTTCTTGAACAACATTCCAAAATAAACAGATCTTGAAATCTTGATCAAACATACTAATAGATGTGTTGAAATTTTGGATCTGCCTTTACACTGGTATCTGTCTTTGTCAGCTAAAGAAGTAGTCCAAGAAATGGATACTTTTTGTAGATTAGAACTGCAATGATCCTTATTTTTGCTGTTCAGATGTTGATTGATTTGTTCTCATCATCTTGACATAATTGGGAGATTCTACACATCATTCATATGAACCATTATTTCCCAAGTAACTTGTATCCATTGTTGTATAGGAATATTAATACTTCAATCTATCTTTAACTGCTGGTGAAGGAGAGCCTTGACATAACTGATAAAATTATTGTCAAGTGATTAGGGGTAAAGGATTCAAGCCGTGGGAACAATCTCTAGTAAAAATGTCGGGTAAGGTTGCGTATCGTTGAGGTGAAGCTAAGATTTCAACTTTATGGATTCTGAGTTTTTCAATGGTGAATTTTAGTGATTTTAGATAGCTAAGTTTTTAATTTAATATTGTGTACGCATTTCGATGAATTTACTAAGACAAATACATTATTTGAGCAAAATGTACTCCGCATGCAGGCAAGCTACTAGCTTTGTCCCTACAGTGGCTGAGCCACATATACTAGATAGGGCTGTCAAAATGGGCCAATCCGACCCAATCCAACCCAACTTTAACGGGTTAGAGAGTCAAATGGGCTAGGACGGGCTGACCCTTTTAACTAAAAGGCCTATAAAATAGCAACCCAATCCAGCCCTATGCGGGTCACGGATTGGGACTGACCGACTCTTCAACTATAATATGGACAATATTAACCTCCTAGAAAGACTATGAAACATTGATCCATTTTTGTCATGAACAAGATAAATAGATAACAAAAGGAGAAACAACAGATTAGACATAAACACAATAGTAAAAGATTATAACTAGTTGGTTTAAAAGTTTCCAACAATACAACTACACAAGTCGATCCAAAAACTTAACAAAATGCTAATATTAGAAATCTAATGGGATAAGTGTTAATGAGATAACAAATTGTAAAAGTTGTCCATAATCTTAATAAATAGAATACTACTTAAAAAATAATTAAATATATAATAAATATTTATAAATTCGCGGGCCACGGGCTGGCATCTGAGGCTCATGGGTTGAGCCTATGAGGCCGACGAGCCAAATTAGGACGGGCTAAAAAGCCTCGTTCATAAATGAGTTGAAAATATTTAGCCCCACCCATTTAATTCAAGGGTTGGGTTGGACCGGTCTTACGGGTCAAGCCCATTTTGACAGCTCTAATACTCGAGAGAGATCGACCGATATTTTTCATCAGAAAATTGCATTATGTAATTACGTAAAAAAAATATGTATATATTTTTTTATGTATATATGTATTACATACTGACATTCCTTAACTTTTATGCGACTATATTTTTTTATATTTTGACACCCCTTAGTTAAAATTCTAACTCCATCCTTGTGCCCCTATGCCTATAATTGACCCTCTTGCAGTTTGACCCTTGTACGAAATTTGCACATAGCAGAAGTTTAATACACGGACTGCCTCTTTAGTCAATTGCCACCGACTTAAAATCTGCGTTTGGATATATATATTTGTTTCTGCCAGTTGTAGTTTAGTTAACTAGAATAAAAGATAAATGTTCCACTCTTTACTTTTTCCGATTATAGTTTAAGTACAATAAATAAAACAGATTATACAGATTTTCATACCTTTTATTTCTGCCAAGTATAGTTAAGTAGAATAAATGAAATGGAGTATTGATTAAGTGGACAGTTAATGGGAAGATAATTTCAATTTTGTATACATATAAATATTCACATTCTACCAATTACGTATCAAACACAAAGGTTGTAAAAATAAATTATAATTAAGGTTCACCTTAATTTCCCACTCAATAATCAACGTTTTGTTTTCTGTAATTTCCATAATAGTCAATCTTGAAAGAATGTTGGAAGTTATGTCTAGTAATTTAACAGTCACGATTTGGACCTTTCCAATGATGAATATACCATAAATTATATTTAAAAATAAAAATAAATAAATAAATTAATATTCAGATTGAAGTGCAGATATCTTGCTTTTTTTTAGTTGATTTAGTTATATAATTCTTGACTTCCTTCAAAATACAATATCCAACAATGACGTATAACTTAAACAAGGGATAATTACAGTGACTGGTCATTTGCTATATAGGCATGTATAGTCAATATATATTTCATGTACAGTCGAAATATATTCAGTTTTTAAGTGTATCATAATATGTACTTAGTGTATAGCTCATGTGTAAACAATCTATATTGTATAGTCAATATATACTTCTATGACTTTTGGCAAGTGGTAAATAAATTAATTTATTATATATATTTGAAATTATCCCTTTAAAAAGTTTTGCATTAATTGAACAGTCTAAAATTTAGCTAAAAGAACATATTCATTCAATATAAAATTATTCGTCTTTATATATATTGCGAATAAGCTGGAAACTTAATTCTTTTTATTATTGCAACTCTATTTTCAATATACTTCCCTTACTATACGTTACAATATCTTTCAAATTCTCATACGCAATACAATATTTCTCATATCGTAATTTATGAAAGAAACATCTCTATATAAAAATCACACATTGAGTGAAATGGTGATTACAATAGTCTTAGCGGGCAATTAGTCATAAAACATGTCTCAACGCATTTATATAAGTTATATCAAGAAATAATGATTACGCAATTTCATTACTAACTTATGCAAATTAATAGGAGTAAAATTTTAAATTACCATTCTCGTTATCAGATTTATCTTGAAACTCATCTTTAAAATGTAAAATAATTATAGACAAATTTGTCCAAAACTACTTTTTTTTAAAAAAAAATTGTTGCATGTTATGAATATCATGCCATCCTGTCATATTACTTTGCAAATTAAAATTTATTGGTAAAAATATATAATGACATTGAATTAGCAATTTTAGACTTCCGATAAAATTTTTGAACTTCTATGTATAGTGGAAAAATTAAAGACGACATTTATTTATAGTTGGAATTTAGAGGGTAGCATTTTATTTTTATTTTGTCTATCTTTAACAATTTTGATTGAAGAAAATCAAGGAATATCATTATTCAGATTTGTTAAGTTGAAAAATCTTGTTGAAGAGAAAATTAGGACTATTGATTTACGAAGAGTTACATAAATACATTGAACCTAACCACTGAAAATATTAAAATTGGTAATGGAAGGTTGTAAATTAAATTTTGAGTCATTTCGAGTTGATTTAGACGAACTTTGTAGTAAAATACATTGATGAATATTTTACACAATAAATTATAATAATCCATCAGGATTATGAGAAGATAAATTTTTCCATTATTTTTAAAATTTGTCAAGATTTGATCATAAATTCTAGTAATTACTATGACAAGACAAGTTTTATCCCTAATTTTAAATCCTAGCTATTTATCAGAATTTTGCTACATATGAGAATTTATTCAAGTAAAATTTTTCTTAACAACATTATTAAGTGGGCATTTCTTCATATTTATTGTGAAACTTGAAAAAAATATATATTTTTAAAGTTGAGTAAAAAAAGACATTTCATTGTGTTTGGCTACGGTGGTGGATTCAGAATTTTCATTCAGAGGATTCGAAAAATATAAATATGTGAATTATAGAGTGCAAAGTATAAAATTAGTATTTGTGGTCTAAGTTAGGCAGTTTAGCCCAATGAGCTATCTCTCCTCCTTGATTTAGGTGGTTTAAAATTACTACCTTTGTCCCGTATTACAAAGACATCTTTCTATAAATATTTGTCTCATATTATATGGGCACTTACTAAATTAGGATAAAATTAATTATTTTTTTTCCATTTTACCCCAATCATTACTTAGTATATTAATGATTTTTTAAACTTAATTTAATGTACATTGATATAAATGAAGAGTAAAATTATAAAAATCTACTAATGTATTAATGATTCCTTAATAACAGTGTAAAATGAAAAATGCCCACATAATATGAGATAGAGATAGTAGTAGATATACAAAAATATAGAAAGTCTATCTTATATATACAATCTAGCCCCTATTTGGCTATGAATACAAATTAAAGTTGTTTTTGACTTTTTGTGAGTAATTTCGAATGAAAAAATAAACAGGAATTTGCATAAATAGCATAGGCTTGAAACTTAATATAGTTAAGTAACTATATTTTACATAATTACACGACATAATTTCGTCTATGTGACCTCGAGTGGAGGAGAGAAGCAAGCGAGATTGAGAAAGGGAGGAGAGAAATGAATTGTATATGTATATTTGTCAAATTATATGTGTATATCAGTCAAATAATTATATATGTGTAACTAATATATATATATATATATATATATATATATATATATAT
>JAABOM020000110.1:6032587-6061409 GCA_011800125.2 Solanum clarkiae | reverse complement strand
GGTAAGGTCTGCGTACAATCTACCCTCCCCAGATCCCACTAGTGGGATTATACTGGGTATGTTGTTGTTGTTGTTGTATATTTGCATAGTTACGTAATTTTTCAAAAATGAAACCACCACTTTGTTATTTTTCAATTACTTAAAATTCCATAATTTTATCCCCAAACATATTTGTTTAAACTCCCCCCAAAAAAGTAAACAAATTTAATATCTCCTTATAATTTAAACAGCTAGACAGAAAAATTTTCTATTTTTGCATTATCTCCCCATAGTTGTAAAGGGATAATGAGAATTTATTTTTGCATAATATAGCCTATATATAGAGTTAGGTGCTCCAATTTGGATAATGAATCATCTTATTTGATTTTATCCAACAAAATTTCCGCAACGTATACAAATTTACCAGCTAGAATATCTGAGCTGTAGCATCCCTTTATATTCTCATATTTAAGTATTTTATACTCTCCGCCTCCTTCCCTCAAACTCCATAACCAAAAAGCTATTGAGGTACTTTTTTTACATCTATGATCATGATAATTGGACGACTTCTTTTTTTCTATGGTTTTTGTTTCTCTATATTTTGTGGCAGAGCCAGCATTTTCGTCTAGTGTGTTCTTACTTTTAGAACATGGATGGATGATTTTTGTATGAAAGGCTGTTCTATCTAAATTCGAAAAAGAATTTCGAGAAGGGGTTCATTTGACCAATGTGGCTGTATATATGTCACGTATGCAATGTATAATTAATTTGACCATGTTTTTCCTGTTCTGTTCTGATTATCTCAATTTTGCTAATAGAGCCTGATTATACGCATACATACAGTTTGATTAATGGATTTTCGAATCAATCATCAACAGAGGTGTCTTATGTGTTGGTATGATTGTTTCTTTGCCCTTAGGGGAAGCTAGAATGGGTAGCAATGACGACTACACGAAGGATGGGACCGTGGACATCTATAAAAAGCCTGCAAACAAGAAGAAAACCGGAAACTGGAAGGCTTGTCCCTTTATCCTTGGTACGATCTTTCACTTTATCGATAAAAGTAGTTGTTGTGTATAATTCAGTTAAAGTTATATTGGAATGATGTTGTTGACATGTCAAGGTTTGAGTTTACAGGAGATGAAGCATGTGAGCGATTAGCGTATTATGGTATGAGTACAAATTTGGTGAACTATATTCAGGAAAAGCTCAATCTAGGCGTTGCTGCTTCTTCAAAAACCGTAAATAATTGGTCAGGAACCTGCTACGTCACGCCATTGATTGGTGCATTCTTGGCTGATGCCTATCTTGGTCGATACTGGACAATTGCTGGTTTCTCATTCCTTTATATCGTTGTACATACTAAATGACTCTTCTTCTATTTTTATCTCTTCATGTTCTTTGATAACAGGGTATGGATGTTGCAGATAAGGGTAGAAAGTTAGTAGATTGTTGAGAGTTGTCATATTACTAGCCTATTCATGTATTTGGCTTGGTGGTCGTGTAGAGCACATCATGTCAGTCTTAGTATTAACCTTTTCATGTAGTCTGGTGTATTTTGGTATTTGATATCGTCTGTGGTATACTGTGTTTAGGTGATTGCACCTTGTTGTTTTGGTATTAGAATGTAGTGGTTTTCTGTTTGACTTAACATGTCCCGATGATGTTTTTTGACTCGAGTACACTGATCTTGGTGGGGGAATTGATGAACTTATCTTGCTCATGTAGGGAATGACACTCTTGACGTTATCTGCTTCTGTCAAGGGACTAAAACCGACCTGTAATAATGGTACTTGCCACACAACATCATCACAGAAAACAACGTTCTTTATTTCGATCTACTTGATTGCTTTTGGAACTGGTGGCATCAAACCTTGTGTCTCTTCCTTTGGGGCAGATCAATTTGATGACAATGATGAATACGAAAAGAAGAAGAAGAGCTCTTTCTTTAACTGGTTTTACTTCTCAATCAATGTTGGTGCTCTTATCGCTTCATCAGCTCTAGTATATATACAAAGCAAGGTCGGCTGGGACTGGGGTTTTGGTGTTCCAGCTGTGGCTATGGCCATTGCACTAGTATTTTTCTTTTCAGGTACTCGTCTATATAGGCTCCAACCACCTGCAGGGAGTCCTCTGACTCGCATATTTCAGGTGTTTGTTGCGTCTATCAGAAAATTTCATGTCAAACATCCTCATGACAAGACTCTTCTGTATGAGACTGCTGATGCAGAATCCGTCATCACAGCAAGCCGCAAGCTTGAGCACTCAAACGAGTTCAGGTAACTCTACAATCCCATTGTAACCTTTCTGAAGTAAACACTAACGAGTTAGCAAAATATAGTTTATGAGCTATTAACATCATAATTAGGCAGGCACTTATAGTACATGCAATGAACTTCAGGTTCTTAGACAAGGCTGCTGTGGAAACAGAATCTGATAAAGTCAATGGATGTGTGAATCCGTGGAGGCTCTGCACAGTGACTCAAGTTGAGGAGGTCAAGTCGATCATCCGTCTACTCCCCATATGGGCTACTGGTATCGTCTTTTCCTGTGTCTACGGTCAGATGAGCACCATGTTTGTTAACCAAGGCAACGTAATGGACAACAAGATGGGACCCCACTTTGAGATTCCATCAGCATCTCTATCTGTATTTGACACGCTCAGTGTCATTTTCTGGGCGCCTATCTATGATCTTATGATCGTCCCCTTGGCACAAAAGTATACAGGCAATGAACGAGGATTCACTCAGCTGCAGAGAATGGGCATTGGTCTTGTTATTTCAGTATTTGCCATGGCTTGTGCTGCAGTTTTGGAGACCATTCGGCTTGACATGGTAAGGAAAAACAACTACTATGATGTTGAGCATGTTCCTATGAGCATCTTCTGGCAAGTTCCTCAATACATCTTGATTGGATGCGCGGAGGTGTTCACATTTATCGGTCAGCTGGAGTTCTTCTATGACCAGGCTCCTGATGCCATGAGAAGTTTGTGTTCAGCCCTGTGTCTTACAACTAGTGCATTAGGCAACTTCCTAAGTTCTCTCCTCGTTTCAATCGTGACCAACGTGACCACAAGGCATGGCAAGTTTGGATGGATTCCGAATGACTTGAACAGAGGCCAGCTTGACTACTTTTACTGGCTATTGGCAATCCTCAGCGTCCTCAACTTTTTTGTCTATCTCTGGATCTCCAAATGGTACACTTACAAGAAGGTTGCTGCCAAAACCTAAACATGATCACAATCAATTAAACTGACACTTTTCATTTTTCGCTTTAACATAATTTTATGTTGACATTTTCAAATTTGACTCCAAAAATAGTTTATTCTTTTCCTAAATTTAAATTATTATTTAAAAATATTAGCAATTTAAAATTTCAAGGAAAAAGAGATTTCGAGAGTCAAATTAAATGTAGGCTATTTAATAATATGTGTATGCACTTGATTAGTTTTAAAATTAAATTAAACTTGCATGCATTCCTTTTTTTTTTTTAAAAAAAAAAAATAAATTTCGAGTGTATTTGATACGGAGGAAAATGTGTTTCATAAAATAGCGTCTAATTTTTCATGTTTGATTGGTCAAAAAGATTTTCTCTAAAAAAGTGTTACAAAGCAAATAATAATCATGTCAATTTGTTTTTTTTATTTTGACTTAACATGAAAAATGACTTTGGAATTTTATGATCTTAAATGAAACTTATGTCAATTATATTAAAATATATTTTAATCTTGTGATCTTAAATGTAAGTTATGTCAAATGTATTGATTTAATATATTTTAATATTATAATTAAAACATGTCATATAAAAAAATTAAAATTAAAGAATTATTGATAAAGAAAGAAATATTATTTTTGAAACTGATTAAAAAAGAAGTTATTAATAATAGGGTCTTACACACAAATAACCGGCAACTTCATGCTATACTTTTCTTCGTCAATATACATAATCAATACACTAGTTATACACGTAGAATACATAGATTTTATACATGTGTATGTATATATATTTTATATATTTATATTTGTGCATCTCATAAATATTTTCAATTTAAGTGGTTGAATGAATGACTATTCATTCTTCATAAATTAAATAAATAACTGAATTTTCTTGGAAAAATTATTTAACTAGACAAATATATAATATGTATTTACATTATATCATTTATAGTTTGAAAAAATTACAGTTTATAGTTATAGTTAGGGTTTTGTTGTTATTTTCTCTCGCCTCTCTCCTTCTCCTTCTACAATTTCTTGACAGATATACAATTACATACATTATATATATTTACACACACACCAATTGCATATATACAATTATTTTGATAGATATACATAGTCAATTTGACAGATATACATCTACAATGCGACTCTCTCCACTTTCTATCCTCTCTTGCTCGCCTCTCCTTCCTCTCGATCTCGCTTGCTAGATATACAAATACATATGTAAATTACACATGTACAATTATTTAACAAATATACATATACAATTCATTTCTCTCCTCCCTCTCTAGATCTCGCTCGCCTCTCTCTTCCCTCTAGGTCACATAGCCAAAGTTAAGCTATGTAATTATGCAAAATATAAATATTCGACCATATTAAGTTTCAAGCTTAGACTATTTATGAAAATTCTCCAATTTTCTTCCAAATACCCTTCATGGCCCATAACAGATAATAATGACCCATTCCCTTTTTTTGTTTCTAAAGTATCTGTGCAAATAAAATGGATAAGGTACATTCAATCAGAGGTTCACAAACATTTCCATTCCTTTTTCATACTCAAAACACTCACTAAAAGAACTGGAAGACAACTTCAAAGGATGATTCATCTAAAGGCAATTCACTATTCCATTACACCAAATCATCAACATGTTCTTCTTAACAGAACTGGCCAATTTCAAAGGAAAGACCTCGTTCCACGCCACTGCAAATCGAATGATTCAAATTCAGACTCAGATGCATCTCCACCTACGCCGCCTCCTCAAGGAGATGCCCGTCAGCAGGAACTGCTTGCAAGGATTGCCCAGCTTCAAACACAGAAAGTTCGTCTTACTGATTATTTAGACGAAAGATCTGCTTATCTATCACAGTTTGCTGAAGATGCCAATACTGAGATTGAACAAGTTGGTGAAAATGCCCTCAAAGAGCTTGATGAAGCGGGCGCAAGGGTCTGTCAACTCAACTGCATATTGTACAAAAATGGAATATTCAGGCGTTTGGCCATGAAAATTTCACTTTTTTCTGGAATTGAACTCTGGAAAACATGTTTGGCCATAAAATTCTGGCACAACTTTCAAGAATTTGAAAAACCACTTTTTCATTCCAGATTACTCACAAACGCATAATTTCAAATATCATTTTTCACTTTACAAAAACTACTTTTTCAAATTTCACAATGAAACATGGCCAAACACCCACTTTAGATTCATTCAAATACAACTTTTGATTTATTCTTTTTGAGCAGATAATGGAAAATATAGAGAGTCGGATGCAAGCTTTTGAAGAATCAGTAGAGTTAAACAAACAGGAGATCGAAGAGAACGAGAAGAAGCTGTTGGACTTCGTAGACCAAATGGAGGAGGAGAGAAATGAAGGGCTTTTCTTTAGGAACTTGGGGCAAAAACAACTAGTGGATAAAGCAAAAGCTAAGAAGGAGACAGAGAAGATCAAGCAACTCGATAAGGAAATTGCCGAGTCAAATACTAGAAAGAATATCTACCTTGCTCTTGTGGGCTTCGTGGTAGCTGGGATTACGAATGCCTTGATTTCTTCACCAACTGACTGGGGAAAGAGTGCAGTTCTTGGAGTGATCTTGGTGGGTTTGCTTTCTCAAGTCATCTACGAGCAGAAAGTGTTATCAGAAACAGAAACAAAGCAAAAGCAGACATCTGAAGAAGAAGAGAAAAAGTAAAATCGTCTCTTCCACCGATTGCACAAAAACAGCAAAATGTTAGATATTAATATAGCATGAGTTATAACCTCAAATAAAACGTTATTATTAGAGGCTGATATATCATGCCAATATTTCTCTAGCATCAGCATATCCGACTTTCATGCCAACTCGAGCCATCAAAGTTGGATACATGTAGGATGCTTAATATTGATCAACAAAGTAGGACATGTCAATTTTTACTTTCTAGAGATAGGGGTGTCTTCCATCGGTTTGGTTTTCTTGGTTCCCAATTCATGAATTAGAAAACCAGAACATAACGAAAAATAATCCGTTCTGTTGGGTCTTTTATCTTGAAAACGTTCAGCCAATTCTTTTCCTTTTTTTCAAAAATGAGTGGGGTCAAACAGCAAAAAATTGGGCAAAATCAAACTATACTTTGTAGACTTAAAAGAGTAGCCTGGTGGGAACCTTTTTTGGCTCATTTCCAGTAAGAAGTAATTGATTGATTAATTATTAATACACACTTTAGCTAACCTCCGATTTTGGTTATTTATAAAGAGGCCACGAAATATTTTGAGGCCTTCATTCAATTGGGATGCAACATTTTTATATGAAAAATACGTTTAATCATCACTGGATTATCTGTTTGATAACTGAAACATAGTCAGTTTTGGCATTGGAGGATAGAAGTCCAATCTCCAACACAAAAGTAGAAGCTATGATCAAAGGATCCCTGATTCACTAAACCCTAAACGGATGGTGAATTCTTTTCCCTAAACAATAATATAGTTATTTTGAAATGGTGATCCCAAGTACTTTTTTAATAGCTATTTCACATGTACTATCCTATAGTGTTACAATCTGATAGCATTCTGTCTTTGAAAATGTCAATGAAGTAAAATGTGAGACAATTGAGACAAATAATCTCTTTTTCCTAGCTTACCATTTAAACCTTCTTTTAGCTTCTTTACAAAGATACAAACCTGTAGCAACTTGTGTTACAACTTATCTATGGCAATCATAAATAACCCCCATGTCCCCCTCCTCAACCACAGCAGGCAATGGGCTTGGTTGCCATACCCATGATCAATATTTTTGATGACACTTTTTCGTTTTGCCTACATGTTTAGATAGCAAAGGAAATCCAAGGATAATAGCAATACCTTAACATTAAGAATATCTCATCCCAATCAGCCCAATTTTGTCGTACGAACATCTCTGTTGCCTCTATTGTCCCCTCATTTTTCTGCACCAGAAAGACATGGAATAAAGTTTAGTACTTTACTAAACAAAAGCATAGCTCTTTCAAAATCCAGTATTCTAGAGTCTCATCAAATCACAAGGAATACCATTCCAACTGTATCAGCCCAGAATCTTAAATTGCTTCCAAGGAAAACCACAACAAAAACCACACCTGTTTAGCAGAACATTGTGCTTCTGATTGGATATCCCATTTTTCCAAAATGCAAAATCATCTACTCAGCTGAAGTAAGTAGAGAGCTCACTTACAGCTTAAAACAAGAACTGATATTATACAGGTGCGACAAACTTGGCTTGATAGAGAGAATAATAATGACAGCCCTGCTACCATGAAGATATGCTTCTCTTAGTAAATTATGAGATTAACTTTGCAGGAAAGCGAAACTAGGTTACTGAAGGGTAACAGGAAGGAGACTAGGACCTGCTAATTCTGAAGTGGATGATTGAAACCAATGAACTTAGGGGTCGTTTGGTCGGGAACAAGTTATCCCGGGATTAATTATCATTCATCCCTGGGTAAGTTATTCCACCATGTATATGGGATGACTCATCCCATCATTGTGGGATAAAAAATCCAAGGACTACCTCATACCTTCAACCAAACATGGGATAAAATAATCCTACATTTTATCCTGGACACCAACTCCTTAGAGATCAAATAAGTCTATTTAACTAACTGCGGTTGAACTTCCTGCTCGAGATAGAAATTAGTATCTGAAACCCAGAGGGTGTATACTCATATAAATCATGTTAGAGTTCAGCCATAAATAACTGCTCTGACAAGTATATTCCATGTAATTGCAGTTGGACGGATTTTCCTATTAAGGGCATCGTTAAAGAACAACATAGCATCCGACACTCTATGGCAAGAACAAAGCCCCTTAAGAGTAATATTATAAGAAATAATATCGGGATGGAACCCGCATCTTAAAATGAGAGCCCAAACTGCTGAAGCATTTTTCCAGTCTCTAGCTTTATAAAATCCCTCCATAAGGGTGTTATATGTGACAAGATTTGGGAGACATTCCCATTGGCTCATGCTCAAAAAGAGCTGCAACGCGTTCTCAAGGTTTCCAGCAGAGCAAAGGCCGTGAATTATAATGTTAACCATGGTCACATCAGGCTTGAATCCTTTGCTAACAATTTGACTCAATAACTTCAGGGCCAGGTCTACCTTTTTGCTTTGGCAAAGGCCATCCATTAACAAGCTATATGTTATCATGTCCGGCGTCCACACTTTCTGCAGCATGTCCTCCACAAGGTTATAGGCGTCACTAAATCTTTCAGCTTTGCATAAGCCATCTATCAACACATTATAGGTTACTACTGTTGGTGAACAATTTCGACTACTCATTTCACCAAAAAATCTGAGGGCCTCTTCAATTTTAGATGCTTTGATGAAGCCATTGATTAGTGCATTGCAAACATGAGAACTTAGTTTACATCCCTGTTTACCCATCAGATCAAGCATAGCAGTTGCTTCATCCAATCTTCCTTCTCTGCACAACCACTTAATAATAGACGAGTATGCATATGAATCCACGCATCTTTTTCCTTCATTTTCAGCTTGCAAGACGTGCAAAGCCTTGTTCAGATACCCATTCTTACACAATCCATGAATTAGAATTCCGTACGATGTTGAATCAGCAACAACACGATTCTCATTCATGAGTTTCCAAATAGAAACTGCTTCATCCACCATTCGATTCTCAAACAAACCTTTCATCAATATATTATAACTAGTAACATTGCGACAATCTTCCTTTCCCATCAACTCCCACAACTCAAAACACTTTTTAATCTCCCCAACCTTACAATAACCATTAAGCAAAGCATCATATACCACAACATCAGGTGATAGTCCAATCTCAATCATTTCCTTAAAGATCCTCTCAGCCCCATTGACATTACCCAATTCACATAAACCATGAATCAATGTACTACATGTGAACAAGTCCATTTTTTGTGCATTTTTCTTCATCCTGTCCCAGAGTTCCGATCCCTCATTAAACTTACCACATCTACATAAACCATTAATCATCACATTATAGCTAACCACATTCGGGTACACGTTTGACCCACTTATCAACCTCTCCCAAATCGTCTTACCACTATTATAGTCACCATGTTTCAAAAACCCATCAATTAAAATATTATAACAGGTCACATCTGGGGACAACCCTCTTTCAAACATTTCATCAAACACCTCTAAGGCCTTACCCAAATGTCCATCCTTAGCAAGTCCATTGATCAAAGTTCCATAACTATACACATCTGGGTTAAAGTTACTCTCCCACAACCAATCCAACAACTCTTTCCCCTTATCAAATTGCCTCTTTTTACAAGCAATTTTAATCAAAACATTGTAAGTTTCCAAATTTGGAGACACACCCATTGTCCCAAAATACTTGTAAAACAACTCAGCTCTACTCAACTGATTCGAAACCACAAAAGCATTAAGCAATGTATTAAAAGACCTAACTCCAGGTACACAACCAAAAATGTTCTTCATATCCTGAAAAACTTCCATAGCTTTATCAACCATGGAATTCTTCGCATACCCTTTGATAACAGTCAATGCAACATCCTCAGAGCATAAACATTTCTGGGTTTTGATCATATCAACGATTCGGATCATGTGAGGGATGAATCTTGGGTCGGAGAGTTTCCTGAGAATATGGTGGAAGATAATAGCGTCGTGAGTGTAGTTTGGGTGTTGAGAAGCTATGTCGAATAAAGAGAGTGCTGCGTTGGGATTCTTCTCGGATTTGAGGAGCTTTAAGAGGAATTTTGGGGAAAGCTTCTTGGGTAACGTCGCCATGAGCTGAAGGAGTTCTCTGGATTGGATTTTGTGGTCTCATTATTGCATTTCTTACTGGATTTATGGTTTCATAAGGAGAACTTCCATTTTGCTCTTTCAGCTGCTGTCTGAGAGAGTGAATCTTGATTTGCCGAAAGACTAGCGGCGGTAACCTACAATGTCTAACGCCGGATTTACTTGCTTTATAGAGATTTTAAAATTTTGATGTAATTATTTCTTTATTTCTTGATGAGATGCCTTATATTTTAGATAAATATGTTCAAAATAAGATATGAACTTTTAAGTTTCGATGCATATGTATGAAGTTTTTTATAAGGGGGTAAACTTCTAAATATTTTCAAACTTTAAGTTTAAATTAAGTGGCAGTCACAAAAATAATTGAATATTAATGCACTTAGTTTGAAATAGCTCGATTTCATTATTTCTCATAGGCTAAATTATCACGATCCAAATCAAGTACATTAGCCGCACTAAGGCACTTGACGAGCCACCACTTTTGAGCTAAGATATGCAATAATTATGAAATGAAAAAGAATATATTTGCAAAATATATTATAGAAAGGATGGTTGAGCTACTTCTGTACCCCAGGTTAGAGATATTTTGGGATTTTCAGTTATTCGTAGCATTGTCATTCTTGTACACTTAAGTTTTTTAGGTTGTACTTTATTTTTTATAGTCAAAAAAATCGTGGCTTAACCACCTGTTTTAAGGATATTCTTGTCATTTAATGTTTTTATGTATTGTTGTCTTTTGTACTACCTCATTTTACTCACTAAGACTGCTTATTTCAAATTGTTGTAGTTAGAATTAACAAGGTCTTCAAGAATTCCATATTCATTCACATTAACCAAACTCAGTCTAAGTAATAAGCTTTAGTTGATAAAAGAAGCTCATATTTCCCCTTACAGAAATCGACTCTTTCAGAATTTGGTTCTGCTCAATATCACAAAGGAAAATGCTGACACATTTGATCTTCATTGTTTTTCATCTGCTCATCTGGGTACGCTTTTTGGAACTAATTTTTTGTTGTTTTGTTGAATCTGATATTATTGTATAAAAAAAATATTCTTTTGATTCATGATTTGATGAGTTGAAATGGTGATGCGAAATTGTTACAACTGTTGAATTCTTGCTAGCCTTCTCCATTGTTGTGTTCTTGACATGAAATTTGTGGTACTAAGGTGTCCAACCTCTATGCTTGTTAGGAGTCAAATTTTGTGCTTAAACTGTGAAAATTATTGGGTAATTTGAAGTTAAATTGTTGAGTTGTTGGGATGATTATCTTGTCAAAATGGAGCTGAAAACGTGTGCCTATTATTTGTTTGACAAAATGCCTCTGAAATTCAGAAAATTGTCTGGTAACATTGATTCTCTGTGAATACGGACACTGTGTCGCAAACACGAACTTCTTGCTATTTGCGTTCGTGGAGCAGGAATATCCTTGAACTCCGCTTAAATATAAGTTTAAGAGTTCAAAACATAAAAACAAGCAATGAAGAAGGCTCAAGGAATGTTGTTGTTGTTGTTAGCATGGTTGTTTTCTCCTTGTCTGATCAAAATGCAAAATCTAAGCCATAGATGATCTACCACTAGAACAAAACAGCCAGCCTTTTCTAGGTTGACACGAGCAAATGACAAACAAGATTAGAAATAGAATGGGGCTTGTGGAGAGAGTAGTTCCCAGAAAGGTGGTTGGCCATCCTTGTAACTCCAGCAACCTTATAGGAGAAAATTTTAGCCCCCTTTTCTTGACCAAATCTGTAAAAACCCCTTCAGTAGCTAGCCTTCTGTATATATTTCCAAAACACACAAAGAGAACAGAGAATGGTTTTGTACGTGGGTCTGCTTGTGATTTTTGAGGCTTTGATTTTTACTCTTTTATGCTTTTCTTTTAGAAGAAATGGATATTTATGAAAATTGAGAAATGGAAGTTTGAGAGAGGAAGCAACGTTGTGAGAGTACTGCCAGTTTGGTAATTTTGAAGGGGTTGGAATTGTCACTGTAGTATAAAGTAAAGACCTCATCACTCTAAACTCCAACATTGGTTGGTTCTTGTAATGCAAGAATAAAACTAAGTCAATGTTCTCTTGGTTCTTGTTATAAGCTTTTGCAGCCAAATGGTCCTTGGACGAATAAACTCTGTTAGGTCATAGCCACAGTAACTGCTTCTTCTAATCACCTACAAAAACAACACATCGCAGCAAAACACTATCTTTTTGGATGTGCCCCCCCCCCCCCTAACTGCAGCATCAGCCAATGCTTTTGGATCTTGTGTAAATATAAATATAAATAGAAGCAAACAATATAGAGCTGCAACAACAATGCATCTTGTGCAAATATAAATATAAATAAAGGTTAACAACTTGCTATTAACTGCCTTAAAAAAAAAACAAAATTCGACGAGGAATATTGCAAAACCACTAAAATTTGATTAACCACAAGAAACTTAAAATAAACCATAAGATTGAATCCGTGCTCAGCACGGGCTGACCACCACTAGTCATATATAAATGAGTGTTGAAACTAAAGAAAAAAGTAAGTATGCCTATACAATTCCTATATATACAAAGTCATGGAACCATTAATATCAAGATTACAAGATATAATGGTCTTTCCCATAATAATATTGGGTTTCAATTTGGACCATCCCATTAAGTCCAAAAACAAGATGCAAAACTACATGAAGCATCAAATCACAAAATAAAGTACCACACGGAAATTCAACTTGTTACATATATCTATTTTAATGATTATACTTTCTTATTGTTTACGAGTTTATTTTTGCATGATATATCGAACTCTAATCATGTAAATGTAATTTAGTTGGAGAAGGTTTGAAAATTTTTGTACTATATTAAAAATTAAGTTAGTCAAAGCTCGAATCCACATGTCTACTTCATGTCTTTTAATTTACTTATTTTTATTTTTATACTACATGGGCAATTGTGTCTTTGGTATGATGATGTAATTTGTATGGAGAGACAGGAACATGCTCAGGCTCTGGAGGTGCATTTTGTTAAACCTATTTTCATTAACCAAACTAATGTAATAACTATGCAAATTATGTGATAAGGCTCAAATTTATTAAAATCTATTTTCATTAAGCAAACGTTAAACGTGTCAGACGTGACTCCATATCAATATAACTTATTTTAACCCATTTAAATTTGATCAACATAACAATGTATCAGATAGATTCATCTTGCAGCACTGGTGATTATTTAGTGTTTAAAACTTTTTCACAACAACCATTTCATATAAACTCACTTTTTGTATCTTAAGAATTCAAGACCACTGCTTCAAAGCATTATACTTTATTTGCTACAAATTGAAAAAGAAAAAATTATTGTACAACAACTAAAGAAAATAAATATTTTGCCTGAAATTATCTAATATTTGGGGACTAGTTAACTTCTTTTTTAAAAAAATTGATACAAATTAAATGAGGACAACCAAATGAAGTGTCTTGTGAAATTTTTACTTTCAATCATGTATCAAGACTCAAATTCATTCAATCTATCTGAATCTAACAAACTTTGAATATGTTGAGTCATGATCAAATATATCAATTTATTATAACTTATTCAAATTCAATCAAATTATTTGTGTAACACCCTTTCCCCTCACATCAAATTCACTCCACAAAATGAAGAGTTGTAGAAATTTCTTTCGAAAAAGAAAAAAGAAAAAAGAAAGGATGGGAATCATAATATTGTCATGTTATATAATTAGTTTGTCTATCACTTTCTCTTTATTTATTTTGGTGTCTCGACAAAATTCTTGTTGTGTCTTCTTATGTTTTAAATAAGTTATTTGATTAAAGATCATATAAATTTTTTTAAATATTATCTATATCATTTCAAGAAGTTTTTATTCATTTGCGTAAGATACTCATATAATGTACGTGCTTATTAATTAGTATTGATATATTTCTAAGTACACAATTAAAATTAGAACTATATTTAGCTTGAACTACAACAACAATAACAACATACCCAGTGAAATCCACAAGTGGAGTCTGGGGAGGCTGAAATGTACACAGACCTTACCACTACCTCAAAGAGGTACAGAGGCTGTTTTTTTGGGAATCCTTGTCTCAAAAACTCGTAAGTAGAATAAACTAGGTATGGAAAATGGAAAGGAAAAGAAAGGAAATAAAAAGGACGACTAACAATGGAAGCAATAATAGAAAGTAAATACAATAAAATTAACACATATAAGATGAATACTGACACCACAGAATATAAAGACTCGATTAATCCTACTAACCTATCCCTACCAACCAATTAACCTGCTACTCTAATTGGCAAAACACATAAGTGATGTGTGGATATATAAGCAGACATTACCCACTAATGACGTGTTCTAAAGCTATGTGAGACTTAATCTCATTGTTAAGTCTAGACAAATCCTATATAGTAGGGACATACCTCATCGAGGACATTGAATTCATAGAAGGGGTGTATATGACTCCCCAACTTTAGATAAGAAGCTAAGTGTCATATCCACAAAACATATGAGAAATGTTGAGTATATAAGTAGGCAGATCTTACCCACTAGTGACACATTGTAAAGTCGTGTGGACCTAGACAAAAGTGGGTAATATCAGTAGCACTAATAATGATATACAAAAAATTATTAGAATTAAGTAATTTATATTATCCATAAAATTAGGTACTGGTTAAACTTTTTAAAAAATGATACAAATTAAATGGGAACAATCAAATAAAATGCCTTACTTCTTCTTCTTCTTCTCTTTTTTTTTTTTTTGCGTTAGATCATGTGATCGAAGCCCAAATTCATCCAACTTATCTTAATTCATCAAATATTAAACGTGCTAAATCATAACTTAATATATAAAATTTATTTAGATTTGTCCAAATTCAATCGAATCGTCTATTTAATACCCTTCTCTCTCAGTCTCAAGCTCATTCGACAGTAGGAAGATTTGTAGGAATGTTTTCAAAAATAAAAAAAGAAATAACTTAATATATAAAATTTATTTAGATTTGTCCAAATTCAATCGAATCGTCTATTTAATACCCTTCTCTCTCAGTCTCAAGCTCATTCGATAGTAGGAAGATTTGTAGGAATGTTTTCAAAAATAAAAAAAGAAATAAAAACTAAAAAAAGGATGGAATTGGTTAGGACCATCACATGTCATATTTTATTTAATTTATTTGTGTTATAACTACAAATTTCTCTTTATTTCTTTTTTTTTAATCAAAGACAATTGTAGTAATTATTGAGGATTATTATTTGTTATTTGTCTCGGTAATATTTTGGAATTCAAAGAGTTCAAATTGAGTAGGACCAAAACAGAATATTTAGAGTGCAAATTTAGTGTTGTGAGGGATGAAACAGACATTGAAGTGAGGCTTGCACTCAATCTATTCCCAAGAGAGAAAACTTCAAATATCTTGGGTCCATCATTCAGAGTAGTGACGATATCGACGATGATGTCACACATCATATTGGGGCAGCATGGAAAAAGTGGAGGCTTGCCTCTAGAGTATTGTGTAATAAGGAAATAGCACCTAAACTTAAAGATAAATTTTACAGAATGATGGTTAGATCGTCATTGCTATATGGAGTGGAGTGCTGACTAATCAAAATCTCACATGTTCAGAAGATACAGGTCACAGAGTTGAGGATATTGAGATTGGATGTGTGGACATACCAAGAGTGATAATATTAGGAATGAGACCATTCGAGATAAGTTGAAGGTGGCCCCTGTGGCTGACAAGATGAGGGAAGCGAGATTGCGATGGTTTAGACATGTGCAAAGAAGAACTACTGATACTTCTATTAGGAGGTGCAAGAGATTGGATTTAGGGTTTATACAAAGGGGTAGAGATAGACCGAAGAAGTATTAGGGGGAAGTGATCAAACAAGATATGACGAAACTTCATCTCACTGAGGACATGACCTTAGATAGAAATCAGTAGAGGTCGCGTATAAGGGTAGAAGGATTATAGGTTAGTGGGGGTAGATTGATGTTTGGCCTTGTGATATAGTAAGTTAGTAGTATTAGTTGTGTCTTTATATCATGTGTTGTCTCTATATGTCTTGTATGTATTATTTTTATCGTATTACATACTATCATTTACTTTTCATTATTAATCATTTTTCTTTTTTCCTTTCTTTTCCCTTTTTTCATATCTAGTATCTTCTACTTATTTGGCTTGATTTTGAAATGAGGATTTTCTTGGAAATAACCTCTCTATCTATATGAGATAGAGATAGAGGTAAAGTCTGCGTATATTTTATCCTCCCCACACCTTATTTGTGGGATTCACTGGGTATGTTATTGTTTGTCGTTGTCTTGGTAATATTTTTGCAGTATTTTCTTATGTTTTAAATACAAATTTAATGTAGAAATCAAGTCAAAAAATATTTTAATATTATCTCTATCATTTTGAAGATGCTTTACTTATTAATATGCGATACTCGTGCAATATAAGAGTCTGTTGTCATGACCCGATTTCGGTTATGATGGGTCTGTTAGATCTCACCTACAAGCAAGCCAATTACCCAACCCAGGGTACCTGTCCTATCTCCCTAGTCACAATCGTACCTAATACGACAATATAAATAATTACAACTACTCAAAACCTGTAAGTCAACTGTATAGAGCTACAAAAGACAAAAGTACATACCGATATACATATATGACAATAAACATAATAATAATATACAAAACTAAAAGTGTTCCTACAAATGCATAATACTAATGTACAAGGCCAAAGTTCCAAGCAAGAGATAACCATCAAAGGAAGGAGACTACGATGAAGCCAGAGCTGCCGGTGCTACCTAAAAAGAAGTCTCTTGTGCGCTCCGAATACCATAAAATCAGTGCCCCCATCTATGCCCTGAACCTGCACCATAGGAAGATGCAGAAAGTAGGAGTGAGTACCGGAAAAAAAGGCATCCAGTAGGCATCTTTGGCTGACCGAGTGAAATAATAAACATATAGAAAGCTCAAATATATGTAGAGGACTGCATCAATATAGAAAATCAAACTCAGATCAAGGCCTAATCATGTCAGGAAACCCTCAACCCCCAACTGAACCAACCAAGGTGATGAACAATGATAGACTGAACCAACCCAAGTGGTGGATAATGATGAATTGAACCAACCCAAGTGATAGACAATGATGAACTGATCCAACCCAAGTGATGAACATCGATACCGATTGATGAAGACTGTGTAGGCCCATACCATAACTGTTCCCAACTGAGACGTAGTATTGTACATGGGTGCAAGACCATAATACCTATGCATATATGCCAACTGGGCCTTTCTTAAACCCAGGAGGTACACCCGCGTACAATCTAATCAATATTTATAGCAGAATCAGTCCATTGTGGGGCATATAATTAACTAATAGTCTCCGTAACTAGTATATCATTGTAGCATCAGGCTACACAAACATACAAATACGAGTTGAGTCAGAACACATACTTGTCCTAGGGCATTGGCCCATATTTGGCCCTTACCAGACGCTTTTTCATGTAAAGCAACTCATAGGGCTGCGTCAGTATACCTAAGCTAAGGCCCAAGAGTCTAGACAATCAGAAGAATGTCATCTACTCAGAAACATATCGCAACCCAACTGCTGTAAAGGACTCCCTATTATCACAACACCCGCCATTATCTAAACCACAACTAATATAGTTCTAACATAGGGGTATAACCCCATAACATCCTATGTTATGCATGCAGAGTACCACTAGTCACTTGTTGCACCTAAATAGTAACTCAACCTACCACCAGCACCTTTCCTGAAGCACAATCACAATATTTTCCAAAATAAAGCATGATTCCCCCAATTATCAATAGGTGTAACAAGTATACAAGGGGGTAATAGTTGTATATAAATCATATAAATCACAATTCGCACAAAAACACGTCTAACCAATAATTATACTATAGTTGAGGCAGCCACAGATGCTCAGGACAAATATAGATGCTAGAACCAGTGGACAAGGTAGCATATAGTCACCTGCCAGTCTCATAAGCTAGTATATTTCAGTGGCCTCAGACCTCACACACATACAAGCAAGAGTTAAGCTCAGTATACATACCTGTTACATGTCCTCAGCTCAAACCAGCCCTTCCAGGCCCTCTCGTAGTCTGACAGTGTCAAAACTCAACTAATGTAACAGCCCCAATGAACACAACCCTCAAACTGTCGCCCCATACCATCATGTATAACACATATAGATCACAACTAATGATACACAACACATTTACCTACAAGCAGTACATTTCTACACATTTCAGCTCAAATACGCATGTATTTTAGCTCAGTCTAAGGTGGGGAGAAACCTAGCCTACTTGGCAGACAATTCCTTGCATCCTGAGTCAATCTGCCCAAGATTTTCCCTTTTGAACTACTTCTCGATGCTGCTCAACTGTCAAAATACAATTCACAAAGTTAGCACAGTCGTATTAGTTGTAATAACTTGAAGAACAGGTGAAATTAGGCCAAAAGCACCTAAAATGGGAAAAATAGCTTCCACACCTGAAATCCCACACAAAATCCCAAAAGCCTATCCCCACAACAACCTAAGCCTATATCCAAAATTTTGGCTCAAAACGAACCCCAGAAGATCGAGAAATGGCGAAAAATGAAGTTAAAAGTTTTACCGGAAAAACCTTCCTTTCAAAGCTTCCTCCATCCAAATTTATGAATACTGGACAATTTTAGCTAATACCCAGTATACTTTAGTGTTCCTCTCAGAATGTAGAATAATTTAGACTTGAATTTCACCTAATTTTATCAAGAATTGACTAAGACATCAACACGTAAAATTTTCACAAATTACAAGAAGGTAATCAGCTAAAACAACATTTTTCCCTCAAAATACGTGCCAAATCTAGAATTTGACTTCATCATGGCATTCCTTGCAAAATTCTGAATCATGTAGCTTTTTGAATCGTCAAAAATGGATCTCCAGAGCAATTTTTATGGCTCAGTGAAGTTTTTCTTCGAAGCTGTCACGACTAGCCTTTAAATAAGCATTGCACCATCCCTCATTTGGCTTCTGCGAACTCGGTCCTAGGGCCGGGAATGCAATGTCTTGGCTTGATTAGGACTCTATGAACGCACGCAGGGCTCCACAACTACGAAGCCTTGGCTTGTCCTTGTCCGCAAAATGCGCAGGGTTATTTCTCTGGTGTTGCACCAGTCATTTTGAAAACTTCCCTGGGCATTCTTGGGGCATTCAATGTTTGTTTTACGCAAAAAATAGTGCAACAGTGTAGTCAAAATTCCCAATGAAGTACCTACAATAAAATAAGGATCCTACTTCTTTCCGACTAATTTTAGCTAAAAGAACTGAGAGGTCAAAATGCAATCGAACACCCCGGTAACCTGACGAAGGGTTATTTTAGACTATTTTTAATGTTACAAAGCTGATTGTGCCATTAGATTTCCATTTCATGCGCATTTAGCTGGATTTTTTTTTTTACAAAAACATACTTTTTAGCTTTTTCTTATACTCATTTTGCAACTTTTGGCTCAAAATCCTCCGCAATCAGACCAACCACCTTCCTAGCCTGAATCGACTGTTTCGGAACTGATGAAACCTTCAGAATCCCATTTCGAGGTCGTATGCTAGGATTTTATTAGAAATCTTATTTTTATAACTTTAACTCCTTGTCAATAAGCAATTTCGTTCAATTCACAAGAAAATCACCTTGTAACCATTCCAACAACCCCAATACGTCATAAAATGTCCGAGTTCACTATACTGAAGGTCAAACCAACCGAGTAATCATAGAATTACATAAATGGCCCTGAGGGTCATTACTTCCATCAACTATTGTTAATATATTATAAAATATATAATTAGGGCTCGAAATATACTTAGCCTATATTAAGTGCAATGATATGTGAAAATTAATAAAATTGAGCAATTTATATTAACATAAAATTGGGCACTAGTCAACTTTTTTAAGGGTACATATTAAATGAGGATAATGAAATAAAATATTTCATAAAATTTCTAAGTTAGATCATGCGATTGAGACACAGGTTCATCAAACTTATCTTAACTATCGAACTTCAAATGTGTTGGATTATGACCCAATACATCAACTTAATTCAGCCCGTCCAAATTTAATTAATGACTAATTTCTCAACGCTATGATCTTCTTCGGATCAATTTTGATACCATCACTTGATACCACATGCCCAAGGAAGGTAACCTCACTTATCCAAAACTCACACTTGGCAAATTTTGTATAAAACCTTTGCTCTCTTAGGGCTTGAAATGTCACCCTCACTTTGGGAATATATTAGAATGTCATCAATGAATACCACTATGAATATGTCAAGGTAGGGCTTTGAACACCCTATTCATAAGGTCCATAAATATAGTCGGAGCATTAGTAAAACCAAATGACATCTCTACAAATTTGAAGTGACCATACCTAGTCCGAAATACCATCTTAGGAATGTCATTTTCCCTCACCCTTAATTGATGATAACCGGATCTAAAGTCAACCTTGGAGAAGTATGTGACCCCTTGCAATTGATCAAATAAGTCATCTATCCTCGGGAATGGGTATTATTCTTGATGGTGACCTTGTTGAGTTGCAAGCAATATATTCACATATGGAGTGACCCATCTTTATTTCTCACAAACAAAATCGAAGCACCTCATGGAGACTGACTAGGTCTAATGAAACATTTCTCCGAAAAATTCTTCAATTGGTCCTTTAGTTTTTTAACTCCGCAAGAGCCATTATATATGGATGGATTGAGTGTCAAATAGGAGATCTATGCCAAAGTCTATTTCCTTTCGGGAGGAACACCCGGTAATTTATCCAGAAAGACATCATAAAACTTATCCAGAACGGGGACCGACTCAAGGGAAGGAAATTTAGAAGTGATATCTTTGAATCTTACCAGATGATATATGCACCCTTTAGAAATTATTTTTTGGGCTTTTAAGAAGGAAATGAACCGACCCCTACATGAAGAATTGTTACCCTCCTACTGAAGAATTAGCTCATTTAAGAATTAGAACTTGACTCTATGGGTTCTACAATCAATGAAGGCATAAGCATGAAACCAATTCGTCCCAACTATTACATCAAAGTCAACCATGGAAAGCTCAACTAGATCACAAGAGACCACTTCATGTGGAAAAGAGATGAAATAATTTCTATAGACTCTTTGGGAAGCAATGGACTCTCTTATGGGGTTACTCATTTCATAGGGCTCATGAAGGACTTCATGACATGCATGCAATTTATGAGCAAGAAATGGGGTCATAAATGACAAATTAGCTCCCCGTCTAATAAGGCAGATTCATCAAAATTGAAAACTCTCAACATACCGATGACAACATTCGGAGCCTCTTCTATCACGACCCAAGCCTAGGGCCTAGACGTGACACGACAAATGGGGAACCCGAAGGAAGCCCAAACACGCCTCTTAACTTCTCATTACACATCATTGGTCGCAGAAGCATATAACAACATTAAAGAGCAAGAATAGGGGCAAACGGGCTAAGGGAAAGAGCTTGCACAATACCATAGTCAAGAGACAAGAGTCAACCCATATCATAGATACATAACATGTCCAACAACCACCTCTACTACATAGACAGGATGGGGGTCAATACAAGTAATGGGGATAGAACATAAATAAGAGTTTCTTAATACATAACAAGAGAGAGAGAGAGAGAGAGTAGACTAAGGTCCCTGAAGTGGCGGACTCACCAACTAGCTTGAGTAGCACCGAACTAGCCACGTGGAGAAGGATGATCAACTTGGGCTCCGGTGCCTACAAGGTGATATCGTGTAGGCAAGAGTATGTGTTAGTACGTTTGAATGTACTAAGTATGTAGAATGCAATGCAACAATAGATAGGTATCGTAATCAAAATGCATAATATTAAGCAATAGGCATGATATAACAATATGACATGTATGATTAATGCTTAAGTAAAACATGCTTAGGTAACTCACGCTTATATAGGATATCATATGTGTAGAAAAGACCAAGCTAGATATTTAAGGTACAAATTCCTTGGTGGTTGTGTGGTATAAACCCCTCACATGGTTGATGATAATCATACCTTATCAACACGGTGGTGAAGTACAAACCCCTCACATGATTGATGAGTATCAACCCCCAACATGGTTACCCGGGCTCTTGTCCCCCCGAATTGAGTATGGTCTAATGCAACACTTAATATAGAGTATATCATATATATAAGCTCATTTCATCATCATATAGTCATTCATATCATATCTCATGCTTTAGACCTTCAACTCCTCAAGAAACCACATCCGGACATTTTATCAAACACTTAGAAGGTGTGTAATGCTAGTATAAAACTATGAAATATAGAGATGAAATCATGCAAGAAAATCCATTATAAAACCATCAATCAACACCTTGCAACACCTCAAGCAACATACATCAAAACCCCTCCTCAAATCTTACAATAGATCAAAGATTTATGGCTCAAAACATAGCAAAACAGTCACAATTTTACATAGCTTTTACATAGTGTGCAATGAAGTTCATAATAAGCAAGACTCATTTGTAAATCAACTTTAAATCATGCAATTTGAGTAAAAGGGGGCTTGGATATCATGGGCGAGAGAAACCCATGAAAGAAACCCACATACCTTTGCTTAGAGATGAACTTGGTGAAGATTAGAGATGGAGACTTGAAGCTTGAAGAAGAATCTTGAAGGAGAACTGTAGCTTAGGATGAGGGTTTGGGACTTGAGTTTGGGGAGTGAAAATATGACTAAGTGTTTGAGTGAGTATTAGGAAATGTTTAGGATGATATAAGGGTGAAATTTGGCAAAGTATAGGTAGAAACACATTTAGGAACACTTAGGCTCAAGACTTAGAAGTCCTGGACCGAGCTAAAAAAAATTGTCCCCAGATTTACTGGGGCGTGTCACTAGGGTAACGCGAAAACCCCACTAGAATTTGCATTCTTGGAATTTCATAATTGCTAGTATTTTTCTCTTAAATCGGGGTTAGACCCTTTTTCGGCTAATTTGAACCCCCTGAACAAGAATATGAAGTTAGATTTTCAAAATAGCATACGAATTTTGAGATATGTGGAATTTAAAATTCTGGGTATTCCGAGGCACATTTTCGGGCACTCTTTGGGGTTATTTCATTCTATAATTAGAATATTTTCACTCCAGAAGCTTCACGAGGGGCCTCACATCCGGTCTCATGCCACACAACCTGTGTGTCTGGGCATGGCATGGCACTTAGCTAAAAAGGCTTTCCCCACGCATCATGCTAGCATAGACGACCAGTCCCACGGCCATTGGCAAGCTACATGGCTCGTGGCATTGGCCATGCCCCTCTACATGGCTCCAAAAAGTTCTAGAACACAATATCCAAGGCAAGTATGGTGTCACTGGGGTCATACAACGCATTACAAGGCACACGGCTCGTGTAGCCCTCCTTGGAACCACACTTGGTCTAAATTTTGTCCGGAATGATTTTTTCAAGTTCCGAAGACGTCGAACAACACCTGGGTCATTACATTACACATGAAAAAATCCAAATCGTACAAATATCACATAAGACATATCCAATAACATAAATCTAATCCCAAAAGATTAGCCGACCCTACCTCGATGCCGAAACTACACTAGAACCAAGCTTTCAGACAGTTCAAGCCTAAAAAAAGATCTTGAATCAACCAACTAATATCAAGAATAGCTACTTCAAAATATGAATTTTGACACCCATAATTAGACCTAGGGGAAAAATGGTCAAAGTTAAGGCTGAAATTCAAGGTTTGAAAATAAAATAAAAATTATGATTGTACATAAAAAAAGAAGTTTATTGGTGAAAATCCCAATGAAATCAAGCTCAAATTTAATGAGAAATCATCAATTAAAGTTTTCAAAATAAAGTATGAAGAACCCAATTTTAAACATTCAAAATAATGAAATTCAAGACAAAATTAAGGGAAAAGTAATGAAAATTATAAAATTTGAGGTTAGAAACACCTACCCAAAGGTTTTCCACAAAAATCCTCTTTAGAAATTGCCCAAAAAAGCTTGAAAATGTCAAAAATGGGTGAAAATGGTGACTTTACGATTTAAAATTATTTAGGCATAAGTCGTACTCCGCAAACGCTAGAATGAGTTTACGAACACAGATCTTACACATGTGTAGACCTCTACAAATGTGGAGGATCCATCCGCGAATGCAGAGTAGAATAAGATATACCTTCACGAGAGTAGAGAAGGCTCCCATGAACGTGGAGTTTAAGGCACATACACCTCCACAAATACAGGGCGCAATCCCACGAATGCGGAGGGTATTTTAGCTTGCATCATATTCTGAAAAACTTGCTTTTGCAAATTCTCAGAACAAACTGCCGAGGCCTATTTGGAGCCCGATATGCACAAATTAGACATGTATCTCTATCAAAATGGTGATCTAGACTTAAGAAAACTATTAGAATTTGATTCCGAGGTCTCCTTGATCCAGTACCCGATAAAGCTAATTAGAACTAGCTAGAACTCAAAATACTCAAACCGCTCCGAGAAACTCCAAAAATTACAATGGGACCATTTCTAGTGTTAGTTTCACCATTTGGAACCACTTGAAGTGTCGAAATTTTGATTCGAGCTTTCAAAATCCGAATGTTGACCAAAGTCAAACTAGACTCCAAATCAATTGAAAATGCAACTTTAGGTCCAAAATCTTCGTTTTTACTTCAAATTCAGTTATGTCATTTCTCCTAGATGAAGTTCGACATTTCGGAGCTAATGGAATCGACAGATTCTTATTTTGATACTCAAAACTTTGAATGGTACAAAAATTCACTTCTTCAATAATTTAAGCTTCCAAAAATATCATATTTTCTACTTTTAAAATATCAATTTTCAGTTCCAACAACAAAGGTAGTTCAAAATAAGTCAAAGCAACTAAAAAAAGGACAAAATAGTAATTTTGAAATATAAGTTCAAAAATGACCGGCAAGGTAATTACATCATTCACTACTAAAAACATATTCATCCTCAAACTTAAGAGAACAGAAGGTACATGAAGCCTAAAAAAACTACGATATTTGGCCCGTATGTCTGACTCCAACTCCAAGGTAGTAATTTTAATCCAGGGGAATCAGTTAGTACTTTTAACAAACATGAAGGGCCAATCGTCTCTTTTAAGTGGAACAAGAAAAGTGATTATCTACTTATAGTATTGATACAATTGTCGAATGTTTGGAATGTGAAGTCTGGCAAACGGGAACAACAATTTGATTTTCATTCAGGCATTTTTTTTCCCTTGTTCTATCTTAATTTTGCTTTATATTTTTACCTCATATCTTGAAAATGGTAGATTTTTTTTTATTTAGCATATTTTCTCACTTTTGTTATACAACCCTATTCAGGTCCATTGCTTGATGTTGCTTAGAAAAACTATAATTCTTTTGCAACCAGCTTGGTTGATAAAATAATATATGTTTATAAAGTTGGGGTGTCTACACCAGTCAAAACATTCCAGGATATCAGGCGTGGTCGAGTTGTTACTTTTTGTCGAAAAATCTCATTAATAGATATTGAAACTTATCAAGGACATTAAATTGGATCAACTGGAGCTAGTGAAATAATGTGTTAAATAATTGGTCTAATGTTTTTATTTAACACTAGCTAGGATTAAAGGTTCAACATCATGAATTTTGATCGATAAAACAAGGCACTGATTTACAACACACGAGGACATCATGGGTTCTCAATAATCATGCTTTTACTTTCTCATTTTGTTTTTATCATAATAATTTCTATTCAAAATGTTTTATTCACTTTTCCATATGAATTTGTTCGTACAAAGTGCAAACTTGATTGGAACATTGTGAATACTCCTAAAGTATTGTTAACTTAGCCATTGCAAAATGAAATCAATGTTATCAAGTGGGATCCTTCAGGTTCCATGCTGGCTTCATGCTATGATGATACCACAATTAAGGTAATTCCTATTTGTGATAAGACTGCAAATCGTGATGGGTTGGTTAGATGCATGTCATGTTTCAACTGTAACACAGACACAAGCTTGGTTAAGTGGAGTAGGGTAGAGAGACGGTGCGGTGTGCCACTGGTCCTTGGAAATTTCTCGTTTAACAGAAAAAGAGTTCAGCATTGCCAAGATTCCTAAACTTTGAATCAGTAGTGCCAAGAAAGTGAATAAATTAAATTACAGATGTCTAGATTAGAGATAGCTAAATTTTATCTTCTCCTTTTCCTGCACTAGAACTTTGAATATGTATAAAATAAAATTGCTGAATAATTCATTCTATCTGTGCGGATATGGAGAATGAGATAGGATGTCTGCTTGCATGATTTCAAATAACATCACAACATATCACATATAACATAGTTATTTCTTTTTTTCTTCTTTCTTTTTCTTCATGGCTGTTGTTGATTATTTAATCAAATCAGACATAAATTGCTTACTATTATGTTCTTTTAGGGCATACACACCATCAAATGGAGTCCAACTGGCGTTGGTACAAGCAATCCAAATAAACAGTTGTTGCTGGCAAGATGTTCTACCAGTCATATGTTTTCAATATTCTTCCAAATATGGTGGTAGCGCAAGGTTCTCAATTATAAATTACACATCAGAGTCATAGATTATAATTGGATCATTGTTCATAGCTAAGAAATAAAGGTTCTATAGTTTACTAGACAGAGTTTTCACTGTTTACAAGAAAATACTCGCACCATTCCATTTTATATGATACTATTTTTGTTCTCCTTTCAAGCCCTTGCTCTAGTTGAATCAATCTTGTGTATTATATAACAGGGAAGGATGTTGCTTGCTAGTTGGTAATAACATTTTATCCTGCAATTTCAATGTCACCTTGAAGGCTCTAAGACATACTTTTCCTTGCCAATGAACTTCTCCTAAAAAGGCAACACACTAAACAACTGATATTTCATTTTATCATTAAGAAATTTCCATTTCTTTGCCAATATCTTTGTTATTGATACTTATAATTATAATTATTAGTCTTGAACTAAAAGCATATATTTGTAAAGAAAAATTTCTCTGTTCGCACTTAAAGCCCTAACAAACTTTAAAGTTCGAATAGTTGAGTTTCAAATTTGGAAGGGTTGCAATCTGGCCCATAATTGTTTTGCAAGTAAAAACAATCCAGAGAGGTACAGTTTCACTTTAACCCTCGAGCAAATGGATTCTTCGAGTGCACTGACTCCAAAAAAAGATCAATGTATTACGCCTAACCATTCAGTTTTTTGAGCTTATTGGTTTTGTTTTATTTTCTGTCTGTGTGGTACTTCAAATAACTCTACTGTGAAGCTATGGGATGTTGAACTAGGGCATCTTTTTCACAGCTTGGACAGTCACAAGTAATGAATGTGAACTCATTATGTCTACTTGGAATGGACACAGGAAATATTAAGTCACTCTTAATAGCATTACACTTTTAATTATCAAATGACAGTCTTGATTATGGGGTTTGTTTACTCATAGTCAATTGAAATAGCGATACCTATATACCTATTCTTTTTACTGGGATGGGGATGTGGGGGGGGGGGGTAGATGGGAGATAGTGGAGTGAGAATGAAGTAACTATCTATCTTTCTGTTAGATCATCAAATCTTTATATCATTCTCTTCTATTTTGAATTCAGGGAACCTGTTTATGCTATTGCATTTAGTTCGAATGGTGAAAACTTGGCAGGTGGATCATTGGACAAATGCATGGATATATGGTCAGTAAAGGAAGCCAAGATTGTAAGAACTTACAATGGCGACAAATGTATTTTTGATGTGTCTTGAAACAAGGAAGATAATAAGGTTGTAGCTTATTTTGAAAACAAGAAGGTTTATATGTTTGATATTTGAATGCAAAGATTGAGGAACGCAGAGACTGAAACTTCACAATTCAAGAAACTCTACCTTGTAGAGAAGCCTTTATTGGTTTCCCATCTAGTGTCTGATTCTTCACAATTCAAGAAACTCTACCTTGTAGAGAAGCCTTTATTGGTTTCTCATCTAGTGTCTGATTATCATATAACTGTTTTGTTATTCTTCTTTTATTTCTTGTGAGAAAATTGACATGTTACGATTATTTTGGTTAGGTTTAGTTTAGCCATACTATTATTTCCTTGCTCTAAATTAAACCCAAAAATTTAAGGGATCGTTTGTGTTATACCCCGTGAATAAATAATTATGGTAAATCGAGGTATTGGAAAATTTTTGAAAAAAAAAAAATTTCAAAAGTTCATTTGAATCAATTATGGTGCATAAGTATCGGAGGGGGTGTATTGGCTAGGTGAAATTTAAAACTTGAGTTCGGAAATCCTTAATTGGATTAAATTATAAAAGTTTGGGACTTAATTAAATGACCAATGAACTAGAGGCCCCAATTTGCTATTTTTCAAGACTTGGGTCTATAAATACCCATAGTCTTGAAAAAACAAGACCATTTCATTTGGTCTTGTAAGGGTTTCCAACGTTTTGGAGAAGCATGGGGAGAAAGGAGAGGCTCTTCATTGTAAGGTAAGTTTTCTTCCAAGATTTTCTTCCTATTTTGATTTTCTATGTTTTACTAGGCTAGTGTATGAATATATGGAAGTTATTAATTGAAGTTTGGAGATATACTAAGAGGGCTTTGGAGGTGAGAATCAAGAGGAGAGCAAGGAGCATCAATTCAAGGTAATTTCTCTTGTTAAAATTGTTCCCTTAAGTAATTTATGTATGTCTTTAAAGTTAGGAACAAAAATTTGAAGTTTTGGGGTTGTTTGAATTGATGTGGGTTGATTTGGGAATTTGAAATTGGAGGTGTTCTTGACTTGGAATTGTTCCCATATGAGTCTACTATATATGAATAT
>JAABOM020000110.1:5988360-6032487 GCA_011800125.2 Solanum clarkiae | reverse complement strand
TCATCTCAAAGGTAATTGAAAGGTAAAGTATATTGCTTATTGATGGGTGGTAACCCGAGGGGTGGAAGAATCATCTAGCCAGGGTCAATCCTATCACTGGGGGTAGCTCAAGGGGTTAAAGGAAAAGCCTATCCAGGGCCGATCCCGATATAGATTTACCACTGATCAATTGGTCAGTTGTATTACTTGTTGTGCACAGATTATACAGTAAAGGTAAAGTAATAAAAAGACAGAAAGTACATGATCCCACAGTATAACTAAGGGTGGTCTCTTATCCTACACCAGTGCATAGTTTTATTTGAGTTACTACTTCATATACAATATTTTCTACCTTACATATTCAGTATATTATCTCGTACTGACGTCCCTTACGGGGGACCTACATTTCATGTTGCAGGTACAGGTGTCAGTAGATCTCCCCAGTAGGAGTACAAGACATCCAGCTATTGTTACCAAGCTCTAGGTTGCTTCGGAGCTTTGTGTCTAGAGCTTGTATTTTTATATTGTACAGTTAGTTGAGGCGGAGCCTGTCCTGACCCTTATCAGATATTTTTCTTTATCTAGAGGTTTTGTAGACTATGTAAATTAAAGTGTGGCCATGTCTCGTACTTTAGATACCGTGGCCCCAATTGCCTAGCCATATGCATTTCCTTTTGGCTTGTTATTACTGTTTAGTTTCTTAAAGGCATGTTAAACGTAGGAATCCCTTATAATATGTATAGAAAGCACATGAATACAGGTTGGTTCTCTCGGGCCTTATCGGCAATGGGTCCCAGTCCTCCTTAATGGGACTTATGGCGTGACACCTTCTTAAATATCTTTTAGGGCAATTGTCAACATGCTTATATCTTCGGCAAATGAGAACTTTGAAACTTAGCTTTGATGCCCTAAACATCATCATAAGTCATGCAGAGCCTTACTTGAAACTTAATGGGCTAATTCTTAAATTAAAACATCATAAATCATGAAAATATGCTTTTGAAAAAACATGTAAAATAACCCACACTGCATCTTCAATATTATTCATCATTGGGGTCATCATCAATAACTTAAATACATAGAAATACTTAGTAAAATATTATAGGATATCATTATTCATTATAGGGGTCATCATCAATAACTTAAATACATACAAATACTTAGTAAAACATTGTAGGATATCATTAATATCATTTAATGTCATAAAGTATCATAAAATCATTATTAACATGCATATTAAGTTGAAGAAATTTAAAGAAAAAGGTAAAATACATTATAAAGGACTTTGTGGGTGAAAGGAGACCCACAAATCAAACTCACATATCTCATTAGTCTCCAAGAAGAAGCTTGAATCTTTTGGGAAAAACTTGAAAATCCTAGTCTTGCCTTGACTTTCTATAGAGAGTGTATTTGCCTTAGAAATTTTGGGAACGAAGGAATGAAAGAATGACTAAAGTCCTTAGGGATTTAAGGTCTGGTTTAGGGCCCTTAAGATCCAAAATGACGTAGCATAGGATTGGAATTGACAAAAATAACAAAATTGTCCTTCACTAGAAACTACCAGATGAGATTTATGAAAGCCCGATTATGGATCGTGGTTTGAACCACATATTGTAGTCATGTCCATCGTGTTGTCCTTTTCCAATCTTTAAAAATTGTGTAGTCGACCCAAACCATGAAACTATCTTTTACGGGTCGTATAATTAACTTACTAGCATGGTTGGACTCGTAGAGTCCTTCTACACTTAGTCAATTTTCTTACTTTCTGGGCTTTATCTATGAAGGGGTCGTATAATGGTTTATAGACCGTCCAGTTAATCGTAGATCACTTTTCAGAAACTCTAAATTTTTTTCATATCTGATACTCTCGTTTACGACCTTATCTATGAGCCATCACTCTTCCTATGGGCTGTCATTGGGTATATGGGTTACCACACACTTGGAATTTTTTTTCGTTCCTGAAGTTCATGTTTAAGGAATCGACCTACAAGCCAGACATAGGCCTCGTGAACTGACCCTAGGTCATTTTCTGACCAATTATTTCTTCACTTCTAGAATTCTAAGCTGGAGGTCATTACATTAGTATGGATATTAGACTTAGGTTGGATTTTTAGGAGTTTGATTTCCATACACTATATTCTGTGAATACTTCTACAAGTAGTAGATGCCATCCGTAGAAACTTACCTTCTGTAGAACTAAACTCTTTTTTTGAACTTTTTAGGCTGATCTAATTTAAAATAGTTTGAGGGTGTTGGATGAAGGATCTACAAGACCAATTCATGGGTCGTAAACAGTTCCATGGGTCATAAATGATGATTGTAGATGAGAGTCAAAGAGTTTGGAGAAGTCAAACCAAGACAGAACAATAGGCACTCTACTAGTTATAGTCTGTTCCACGGGTCATAGATATATGCTTGTAGAATGAGATTTAGAGAATTGCCTTTTTAGTATGTGGATTCTACGAATGAATAAGACATGTCACAGATGCTTTTATAGTCCGTAGAATTAGTTTTGTGGTCGAGATTTAGAGGCTTAGAAATTTGACCTGACTTCTACGGACAAGGATCCACGAATCATAAAAGAAACAATTTTCTTATGGTCCCTGTCAACAGTTAATTTTTAGTGGTATTTTAATCTTTTATGATCCTTTTAGCTTCTATACTATATTGTTTTAGAATATTTTAAGTGAGATTAGGGATTCTTGTCAGCCTAATCCCTCATTCTCACAACTCTTGACCCAATTAAAAAATTTTCTCTCTAAGATTCTTCTCTCAAGGTAAGATCAAGTCAAAGACTTAAGTCTAGAGTTCTTCAAGTTAAGATTTCAATTTCAAATTTTAAGCAAGGATTCCATGCGAGGTATATGGAAATTTCATCCATGAATCCTCTTTCATCTACGGAATTCCAATTCAAACTCAATTTTTTAAGTTTTGATCATTATTCAAGGTAGGGTTCTAATGATTTCGTATGAGTTCTTCTAAATTACATTCAATTCTTCTAAATTGATTTTATGATACATGATTTAAGTATAAGTCACTAATTAAGAACTCAACTATATTGACATGCATGAACTATGATGTGAAGAAAAGTATGAATTAAAGATATTTTTGAGTAAATATTAGTATGTTATCATGAAATTTCATGTTTGCTTTCGATTGAAGCATCCTCATTATTGAATCTTGGCAAGCATATTCGACCCTTTTTGATAGGGCAATAAACCATACTTTATGTTGTAACTCATATGGTTATTTGTCGATTTGCAATATTTCTCACTATGTAGGTTTTGTGATTTTAATCACTTAATTTATGTTATGATTCTCAGAATTATTCATTGTTCTTGTATCAATTATTTCAGTTTCAGTCCTCAATTTTTCATGACATGCTTTACTTGATCACCGCATTATCAATTTTTAGACGTATCATATTATCATGTTATTTTATCGCACATTCTCCAAACTCAATACATTCTATAATGCTGACCACATATTTTTGCCTATATTGTTTTATAATATAAGTACAAACGCTCTCCATTAAGTTCGCGATTAGTATTGCATCGATTAACTCTAATTTAAAATATGCCTTGTTTGAGTTAGGTTGAATTCAAATTCAATAAATATTGAGTTTTTTTATCTAGCTTGGAGAGATGCTACTATTAAAATTTGAGCTTATTTCATGAAGAATGAAAAAGTTGAAAATTTGGAGTTGTTGGTGGTCTTCATGTGTTCTTGATATTCTTGAAGGAGTAAGGAGAGCACATTTGATTGAAAACTCCAATTAAAAAGTGTTAAAAATTGTTTGGTTTATTTTACAAAATTGAAGTTAAAAAATAATGGCATAGATGAATCTTTATACAAATAGTAGTGGTATCGATGAGCAAATTTTTAACAGATCACATAAATAAGCATTTTCTCAAAATTCTGTATATATTTGAGCCCTTTTCACTGTTAAAGTGACTTGCTAATGTTTCAAGGTTTTCCAATAACATTCATTTACTCTTAATTCATACATCTTATAATTTATCAACATAAAAACACATCTAAGAAACCCATTCTGCACCAACATAAGAGATTTATAATGCTTCAAACTTAAATCCATTTTTTCTGTCCAAGATTTAAGATTTACTTGTTCAAAGCATTTTATTTTAATTGCTATAAATTTGAAAAATTTTATCACACAAGAACTAACACTATTATGATGGAAAAGAAGCAACAACATCAACAAAAATAGAAATAATTTGTCTGAAGTTGTCTAATACTTTGTACAAGTTAAGCTTTTGCCTAAAATGGATATAAATTAAACGAAAAATTATAGAAATACACAACTTATATTCGCATAATTTCATATAATCCTGACTCTTTTAAAAAATTACAAAAATTCCTTAAATGATATAAAACTGCAACACTTATTGATACAATTACAATCTCTACTTCTCCATGTATCATAGTTAAAATCCCTTAATGCTCCTACCTTTCCGACATATATCACTGGTTTCATTTTTTGTATAAAAAAGAAAGGATTTTTGGTAATTTTGAAAAAAAATTGATATTAGTTGAAATTAGCTCCAAAAAGTATAAAATTTGTGTAAAATGCCGTAAATTAGGGGGGGGGGTGACAAAATAGGAAATTCTATAAAAGATTATGTGACCAAGGCCCAAATGGGCCAAATTTGTCTTATTTCATCAAATTTTCTATGTGTTTTATCATGACCCAATACTAACACAACTTATTTCAATTCATTCAAATTCAATCAACCCAAACTTAACAAATCCATTTTGCAACAACGGAGACTTGCTAATATTTCAAGTTCTTTTCACAACATCCATTTGTTATGAACTCACTTTTCATATTCGAAATTTAAGATTGTTCCTTCATAATATTGTACTTCAGTTACTATATTTTACTATTATACAGTAGGGGTGACAATTGGGCGAGTTGGGTCAAATTTGAACGGATTATAATAAGTCAAGACACCAAATGGGTCAAGACCCAATCCAACCCAAATTTGCTTGGGTTAAAATGGGTTGGGTCAAAATGGATTGAGTAACGGGTTATGGAGCGGGTCAAGACCCAACCCGACCCAAGTTTTATTAAGTTTTACTTATTCTATTTGTTCTTTTTCAATACCTTAATACTTAATTAAATTATATTTTTCTTTATCATGGCTATATAAAACATACCAAATTAAACAAAAAATGTTTTGAAGCTGTTTTACCAAGATGTCTTTCGAATTAATTCAGTTGCATATCAACTCAATTTTAAATGGGTTGAAATGGGTCGGGTTGAGATGAGTTGAACTAATAATTGGGTGGACTATTAACCCGTCCAAACTTCAACATGTTGGGTCGAGTTGGCATCGTTGAGTTTAATTTTGCCACCTCTATTATATATCAGTTAAAAAAAGGAAACAATTTATCCAAAGTTACTTGAATATTGAATACTAACTAATCTTTTCTTAAAAAGTGAAACAAATTAAAATGAGGATGATCAAATAGAATATCTCATACTCTCTCTGTCCCATTTTATGTGGCACATTTTGATTTGACACGATATTTAAGAAAAAAAGAAGATTTTTGAAACTTGTGGTCTAAAATCATTTAAAGATATTTGTATGACTGAGAATCATTTCATTAAGAGTAATAAGAAAATTTTAAAAATAAATTGTTTCTAGTTAGAGTAAGATAATATTCCCTTTGGGATATACAAAAAAAAAAAAGTGACACATCAAATGAGACAAAGGAAATAGTTTTTTCTGTTGGATCAATTAACCAAGGCCCAAGTTTTCCTAACATGTCTTGACCCATCAAACTTTGAAGCGTTGGATTATGACCCAATAAAACGACTTATTTCAACCCGCCCAAATTCAATCAAGCCTCTATTTAAGACCCTCTACCTCAGCCCTAACCTCACTCATCATCCACATTCCACAAAAGAAAAGGAAGAGTTACAAATCTCTTCAAAAACAAAAACCCAAAATAAAAAAAAAAAGCAAAAAAGAAAAAAAAGAAGAAAAAAGAGGAGGGGATTTGTCAAGGCAACAGAGCAAGCAGCCAAAAGGTACCATACATATTTGCTAGTACTTTCATTTCAATATGAACAAAAAATAAACTTCATCAATGAGCACCTCCGCTATTGATGTTACGATTATGGTTAGGGTTAGGGTTAGGGTTAGGGTTAGAGTTAAGATTTATCCCTTTTCCGGTGGAATTTCATCTCCGGCGAATGCCACTTTTGATCATGTACAGATAACTTCTAGCCATTTAATCTTTAAAAATATGATCTAATAATTCATCTAACTGAATTTAAGTTTATCTATCTGCTTAATTCTGCTTAAAATTACCTACCGCAGTTGTTGATAAACTAGATCTATCCGTTGTGAAATTCGAAATCAAATATGTCCTGAGTTTCCGATAATCATTGTTAGTAATGCACACATTCAATTTCAGGGCTAAAATTAGGAAAGCAGCTGGTAGAGTAAACTGAAAGATGGCTGCCTTGGAGGTCGCGAAGGAGGCAGGAAGTGTTGATGAAGAACGAGGCAAGTTGGTATTTGGGAGGTACTCTGACGCAGAAATGTTAGCTCAGCTGAAAAGACTTGCTCTGTATCCTTGCAATTCTGCATTACGTCAGAAAGATCCACCATTATGGAATCAGATGCTGAGAGTGCGTGATGCCATGACTATTTCTGATAATGGCATTTCATGGGTATGCTTGCTCTTTTATGATGTTTCTATAAATATATTTACCTCTATAATGGCTGTGTATTTGTCCTCGTGTAGTTGGTTATAGTATTGCAGGTGTATATCTTTTTCCACCTTTAGAAATAAGGAGACTAATCTAAACATCAATGAATTGTACTGGAGTAATGGAGGGAAATAGTTTAAGACACAACACATCAATTAGTAATGGAGGGACATAGTTTTAAACATAACACATCAATTAGTATGACTCTAGCTGAAGTATATGGAAATTACTTCAGTCAATGACTTCCGTTTAAGTGCAATTTGTTATATATAATCGAAAGATAATAATATAGTTTAATTATTTTGCTAAATGAAGTAAATTTGTGATTAACGCTGAAAAGTTACCTAATTTAGATCAAATGCTAGGTGGATTGTAGTAGATAATAGATCATTTTGGAAGTAGATTTTTTGCATTGATTTAGATTAGATCTCGTCCTGATTTCAGATTCAACAAACAAACCCTCAAACTTGGAGTCTAGTTAAGTTGTGTTGCATGAAACTGGATGGACTAAATATAATTTTAAGCTAAAGAAATAAGCATATACTACATACGTGTGTATCCCTTTGGCATACTTACTTTGTGTTTCAACTCTGTTTATCTGCACATATCGTTGCTTCTGTCATCTGTGTAACTCTTATTGAACCTTTCTTCCTTTCAAGATAGACGTGTTATTTGTGGCTACATACTGATTTGTCTGTAGGGCGACTCCAACATGTTTATGTTGAGGTGTACTGGTTGTATTGATTGGTGGGTTAGCTAGCCCTATTAATGAAAGTACTTCTTCGACTATCTAGTACTATGAGTTCAGAACCATCTGATCGTTTTCTGTAGAATGTAAAACACATCATCACATTTTCTCCTATCCCACTCTGCATAAATGATCAAAAGTAGAGAGACTGATTTGCTGTTTTGACATTTCATCATTTCTGTGGGGCATAGTAAAATAAACCATAAAAAAGAAGTTGATTGGTCAGACTTGTAACTATTTAAAAATCTTTATTGGTAAATTGATTTACCAAATACAAGAGAGTGGGGAGCAGTTCACACACAGCGGTAGGAAGTAGTTTGGGAAGAATAATAAAGTGTGTTTTAATATGAATCGACTCCGCTTCTGTCACTAGCTTCCTAGGTCCCTAAGCAACTTCTCTCGTCACTAGACACTATGGCCGAAGGTTAGCAAACCTGTCTATTAAATAGTCATTCCTTTCTTTCCTTTGTTAGAGAATCACCTCTCTGTGGTCTGGTAGGAATTCCATCTCTATAGTGTTATAGTGAGGTACCCAAATAAAGAGAGTTGTTTGCATTGCGTGTGGTGTAGTCTTTTAAGACTACCTAGTTGTAATATGTCTCACTATAATGATATTGTTTTTTTTCTCTTGAGTTTATTATTTTATCCACTTAAAAAGATTGTGTCCACGTTATTCTCTTATTTTTCTTATTTAACATGGATATTATTCCTGGCTGAGATTATTAATTCCCAACAACATAGATATCAGAGCTATAACAAATAATAGTCCATTATCTTGTACCCAAATCTCACAAAGAAAATTATGAGAAATGGTGTCTACGAATGAACGTCATTCTTGGCTCTCAAGATGTGTGGAAAATTGTAAACAAGCGGGTATGATCCACTAATGAGGAAACTCTGTCTCAAAGTGTTTGGACAAAGAGAAGAAAGAAGGATGAATCCATGACTCTCATCCATCAATGCTCGGATAATGGCATGTTTGAGAAGTTGTCCGATGCAACAACTTCAAAGAAAGCTTAGGAGATTTAGAATATTCTCTCTAAGGAGTTGATACGTGAATAAGGTAAAACTTCAACTCTAAGGGTTGATTTTGAAGTTGTAAAAATAAAAGAATCGAAATCTGTTTTGGATTTATATTGAAGAGTGATTTTGGTTGTAAGGAACTGTCTATTGCTGAGAACCAGTTCGGATTTATGCCGAGTCGATCGACTACAGAAGCAATCCATCTTGTTCGGAGATTAGTGGAGAAATATAGGGAGAGAAGGAGGGACCTCCATATGGTGTTCATTGACCTGGAAAAGGCCTATGGCAAAGTTTCGAGGGATGTTTTATGGAGATGCATCGAGGCAAAAGGTATTCCAATAGTGTATATTAGGGGGATAAAGGATATGTATAATGGAGCCAGTACTTGGCTAAGAACGGTAGGAGGAGACTCAGAGTATTTTCTTGTTGAGATGAGACTCCATGAAGGATCTGTGTTGAGCCTTTTTCTTTTTGTTTTGGTAATGGATGAGCTGGCACGGTCTATCCAAGAGGGGGTGCCATGGTGTATGTTATTTGCAGATGACACAGTATCGATTGATGAGACTCTGGCCAAAGTTAATGATAGATTGGAGGTTTGGAGATATACTTTGGAATCCAAAGGGTTCAAATTAAGCAGAACCAAAACAGAATATTTGGAGTGTAAATTTAGTATTGCTAGAGATGAAGTAAACATTGAAGTGAAGCTTGCCACTCAACCTATTCCTAAGAGAGGAAGCTTTAAGTATCTTGGATTCATCATCTAGAATAGTGGCGATATCGATGATGATGTTATACATCGAATTGGGGCAGCATGGACGAAATGGAGGCTTGCTTCAGGAGTTTTGTGAGATAAAAAGATACCATCTAAGCTTAAAGGCAAGTTTTACAGAATGGTGGTTAGACCATCTTTGTTATATGGGGTGGAGTGTTGGCCAATTAAAAATTCACATGTTTAGAAGATGCAAGTTGCGGAGATGAGGATGTTGAGATGGATGTGTGGACATACCAGGAGTGATAGGATTGGGAAGGAGATCATCCCGAAGAAGTTAGAGGTGACTCCTGTGGCTGACAAGATGAGGGAAGCGAGATTGGGTTGGTTGGACATCTGCAGAGGAGGAGTATCGATGCTTCTGTTAGGAGGTGCGAGAGGTTGGATTTCGGGGATACGGGGTGGGGTAGAGGTAGACCGAAAAAGTATTGGGGGAGGTGATCAGACAAGATATGACAAAATTTCATCTCATTGAGGACATGATTTTAGATAGAAAAGAATGGAGGTTGTGTATTAGAGTAGAGGGCTAATAGGTAATAGGGGTAGGTCGATAAATGACTTTGTGATATAGTTGGTTAGTAGGAGTAGGGATGTCTTTACATCGTATGTTGTCATTATTAATCTTATATTTGTTTACTTTTAGCGTATTTACATTGCCTTTATATCATGTGTTGTCATTTTCAGTGTTGATATGTTAATTTTATTATATTTGCATATTATCATGTGCCTTTCCTTATTAGTCGCTCTTTCTATTCCCTTTCTTTTCCTTTCCCCATATCTAGTTTATTTTGCTTATGGATTTTTGAGACGAGAATTCCTAGGAAACAACCTCTCTACCTCTATGAGGTAGTGATAAGGTCTGCGTATATTCTACCCTCCCTAGACCCCACTTGTGGGATGCCACTGGGAATGTTGTTGATTTTGGTTGTGAATCAATTTAGAAGATACTGGGAGAAAGTAAACGTTGTTGTAGTAGTAGAAAAGATCTTCTGCTCTTTAACACCTAAATTTGATTATGTGTGCTATTAATGAATAAAGATTTAGATTCTACAATGGTGAAGTGATTGGAAAGTTCTTTACAAGCTCAGGAAGGAGAACAAAAGGTGAAAAGAAGATGCCTATCACTAGGAGGAAGACTCACCCTCATCAATTCAGTTTTAGAATTCCCACTTATGTAATGTTTCTTTTTCCTATACATCAGAGTGTCGGGAAGAAGCTCGACGAAATCAGAAGGAATTTTCTTTGGCATGGTTGCTAGGAGAATAAAGGATACAATCTGGTTAAATGGGAGGTAGTAATGAAAAATAGGCACTTGGGAGGTTTGGGCATCAAAATCTAAGGAGACAGAATAATAGTCTTTTGATGAAATGGTTGTGGAGAGACTGTAAAGAAGAGTAAGCTTTATGGAAGGAGTTCTTCAAGAGTAAATATGGTGAGAGCAACCTATCATGCAGCAACAATAGCCCTATGCCCTATGGGTGTGGGGATGGAGAACAATCAGGGATCTTTGGCCAAAACTAGAAGGAAACATGATTATGAAAGTGGGAAAAAAAACAGTTTTGGGGTGATGATTGGAATGACCAGACATTTTGAAGAATGCATTTCCTGACTTGATTAGCATATGCAACAACCTTGAGGCAACATTCAAAGAATGTTGGACTGATTGAGGATGGGATCTATTTTTTAGGAGATTATTTAATGATTGGGAAGTGGATGGAGTGGCGAATTTGCTTCTTAGACTTGAGGATTTCACAGGCACTACCCTAAATCCAGATTCTATTAGATGGAAACACAAGACGGATGGATATTTCTTTGTTAAGAGGGCCTATGAAACAGGAATGCACTTCTAAATAGAAGAAAACAATTTTTTGTGGAACAATGTTTGGAAAAAATATAGCACCAACTAAAGTTAAATATTTTACTTGGTTGGTAGCAAGAAAGGTATGTCTTGACACAAGGTATAGAGAAAAAGGGGGTAAGATTATAGATTCCAGATGTCAGCTCTGTGGTGAAACAGATGAAACAAACAGTCACCTCTTTCTATATTGCAGATTCACTATGCAATTATGGGCTCTTTTTCTCACACTCAGGAAATGGAATGGACTATACATGAGCAGACTGTAGACCTACTAAGCTGTTGGATTAGAAGAGGACATCTTACATTGCATTTGGAAGTCTGTATGGAAAGAGAGAAATAGTAGAAACTTTGAAGATAGGTCCAGTTCCATTCACAGTTAAAATGGAATTGTATTGTATCTTTGTATTTTGCTGTAAAAAGAAAGACATAGGTGGATTAGAACTAATAAATCTGTTAGTGTTATGGTAAGTAGGGAACTAGTTTCCCTCCTCTTCCTGTTTCTCTTTTGAAGGTTGCCGGCATATCCTTAATGCTGAAGAATATAACTTTATCAGTTTCCAAAAAAAAGTCACTAGAGCAACTTAAAACAAAGTATCCTTCAAATATTGTGGAGGTGAAAAAAGCTAAAGAGGAAAGGGTCGTGGCACTCAAGGAAGAGCAAGAAGCATCAGCAACAACCTATGCTCATTGCCACAACAGGGGAGAGCTAAACTTACCGATCAAAGTGTTAAGTATGTATTTGTTGGTTATGAACTGAGTTCAAAAGGCAACAAGTTATGCAAGCCCAGCAACAGCGAGGTGGTGGTGAGTTGTGATTGATGAAGAAGCGGATGGAATTGGGAGGCTTGAGAAGAAAGAACATGTAATTTTCTTCCCTACTTTGGATATGACGAAGAACAAGAGACTGGCATTTCCACAGGACACAACACCACCTCCTTCTACGGCAAATGTTGCATCTCCTTCTTCTCAAGAGAGTTCACGTAAAGACAGTGAGGATGATGAGCATCCAAGAGCTCTATGATGATACACAGTAAATTACTAACTTTGATTTTTTTGTATTGTCTCTTTGCTAATAGTAAACTAATGAATTTTGATGAAATTGTTAGAAACAAATGGTGGAGACAAGCCATGGAGGAAGAGATCAAGTTTGGTATGAAAAGAAAAATTAGAACTTTTAAGGGGGAGATATGTGGGACCCAGTAAAATAAATTGTAACAAACAAGAAGTTGGTTGGTTGGACGACTAATGGTTTGCAAATCTTGATTTGCCAATTGAATTGCCATATCTTGATTTAGCAAATTGGTAACTTTCCTTATAAGAGAGGACCTTAAACTTCTCATTATAAACACACCAAAAATGATAGCTACAGATTCCTGGTTGAGATGATTATTTCCCAACAATTTCCTGTTTGAATTATGTAGGTCATTGTACAGCAATGAAGCGTACAATTTTCATTGACTAATTCCTTCTATTTCCTCCTACAAGGAAGGTGAAGGAATTTATAGATAGTTATCATAGATCTTATCACCTTTTGTTGGAAGTGAAAAATTGGAAGGCAAAAACAAGCGAAGAGACAAATATCTAGATGTTCATACATTCTGTATTCAACCACTAAAAGGTACACATAGTCCTATTGTTGGATAAAGCTACCAGTATGCCTTCACCCTTTAGTGATGACAGTTTGTGTCTGCTGTATAGATAGATGCACATCTGTATCCGTCTAAGTTGCTTGGACTTGGGTGCAGGTATCTGAGACGGGTGCGAATCCGAGATTCAGATTCGACAAATTCTAAATTTTAAGATTCGGGGGTGTGAATCCGAGAGTGGATATGGGTGCGGGGATTCGACCAAAAAAATTTACTATTATAAAAGTAGAGTTATAAAGATATTCGGTAAAATATTGTTTATTAAATATATATATATAAACTTCTTATATCTTGAATATTACATTTGTTTATGCTATGAATATAATTTTTGGCATTGCCAATTTATTATTATGTTTTTGGTATATTTATGGACTAAATATTCGTTATATATATTTATTATATAGAAAGATACTTTATAAAACAAAATATTGTTGAATATAGTAGACATATAAATATAATTTGTAGGGTATATAAGGAATTCTACCCAAAAAGAAAAACAAAATGAAGTAACTCTTACAAGTTTGGGCCTAAATATTGAAATAATTTAAATTGCAACATGCAGCCCATAAAGGGTAAACAAGTCATGTCCTATAAACCCTAATTTTTATATTCTTTCATCTTATTCCTACTCCTTAGAGCCGCAACCCTCTCCTCTGGTCTCTCATCTCTGTTCTCTCTTCTCTTTTCTCCTCCATGAATGGTAAGAGCTGCAACCTCTCTCCTCTCCTCTCGCTTCTCTTCTCTTTTACCCTCCAAATGATGAAGGAATGAGAATATCGAAACCCTAGAACCTCCAAAAATTCCGTTGTTTGAGTTCTTGACTTTGGTTAAAGTATCCTGATGGAATTGACTGAATCGGAGACGCAGCTCGCGTCCACACCGGCACCGTGTCGAGATGGGTTCGGCGGCAAAAACGAAGGGTCCCGGCAACTTACGCATCCACAGGTTTGATAAATTTGGCAAAATCAATGTATTAGTCTAATACTTAGTCTAATACTAATCCTATTTGCCATGAGTAGTTTGATTTAAACCTGTACTTAGTTTCATGGAGAGGCATTTAGTGAATCGTTTATTGTGGATTTCGTATCAATTTCCTTGTACAATGAATGAATTATAGATGGATAATGAACTTTGAATTAATTGTATGCAAATTCACATGTGCCTTCCTTCCCCAGAGGCATGATAAATTTCACCAATTCTGAGGTTTAAACTAAAATCATTTCTGAAGTTTAGGACCAATTATCAAGAATCTTAAAATTTTGTGAGTTCGTCACCTAGCGGTTGGATGGCAAAGAGAGGGCCTGGCTGCATAATTGAACACAAATAGGAATTTGAGCATACTTGAGGGTTCTACCTCCTTTTGCCATTTCCTCACGCACATCTTTGTGGTATCGTTAATCATCAAGATCATTCCATTTTGTGTTTTTAATGTATCAAATCATGAAAATGCTGAGATGGATGTCTGGGTATACTAGGAGAGACAAGATTAGAAATGAAGATATTCAGGACAAGGCAAGAGTATCCCCGATAGAGGACAAGATGTGAGAATCGAGCCGAAATCGTTTGGGCATGTACAAAGGAATTGCATGGATGCCCTAGTGCTGAGGTGTGAGAGGTTGATTATGGATAACAAGAGCAATAGAGGTATGCATTGGAGAGAGGTAGATTAGACAAGACATGACATGACATGACACTACTTCAGCCTACTGGTAATATGACCTTAGATAGGAGGTTATGATGGACATATATTATGGTAAAAGGTTCGTTAGTTAAGCTTTGTCTCGGTTATTCCTCTTTACTATTAGTTGTATTGCTCTTGTAGTTTCTTTTTCCATCGAGTTTAGTTATTATTATTATTATTTTTTACCCTTTGATTGTCGTATCTTGTCATGATTATTGTTTAGGATGATTTGTTAGGTTGTCTATAATATTGTCATGATTGTTCTCATTTTTGTTATGTCTTTCTTTATACTCCATGAGGTAGTGTTAAAATCTGCATACCTTTACCCTCCCCGGACCCTACTTTGTGGGAGTCACGGGGTATTGTTGCTGTTGTATGTCTTTCTCTATACTACTTTGGATTGTTTTTTCTTGAGCCGTGGGTCCACCGGAAACACTTCTCTACTGCTAAGGTTATGGTAAGGTCTGCATGCATTCTACCCTCCCTACACCTCACTTTGTGGGATTACGTTGGATATGTTACTGTTGTTGTAATGTATCAAATTCTGAGTGAAATTGAATATCCATGTTCTTATAGCTGTCTTGACTTCTTTTAAGTTTGAAAATTAGTTCTGAAAATTTTTGTCTTCGGGACATTGATATAGTTGCAAAATTATGTTTCTGGAACAGCATCAGATCCTTTTTCCCCCCATTTTGCTGTAATTCTCTCATACTATTCAGTAATATATTCTCCTGATTCTTTTGACAGAGGAAAAGAAAACTTCAACAATTTGTCAAAGATCAGTTAAGATCTCCTGGACTTCCAACAGAGAAATCTAACAAGATAACTGCATCAAAACTATGGAGAAGGCATGTTTCTCATGCCTCCAGTATTTCATGCTTGCTTGATTCAGCGAATTCCACAAAAAGTTCTGATCAAAAGGTTCTCTTGAGTTCGCAAAGTGCATGTAGTTCACTGACATTTGCGGACAATATTCAAGAGCAGTTATCTTCAGAATCCTCCCTCCACAATGATGCAACAGATCTTGGTCCTAAAGTTCTCTCTTCCTTAGTTGATTCTGATGAGTCAGTAAATGGTTCAGACCTGTTGAGTCGTGATAATTGGACTCCATCCACCGTCTCCCTAGAAACTTTGGATGATGCGGTTCATAATTCAAGCTTCTCCTCTGTGAAAGGATCAAGAAGCAGACCTCTACAACCGCCTCGACAATCCTCCAGGTTGCAGAACTTCATTGGTGACCACCTTCAGAGATTTGTTATTCCTGTAGGTCCTCGTTTCCAAGCTGATGTTCCAGACTGGACCGTCCCAGCAGACAAGGATAACTCTAATTATGAAGTCAGTAACTCTGAAAATTCAAGATGGCTAGGCACCAAAGTTTGGCCTATTGAGATTGGAAATATGAAAGTGTCTTCTAGAGTAATTGGAAAAGGCAGACCTCACTCTTGCTCTTGTCGTTCTCCAGGAACTGCTGTCTGTATTAAACGCCATGTTTCTGATGAAAGGCTAATTCTTCAATGTGACCTTGGTCCTGCTTTCGTCGATTGGAAATTTGATGAAATGGGGGAGCAAGCTTCTAAGGCATGGTCATCGAAGGAAGAAGTGACCTTTGAATCACTGGTCAAAAGGAAACAACTACATGGAAAGAAGTTTCTGAAGCATGCATTGAAGTCATTACCACAAAAGACGAGTAAAACCATTGCCAACTATTACTTCAATGTTTTCATCCCCCGACAACTGAGCCTACAGAATAGATCGTCCAATAAGTTGGTCAATATTAATGATGCTATTGCTGCTGACATTAATGACACATGCTTGCGCAAACAAAGTGAAGGCCAGAAACCTGAGGGTGGTAAAAGTCGTTACCTATGTCGACTAGTTTAGTCCCTGGCATCCAATTACAGGTTTGGGATTACTGAAAGATTTGCTTCATGGCCTGATGGATTACAGCGTTTGTGCTTCCTCCAGGAATTTTGATGGGAGTAGTGCTTTCAGTGCAAGTATGAAACTTTATGTTTATATAAGTCGTAAGGGTCATTTGTGCAGCCTCTTTTTGGTCTATGTCGTTGGTTCTCCGTGGATTGAGCCATGGAATGTTTGAAGATAGCTATTCACCAGACTTGGCTGGCATCAAATGTTTTGTGATTATTGGGTTCAATTTCTGCAACTTATGACATTGAATAGAAATTTATTAGACTTCCGTTTGAGAATAGGATTTGCTACTTGCCATATGGGCTTGACTCCTTTTTTCTTGAACAGGTGAATTTAAGTTTGAATTTTATTAAGGTTGATTGGTAAAAATATTATGTAGTCCAAATGGTCCTAGCCATTGTTGAGCCTTTTATCTTTTCATTTCTTCCTTCCTCTTTTGCCATGGTCCAAATGGTCCTAGCCTTAGTACCTTCTCATCATGATGATTGTAAACATAGTACTGGAGTGGGTGGACGAAATAGAGGCTCATATCCAATTTCTTAGTGTGACTAAAATGTGCCATCAAGTCGTAAAGGTAAGTTTTTTAAAGTGATGGTTAGATCAACCCTTGTATTGAGCAGTGTTTGTCAGCGGTCAAGAACTTGTGGTAAATGTGTGATATAGTTGGAGAGATACAATCAACAATAAATCTATTTGGGACAAGGTGAGAGTGACCTCTGTTGATAATAAGATGAGGGAGATGAAACACAGATAGTGTTGGCATATGAAGAGAAGATGAACAAATGTTTCAGTGAAGAGGTGTGAGAGGTTGGCTATAGTAGGTATAGAAAGATAAAGATAGGTCGAGGAAATTTTTGGGAAGAGTGGTTAGACATGACATGACATGCTTGCAACTTATGGAGGGCATGACTCTAAATAGAAAGATATGGAGGTCAATGATCAGGATAGAATAATAGTAGGTAGTCGAATATTGTCTAGTTCCCTTATTTGTGTTGTTATTATTACACTTCTATTATCCTATTCTATTTTAGTATTGCTCGTTGTTTGCTTTGCTTGAGTTATCATTTATTTGTTGGTTGTTATTTTCTTCTTCATTGTTTTCCACATGACTTCTTTGCTATTGTATTTGCTTTACATACTTGAATATTGATATGCTTTACTTACTTTGATGATCTCTCAAGAAACAATCTTTCTATCTTCACCGGGTAGAGGCAAGATTGCATACACACTTCCTTTTTCAAACCTCATTAGTAAAACTACATTAAATACGTTATTATTATCATTTACCGGGTCGATTTTGTATGTGGTGCTGAGAGTAGTGTGTTAGTTCTAGTAAATGAGGAAACTAGAAAAGATGCAAATGATTTTACTCACGTTGGTGAATGTTTTTCCCCAATTCCTTGGCTTTTATGATATTAATATGAATGAGTCGAATGATAATTGGACGGATTGAGTCAAATTAAGCAAATTATAATTGGTCAACACAAAAAATAAAGATCTAATTTAACCCAAATTTATTTGAATTAAAATGGATTAAACTAATAAATGAATGAATCAATAATCTATTTTAACTTAAACAGGTCGGATAAATTGACTTTGATTTTGCCTCTCCTAGTCAATGAGCCAATCGATAACAAAATTTTCAAACGAAAATTTGGGAATTTTGAATTATTATTTTAGAATTATTATTATCAATGTATGCATTATTTACTTTATCACTTCTGATATAAATCATAGTCCTAATGATAATGATTACTTATTTGTTAAATTGTATTAGGCTGACCATTAAATTAAAATTTCCAAGAACATATTAATAGTTACAAGACTTTTGAACTACACTATGATTAAATTAAAGGAAAACTAAACTTGTACTTTTTAGAACAAACTATTTATATTCATATACCTCTTTACTTTTTGTATCCTCATACTATTAAAATTTTGCCGTCCTAATATTAAAATTCATGTGCTGACGTCAATTCTATATGATACTGTGGTATAGATATACTGACAGAATATATAACGAATATATTTTCTACTAATTTAGAAGTTAATAATTTTTTATTTGTTTCTTATTTATTTCTTAAAAGAAAAATCCTATATACCAATTCGGTATCAATATACCGTCAGAGCATCACAAAGGACTGTACTCATTCTATATGGTAGTGCTATTTTATATATATGCCGCTAGAGTATATTTCATAGTATTTATGCTGACGTCAGCATGACATTAGTATGTGAAATAAAAAGGAGTAAGTGGGTAGAAAAGTAAAGAGTTTGGGTAATGGATCCATTAAGGGTAAATAGTTTAGATTGTGTCTATTAAGGATAAATAATTTCAAATTAGGTCTATTTTGTGTATATTTTTCATAAAATTAAATACTGAAATTAATTAATAATACACTACTATTTATATAACTAAACTAACATGCAATCAGTATCTTACAATTTCACTTTATTAAAGTAAAATTTACGGAATTTCTAGGATAATGGCCATTTTTTAAAAGGCAAAAAATGAAAAAAAAAATAACAAAGTGAATGTTGTTTTTGTTGAGTTATTTCTACAATTAGTTATTTAAGTGTAATGCGAAGAATTCAAATCAAATACGTTTTAAAAAACATTCCAAAATATAAACAAAGGGTTTTCTGTAAATGTGATATAATGATCCTTAATGTCATTAATATTTGGAAATATTACATGGATAAGTAAATATATACTAATTAATTAACTAATATAGCTATAGTTTGAATTAATTATGGCTCGCAGTAAATATTTAGTTGTAATTACAATTTGAGTTTTGTATAGTTTGCGCGATTTATACAAACACTATGCGCAATTATATATAAATTGTGCGCGAATAAAATTGAATTACGAATTATACAAATGTTGTGCATGAATTGTATATCGAAATATACAAAAACTGTGAATTATATAACAAATTATACAAAAGTATACAAATGTTGCGCGAATTATACAAATGCTGCTATAACTATAGTTAGGAAATATAATTACCCAAACTATAACTATGAAGTATAATTAAGATATTTTTGAATGGATAAATGTGAAAACCCCTCTTAAAATTTACTGTTCGTTTCTCAAAGTCTACTCTCTTCTTTGCGACTCCTCCCCTTGTAAATCCTATATAAGAAGTGTATTTGGTGAACATAAGAACACCAATCAAAAAGAAAAGAAACCAACTTCCTCTTTTCTTCTTCTTGAATTTTTTGGGCAATTGATTTTTGGACAACCTCCAGAGTTTCAGCCACGAGTGTACATGTTTGAAAGTAGTTGTGAAACCTTGGAGAGTGACCGGCTACAATGATTTGCATCCCTGTCAGGCCGAAATCGCTTTCAAGGCAGTGACTTGTCACGACATATTTTTTTCAATAATTTGAAAGTGATTTTCTTACATATAATATTAATATATGACCATTTCGTTGAACAAAACTTTTCCTGCTTTGTCAAAGGTTGAGCTTTTGGATAAAAATAATTTTAAACATTAGTCACAATTTTTTTCTTGAAATAATTAGAAGTTAATTATGTTTTATTTAATGAAATTCCTATGAATAGTTCTAACGCTACTCCTGATTCTAGCAACATTTTAATTGTTGATGATGTTGCTAAAAAGAAGTTTGAAGAGGATAACAAAACTGTTAGAGGACATTTGTTGAATCATTTGACTAATTTTTTATTTGATTTATTTGTTGTATATAAATTATCTAAGAAAATATGGGATAGTTTGAAAAAATAATATGGTGCATGTTGGTGATGCAGTTAAGAAAAAAAAATATTTTTGGTTAATAAATTAATTTTCAAATGGGGTTGACAATAAATCAATCATAGAACAAATTCACGAATATGAGAGCTTGACTACTAATGTTCCAATGAGGACATGAAGATGTGTGAGATCTCTTAGACTAATGTTCTGCTTTGAAAATTTTTATCATCTTGAAGTGGTTACAGAAATCAGTAAAAACATTCAGAAAAAATTTGTAACTCTTCAAGAACTTATCAGTCACATGAGGACTAAGGAGGCAAACCGCCTCAAAGATAAGATGGAAGTACTTTCTCTTAATTCTTCTAAAGCTAATCTTATGGAATCTTCTAGCACTATTGTGATAAACAAGTTCAAAGGCAAACAAAAGAAAAAAAAAAGTGGAGAAGAAACAAATTCAAAAAAATCAAAAGACGTTATTTTGTTTGTGGAAAAGTCGATGATAGGGTTGCCCAATGCTACTAAAGGACAAAACTTGAAGCAAGAAGAACAAGGTGACATCAAAGCTCATCTTACTAAGAATGAAGTGATTGTTATTGTAATCGTTGAGACAAATCTAGTGGCTTATAAGATAGACTGAATGTTAGATATAGGCGCTTCAAAATATTTTTTTGCCAATAAGGAGTTATTTTAAGAATTTGAGGAGCCTAACGACGATGAATAGGTAACTCCACTACTGTTGGAGTTGTGGGTGAAAAAATTTACTTAAATTAACTTGTGAAAAAATTTTAGCCTTGAACAATATTTTGTGCATATCCTCCCTTTGTGGAAATTTAATTTTTGGAGCACTTCTCAACAAAACAAGCCATAAACTTATTTTTGAATCTGATAAAATAATTATTTTTCGTGGAAGAGACTTTGTTGAGATAGATGTGTGGTCATACCAGAAGTGATAAGATTAAGAATGAGACCATTCGGGAGAAGCTAGAGGTAGCTCCTATGGTTGATAAGATAAGAGAAGTGAGACTGTGATGGTTTGGACATGTGTAGAAAAGGAGTACCGATGCTCCTGTTAAGAGGTGCGAGAGGTCGGATTTGGAGTTACACAAAGGAGTAAAGGTAGATCGAAAAAGTATTGGAGGGAGGTGATCAGACAAGATATGGCAAAAGGAGTGAAGGTCGCGAATTAGAGTAGCAGGCTAATAGGTTAGTAGAGTTAGGTGGATGTCTAGCCTTGGGGTATAGTAGGTAGTTGGATTAGTAGTGTTTTTATATCCTGTGTTGTCATTATATGTCATATATATGTTGATTTTATCGTAGTTACACACTATCCTTGTCATTATCATGTGCTCGTTGTTAGTCTTTCTTTCTGTTTCCTTTGCTTTTCCTTTCCCTTTTTTCATATCTAGTTTATTCTACTTATGGGTTTTTGAGATGAGAGTTTCCAAGAAACAATCTCTCTACCTTATAAGGTAGTGGTAAGGTCTGCGTACATTCTACCCTCCCAAGATCTCACTTGTGGGATTCCACTGGGTATGTTGTTGTTATTGTTGAGACACTGTTAAGAAGGGATATCCTAGTGGAGGTTTATTGTACTGAATACTACATTTCAAATTCTGTTTATATTACAGGTCTATTAATTTGTGGCATGGTAAACTAGGTCATATTAATATTTCTTCTATTAAAAAAGTTAGGAAAATGAAATTAATTCATATGATAAAAATAAATTATTTTTCTAAATGTCCTGTGTGTAAAAGCAAAACATGCCAAAAAAATCCTTTCAAATTTTTTATTGAGCGAAAGACTGAATGTCATGCCTCGGGTGGGGGGGGGGAGGGTACCCTTAGTATGACCAGCACTTGAAGAACCATTGTTGATTTCCCAAGAGAACCACCTGACCTCATCATCACATCATACTCAACAATGGAAGGATACTCAATAAAGTCTATCAATCAAATAAATAAGTCTCTTTCAATAATAATTTTCAATGAAAAATAATTAAAAAATAAATAACGATCGACTATCTCTGTTCAATGTCTAATGAGCCTCTATCCTCATCTAGAAGGTGCCAAGACAAGCCTGGGCTACCTCAAAGAAACAAAAATGATACTTAATAAAAGAAAGAAAAGGCTCCTTCGAATAGAAAGGAGGGCTCACCAAGTCTGGAAACAAGAGTCTGAGCTTCAATGATGTGCTTGCTAAAGGCCTTTATTCACCTGTCTCTGCATCATTAACGATGTACGCCCAAATAAGGCGTCAGTATATGGAATATACTGGCATGTAAAATGACTAAAAAATTATGTAAGGCTCAAACATAACTCAATCAACTTGGCTTAGAAATCAACTCAACAGTCCATAACTCAACTAAGTAAAGATGAACGTTTAAGAATATATATTATGATTTTAAAAATAGACTCAGTTTTATGCAACTCATTTTAAACATTACATATTCTATCATGTGTTTCTCAGATGTTTCTCTTAACTGACATCCAATCCGACCACCTTTTGCTTGGTGATCACAACGAAAGCGACGTTGTTGCCACGCCTGTCTAATACTTGCCAAGGTAAGAGAAAATCAAACCTCTATTGGATCTATAATCAATGTCTATCTTTTTAGGACCCGAGCCACCTGAATTAACGACACAATTATCCTATGCTGGAAACATAGTCTTGGGTTAAAGTCATTATCTACTTGTGCCCATATCAGTGCCCATATCAGTCTCATCTCTTTATATTTTCTCTAATCAAACTCAAATCAGTCACTCAACAGTTTAACCAATAAGAATCATTGATCATGCATGAAATCAAGACTCAAACTCAAACGGTCATTTAGAATCCAATCGATCATGTTTGTCACATAAAGAACATAAGATACTCATTACATTCACATATAGATAAGTAATTATGTTCCTCATGCTTCAGTTACTCAACTCAGGCATTCACAATCACGATATCAGTTTCGATCAATACACAAGGTCATGTAGAATGGTTAAAATTAGGGTTCATTATGTCAAACTAGTTTAATACTCTATTTTCATATAATCAACATGCAACTCATCAATTCATTCATAAATATGCTTGAAAATTTAACAATACATGAAAGTAACTCAAAGATTAAGATTATAAGATTTTGTTACTCAATCTCTATGACTCATTTCGATCATGTATGTGAAAGGGCTCATGGATGGACTTAATCCTACGCTTTGGGAAGCCTTAAATACCTAGAATTACAAAGAACAATCAACTCTCGAAAAATCTTCAATTGCATGCTCAGAACCCTAACTTTCTCCCATCCTCAATGCTCTCAAGATTTCTAAGTGTAGAATAAGGAATAATACACTTAGGGTTCTGATAAGCATTCTAAATTAACCCTAAACCATCTAGGGTTTTATTTAGAAGGGTAGAAACAGACAAAAATACTCCTCTTTAAATCTGATGAATGGAACCACGAAAACCTGTTCATAGGTCGTGATTTCTCTCACGGACCGTAAATGGCCTCTCGTCAATAGGAGGTTCCAAAAAATTAGGTTAATGAAAATTGGACTTAAGGACTATAAAACCTCTTCTACGGACCATGAAATAAAATACAAACTTTCTTGTTAATCCTGGTTCAAGATCCAGAAGAATTGATTTTTCGAAACTCAAACAATAAAACCCATTCTATTTCTCATGGGAGGTTTTATGGTCCATGGATTGCCTCATACAAAGGCCTCAGACATAAAAAATTTTTAAGTCACATGGGCAACTAGGGAGTCCCATCTACGGGCCATAGATCACTCTACGGGTCGTAGATAGACCTTTATGGTTTCTTCAGGTGATTCTTTCTAAGTCATCTTCTCAATTTTCTAAGACATTTAACTTAGACTTTGTGGAATGAGTTGGGGCGGGGTGTTACAATGAATTACTTGAACTAGTACATTCTGACTTAGCAGATTTCACGAATATTTTACCAACGGTGGGAAGAAGTATTATACTACTTTTGTTAATGACTTTTCTAGATACACTAAATATATCTTCTTAAGTCTAAAGATGAGGTTGAAAGTATGTTCTTTAAATTCAAAACAGAAGTAAAAAATCATTGGAAAATCAAAAGATTAAGATTTGACAGGGATGGTGAATATAGTACCAAAATTTTAGAGGATTTTTGTAAGAAAAATGGTATTATATGTGAGATTAATACACCATATACTCTCCAACAAAATAGTGTAGCCGAATAAAAAAAATAGAACCCTTAAGAAAATAGTGAATTTTATGTTTTTAAGTTCAAGTCTATTTGACAATATGTAAAAGGGAGTTGTCTTGTCTGCATGCTATATTCTTAATAGAGTCTCTCATAAAATGTTAGACAAAACCTCATATGAGTTATGAAAGGATTTGTCCCTAACTTGAAATTCCTAAAAGGTGGAGGTGTTTGACTATGGTTGGCCTATCTGATTTTAAATTAGTAAATATAGGTTTGAAGACTTTTGGTACGGTCTTTATTAATTATGCTCAAAATAGTGCCGCATGTAGATTTATATCTTTGAATGATCATTCTATTTGTGAATTTAGAGATGTAGAATTTTTTGAGCATATTTTTTCTTCGAAAATAATGTGTTTAGTAATGTGAAAAATAATGCTTCTACATCTATGTATGTTAATTCTCATGCTGTTCTTTCTTCTGATGCTACTTCTAATGAGCATGAAAATGAACTTAGAATGAGTAAAAGACGTAGAATTGAGATTTTGTCCTGATTTCATCACTACCTTCTTGATTGAAATTTTGATATTGTTGTCTTAAATGATAAATTAGTGTCTATCCACTTAATAGAAGAAGACCTTAAAAATTATGATAAAATAATGAGACCAATATATGTGACGAACTTACAAGATGATATTAAAAGTGAATTAAACGCTATAGTTTCTAATCACACTTGATACTTGCATGATTTGCCTAGAGGTTGTGAACTTATAAGTAGCAAGTGGATATTATCACAACCCAGACCTAGGGCTTAGGAGTGATATGGAGAATGGGAACCCGAGAGTCCCCAAACAAGCCTCATAGTATCCATATTCACATCATCAGTTCAGAAGCATAATAAAAAAGTAAATACATAATTCTAAGGATGAAAAAATAGGACTCACACTATGGGGATATTATAGGGAATGGGAGAAACATGTATTCACAAAGCACGTAGTACATAAATACTAAGAGGAGGGTAAGTATGACTCACTTTATGGGGGCAAATCGGGACTTAGGATCTTTCACTTCATACAAATAACCATATCATAAAGCTCATAACTGAATTGCATAACAATAACCAATAGGTAGCTAAAGCCATAAGCATAACCTCCAACACAACACTTAACATATAATCGTAAAGGAGTTTACAAGATGTCCAACATTGTCTCCAGTCATAAGATAGGATGGGGGCCAAAATATACCCCGGCCTCACCCTCAAAGTAGATAAAATAAGTAAAACATCACAGGTAGAGGAATGATGGTTTGTCCTTGGAAGATAGGACTCACCACAATAAGCAAAACTTAAAATCCAAGCTAGACGTCGTACGGTGGATGAACGTAGTCCTCGGTCCATACATGGTTAGATCATGTCGACAAAAGTATGCGTTAGTACGTTTGAATGTACTAAGTATGTGGGCATGCAATGCATATGACTTACCAACCTGCATTCAATGTTAGATGACAAAAGGCACATAATATAGAAAGAGATATAGCAAGGAGGGGTAATATAACAATATGCCATGAAATCAATGACGCATGAAATGCAACAATACTCATATATATAGTGGGGATGGACTATAGCCGACAAATCAAAATCATGCGAGCTATAATATGAATTAGTCAGATAATGACCTTCTATCAGTAGGAGAAGATTACTTGCCAAGGGTAATCTACATCACATCTTACGAATCTCGTCTTTTTGGTGGACGGTTACCTTCCTTACAATCACATCTTTTCAGAAGGTTTTCCATTATCATATCATATCAATAAATGAATAACCATCCCTTACGACCCGGTTTTTTGGGTGATGGCTATCATTCCTATGCTGACACATAGTTCAAGGAAAGGAGAGGGCCCTTGGGATAGCCCTAATGTCCCTAATCCATCAGTGCTAAGTCAAGACATCCAACGAGAATACTTATATATATATATATATATATATATATATACATGCTTCTAAAAGAGGAAATAGTCCTTTCAAATCATTTCAATGTATATTTGGGCTGAAAAGCCAAATCATAGTTCATAATCATGATACTCATGCATAGGAATAACTTATTTACATATACAAGATGGTGCAAACACCCAAAATGCTCAAAGATGCATAATCATAGACTTTTATGGATCACATTCTTGTCATAACCAATATCAAAATCATTTACATAAACATAATTGGGCTTAACCCACTTCATAATTTTCATAAAATCCAATGTTCATGAACGCGTATGCTATAAATGAGATGAAATCAACATGGGTGATATAGATTCAAACATAAATCAACAATACATTATAAGATTCAAGTAAAAACATTAGTAAAATTCACATTTAAATCATAATATAGATTACCCATGCACAAATCAAGTTTTAAAGGGGACATGCACTTTCATAACTTCATAACTTCAATGCATTTCATCATGTAAGGGCTTAATTCATTTTAAAATCAATAAATAAATATAGCTGATACATCAATTGAATTTAATAAACCATAATATTGAAAACCCATATTTAAAGTAAGCTAAAATTCATGAAAATCAGTTGAAAAGAGTTTGGGTCTTCTTGGTTGAAAAGGACCAATAATCAAACCCACATACCTTAGCTAATAGAGAAATTCAAAGAGAAATTTGGTGAAGAAGGAGCCTTTCCTTGATTCCCAAGCTTAATTCCCACTAGAGTTCTTTGAGAGAGACTTAAGAGAATACCAAATGTGAGAAATGAATTTGAATGAGAGGAATGAGGTTTAGGTCATTAGGAAGTCTTGAGGTAGCATAGGAAGTTACAAAAGACCCTGAGAATAAACCATAATTACGAAAACTTCATTAGTGAAATGAGTTGAAAATTGAATATTTTTCCATCTCAGGGGCGCCCATATGGTTTGTGACACCCCACATGGACCGTATACCTTACCATGGTCCAACACTTAGAAAAATACGCTTGATGAAGGTCCGAAATGGTAACCCGTACTTAGAATATTTCAACGAAATCACTTCCACCGAAGGCCACATGGGCCATTTAAGGTCACATGGGCTGTGACACTGCCTGTATCCCTTCCCTTAGAAAAAATTCCATGATAAAGTTTGGAGACTGTGGTTCCATACTTAGAATAATTTCACTTCGAAAGCCATACAAGAGGTCATACGGGCTGTGACACTCCATACGGGCCGTGTACTTGGTCGTGTCACCACACTTGGTCCCAAAATTGTGGGATTTCAAGCCAAGGCCACCACATGGTCCATGAGGTGTCACATGGACTGTGAGGGGTCCAAGTGTGGCGTGCCTTAGTTTAAATCACCATGTTTAAGGGCCAAACATCCTCCTGAGGCCAAGGGTCACTTCATGGAGGCTCCACACGGGCCGTGTGACCTCACACGGACCGTGAGAGCTCCCACGGAGCATTACCTTGGTCCAAAACTCCCTGAAATCAAAATTTTAAGCTCCAATGAAGTCGTACAACATCCGGGGCCTTACATCATCTCCCCCTTGGGAACATTCGCCCTCAAATGTGCAAGAACAAGGCTTGAAAGGCTTGAATTAGAACATGAAACTCTCAATCACAAGATATAATGCATTTAAAATCCTAAAGTCATTGAAACTCTTATTAAAACGTATTCAAATCATTCAAACATCATAAAAAATTATTTTGGTGCACATATATGCATGTCATGTCATGAAACTTAAGAACAAAAGAGTTAGGACTACTTGGAAAAAGGAAGAACCTAGTACCTTAGGCTTGAGTAGATTGGAAAAGATGGGGATATCATTTCATCATGTCCAACTCCACTTCCCATGTAACACTCTCTACATGTTGATTCCTTCAAAGCACCTTAACCGAAGTCATATCCTTGTTAAACGAAGCCGCTTCACTTATTTGTCCAAAATCTCCACCAGAATTTCCTCATAAGATATGTTCTCTTCAACCTCAACACCTTCCAAAGGCACAATAGTACTAGGATCACCAACCAACTTTCTCAGCATAGACATATGGAAGACCGAGTGAATAGAGCTCAAATCCGGAGGCAACTCCAACCTATAAGCCACATTCCTAATTCGTTCCACAATTTTATAAGGGCCTACATACCGGGAACTTAGCTTTTCTTTCTTACCAAAATGCATCACACCCTTCATAGGTGAGACCTTCACATACACCCATTCACCAACATGAAATTCAAGGTCCCTTTTCTTAATATCCGAATAGGACTTTTGGCAACTTTGGGCCATCTTCAACCTCTCTCTAATCAACTTCACCTTCTCCATAACCTCCAATACCAAATTCGAGCCAATTAAAGCCATTTCTCCCAACTCAAACCACCCCACCGGCGATCTGTATCTCCTACCGTACAAGGCCTCAAACGGAGCCATAACAATGCTGGCATGAAAGTTATTATTATAAGCAAACTCAACAAGTGGGAGATGGTCATCCTAGTTACCTTTGAACTCTAACATACAAGCCCTCAACATGTCCTCCAAGTTTTGAATTGTCCTCTCGGCTTGTCCATCGGTTTGAGGATGAAAGGTGGTGCTCAACTATACCTTAGTACCAAGTCCTCTTTAAATGATCTCCAAAAGTGAGAAGTAAATTGGGTACCACAATCTGATATGATAGACCTAGGCACACCATGCAACCTCACCAACTCTTGGATGTACAACCTTGCATAATCTTCGGCACTAAAAGTAGTCTTTTCTGGTGAGAAATGAGTCGACTTATTCATCAGGTCAACGATAACCCAAATGGAGTCAAATTGCCTTCGAGTACGAGGTAAACCAACCATAAAATCCATGTTTACATCCTCCTACTTCCAAGTAGGAATCTTAATGTCTTGAATCAAACCACCAGGCCTTTGGTGTTTTACCTTCACTTGTTGACTATTAGGGCATTCAAATACAAACTTGGCTATATCCTTCTTCATACCATGCCACCAATACATCTCTCTCAGATCCCGATACATCTTAGTAGATCTCAGATGAATAGAATAATGAGAGTTATGGGCTTCACTCATGATTACCCTCCTAAGATCATCCACATTTGGAACACATAACCGATCTTGATACCGAAGCACACCATCTCCCCCTTAGGAGAACACCTCTACTTTCTTTTCGGCAACCAACTTCTTCAATTCAACCAATGATGGATCTAGATCTTGCTTAGCCTTTACATCAACAACCATCGAAGATTCGGCCCCATTTTGGACATGAATACCACCATCATTAGAGTTGGTCAACCTAACACCCAACCTAGCTAGTCGATGAATATCCTTTGCTAACTCCTTCTTCCCTTGCTCAACATGATCCATGCTTCCTACAGATAATCTATAAAGAGCATCGGCTACAACATTTGCCTTGCCGGGTTGATATTGCACACTCATGTTGTAGTCCTTAAGGAGTTCTAACCATCTCCTTTGCCTCAAGTTAAGATCCCTTTGAGTGAACGCATATTGCAAACTCTTGTGATTGGTGAAAACATCAACATGCACCCCATACAAATAGTGACTCCAAATTTTCAGAGCAAAAACCACAGCCGCTAACTCAAGATCGTGAGTCGAATAGTTACATTCATGCACCTTCAATTGCGTTGATTGCATAAGTTATCACCTTACTATGTTGCATAAGCACACAACCCAATCCAATCCAAGAAGCATCACAATACATCACGAACCCCTCTAAGCTATCTGGTAAAGTCAAAATGGGAGCTGATGTAAGCTGATCCTTCAAAGTTTGAAAACTCTTTTCACATTCCTTCGACCACACAAATATAACTTTCTTTTGGGTCAACTTAATCAACGGAGATGCAATAGATGAGAACCCTTCAACAAACCTCCTATAATTTCCAGCTAACCTCAGAAAGCTTCGAATATCCGAAGGAGTCAATGGTCTAGGACAATTCTTTACGACCTCATTTTTCTTTGGGTTAATCTTAATACCATCATTGGACACCACATGACCAAGATTTCACCCAACCAAAAATCACACTTGCTAAACTTAACATACAACTTCTTCTCTCTCAAGGTTTGAAGAACCAACCTCAAATGATCCATATGTTCTCGCTCACTTCGAGAGTAAATAAGAATATCATCAATGAAGACAACCACAAAAATACCAAGGAAGGGTTTGAACACACGATTCATAAGATCTATAAACATGACCGGAGTATTAGTTAAACCAAATGACATCACCACAAATTCAAAGTGCTCATACCTAGTCCGAATAACCATCTTGGGAATATTACATTCCCTAACTTTCAACTGATGATAATCGGAACGAAAGTCAATTTTTGAGTAATGGGTAGCTCTTTGAAGTTGATCAAACAAGTCATCGATCCTAGGCAACGAGTACTTATTCTTGATGGTTACCTTATTCAATTGCCTATAATCGATGCACATCTGAAGAGATCCATCTTTCTTTCTTAATGATAACAGTGGAGCACCCCATGGAGATATACTTGGCCAAATGAAACCCTCCTCCAAAAAATCCTTCAACTCAGCTGGTGCTATATGATAAGGAGGAATAGAGATAGGTTGAGTATCCAGGAGAAGATCTATGCCAAAGTGCACTTTCCTTTCGGGAGGAATACTGGGAAAGTGTTCGGAGAACATATCTGGCAACTCATTCACCATCGGTATCGATTCAAGAGTAGGTGACTCGGACTCCACATCCTTGAGCCTCACAATATGATAAATACACCTTTTAGAGATCATCTTTCAAGCCTTAAGGTAGGAAATAAACCGACCTTTAATAGCGGAGTCACTACCTTTCCATTCGAGAATGGGTTCATTCGGAAGTTGAAACTTGGCCTTTTGGGTTCTACAATCTATAGAGGCATATGATGCATGCAACCAATCCATCCTGAGAATCATGTCAAATTCAAACATATCAAGTTCCAAAGGTCACATGGGAAAACTTTATGAAACACAGAGACAGGACAACCACGATAAATTCTATGAGCAACGACAGATTCACCCACGGGAGTATAAACTGAAAAAGGGCTCCCTTAAAATTTCAAGACTCAAACCAAACTTGACAGCCAATAGAGGAGTCACAAAAGATAAATTTGCACCCGATCAAGCAAATCATAAGCATTAAAATCAAAGGCTTTTAACATACCAGTCACAACATCTAGGGCCTCCTCAACCTCCTGGCCAGCATGAAGAGCATAAAACTGTTGTTCTGCGGGGAAAAACCTTGTGGAGCTCTTTGCTAGCCCTTCCCACCTTGAGACACTTGACTTTGACCTCTTTGAGAATTCTTAGGACAGTCATCAACCTTGTGGTTCATGTCACCACATGCAAAGCATGCAGCCAACCCCTTCCAATAAGTACCTGTGTGATTCCTCCCACACTCGTCACACTGAGGATACAATGGTCCAGCACCAACCGGTGCCCTAGAAGGGGGCACCCTAGCATTAGAAACTCAAGAATTAGAGCCTTGGCCCTGTTGAAAGTGACCAAAACCACTACCCTTGGAGTTGGAGAACCCACCATCATATCGAGCTCTCTTAGGATCGTGCATTCTCCTCTCCTTAAGTTTCTCCCCTTGAATTTGCTTTGCATATACCATGAGCCTGAAGATGTCCAGCTCCTGGATTAACATGGCTGCACGACACTCTTTCACAACCAAACCAGAGATACAGAAAATAAACTTGTGCATTCTTACATGGGGTCAGCCACAAACACAAGAGCATACTTTGAGAGCTTAGTGAACTTGAGGGCATAATCCCTCACGCTCATACCACCATATTTGAGGTTGATAAACTCGATCATCTTGGCTTCCCTAAGCTCAAGTGGAAATAAACGATCCAGAAAGGCAAACTTGAACTCTTACAAATTAACAGCATTACCAGTAACCCTTTTTATCGACCATTAGGTGTACCACACATGAGCCATATCTTTTAATTGTTAAGCAGCCAACTCAACTTTCTCTTCCGAAGTGACTCCCATAACATTCAACACCTTAGTGATCCCATCAATGAACTTCTAAGCATTTTCGTCAGCCTTTGACCCATATAACTCAAAAGGATTCATCCAGGTGAAATCTCTCAACCTAGAAGCCAGGGTGGGATCCCAAGGAAGATTAGCCTGCCTTATCTGAGAAGTCACCACCTGGGAAAGCATAGCAAACACTGTACATAATTCACCATTTCCATAGGCCCTTGAGGTACTTGACCCTCATTTGATGGGGCCAGTCATGGTAGAGGAGCTCTTTCTCAAGGCATCTTCTGTAATGGAGCAAGGGCACCACCAAGATAAGGAAATCAAATATACGATCCATAGCACGACATAAGACATGAAGAAGTGAGACATTTTCTAAAACGTCATCATAGCCTCCCGTTCATAGGCATGGTGCACTTCACACCCATGAATAGGACTTTACTCAACCTGGCATGTTGGACTCCGAGGAACATTTACAAACCTAGTGCTCTGATACCAAGCTTGTCATGACTCGGATCTAGGTCCTAGGAGTGACATGGAGAATAGGAACTCGAGAGTCCCCAACAAGCCTCATAGTATCCATATTCACATTATCAGTTTGGAAGCGTAATCAAAAAGTAAACACATAATTCTAAAGAAGTGGAGAATAGGATTCACACTATGGGGATATTATAAGGAATGGGAGAAACATGTATTCACAAAGCACGTAGCATATAAATACTAAGGGGTGGGTAGGTATGACTTACTGTATGGAGGCAATTCGGGACTTAGGATCTTTCGCTTCATACAAATAACCATATCATAAAGGTTATAACTGAATCGCATAACAATAACCAATAGGTAGCCAAAGCCATAAGCATAATCTCCTAACACAGCATTTAGCATATAATTATAAATAAGTTTACAAGATGTCCAACATTGCCTTTAGTCATAAGATAGGACGAGGGCCAAGGCATACACCGGGCTCACCCTCAAAGTAGATAAAATAAGTAAAACACCATAGGTAAAGGAATGGTTGTTTGTCCTTAGAAGATAGGACTCACCACAATAAGCAAAACTTGAGATCCAAGCTAGACGTCGCAGGGTGGATAGACGTAGTCCTCGATCCCTACATGGTTAGAATCATGTAGACGAAAGTATGCGTTAGTACATTTGAATGTACTAAGCATGCGGGCATGCAAAGCATATGACTTATCAACCTGCATTTAATGTTAGATGACAAGGGCACATAATATAGAAAGATATATATCAAGGATGGGTAATATAACAATATGTCATGAAATTAATGATGCATGAAATACAACAATACTCATATATATAGTAGGGATGGACTATAACCGACAAAACAAATCCATGCAAGCTGTAACATAAATTAGTCCGATAAAGAGCTCTCATCGGTAGGAGAAGATTACTTGCCAAAGGTTATCTATATTACACCTTATGAACCTCGTCTTTTCGGTGGATGGTCACCTTCCTTACGATCACATCTTTTCAGAAGGATTTCAATTATCATATCATATCAATAATGAATAACCATCCCTTATGACCCGATCTTTTCGGTGATAGTTACCATTCCTATGCAGGCACATAGTTCAAGGAAAGGTAGAGGGCCCTGCCCTAATGCCCCCAATCTATCGTTGCTAAGTCAAGTCATCCCACGAGAATACTTACACGTATACATGTTTTTAAAAGATGAAATAGTCCTTTCAAATCATTTCAATGCACATTTGGGCTCAAAAGCCAAATCATAGTTCATAATCATGATACTCATGCATAGGAATAGCTCATTTACATATACAAGATGGTGCAAGCACCCAAAATGCTCAAAGATCCATAATCATAGACATTTATGTGATCACATTCTTGTCATAACCAATATTTTATCAAAATCATTTACATAAACATAATTGAGCTTAACCCACTTCATAATTTCCATAAAATCCAATGTTCATGAATGTGTATGCTATGAATGAGATGAGATTAGCATAGGTAATATAGATTAAAACCTAAATCAACCTTACATTATAAGATTCAAGTAAAAACATAATAAAATTCACATTTAAATCATAATATAGATTACTCATGCACAAATCAAGCTTTAAAGGGGACATGCACTTTCATAACTTCATAACTTCAATGCATTTTATCATATAAGGGCTTAATTCACTTTAAAATTAATAAATAAACATAGCTCATACATCAATTTAATTTAATAAAGTTTAATATTGAAAATCCATATTTAAAGAAAGCTAAAATTCATGAGATCAGTTGAAAAGAGTTTGGGTCTTCTTGGTTGAAAGGGACCAAGAATCAAACCCACATACCTTAGCAAATAGATTCAAGGAGAAATTTGGTGAAGAAAGAGCTTTCCTTAATTCCTAAGTTTAATTCCCACTGGAGTTCTTTGAGATAGACTTAAGTGAATTTCACATATGAGGAATGAATTTGAATGAGGAATGAGGTTTAGGTCATTAGGAAGTCTTTAGGTAGCATAGGAAGCCACAAAAGACCCTTAAAATAAACCATAATTACGAAAGTGTCATTAATAAAACGAGTTGAAAAATTAAATATTTTTCGTATCAGGAGCACCCATACGGTCCATGACATCCCACAGGGACCATATACATGGCCGTATCCAACACTCAGAAAAATACACTTGACGAAGGTCCGAAGCAGTAATCCCATACTTAAAATTTTTCAACACTTCCACAGTAGGCCACGCAGGCCATGTAAGGTCACACGAGTTGTGACACTGCCCGTATCCCTCCCCTTAGAAAGGGTTCCATGACAAAGTTCAGAGATGGTGATTCCATACTTATAAAAATTTCACTCCGGAAGTCATATGGTGGTTATACAGGCCGTGACATTCCATATGGGACATGTACTTGGCCGTGTCACCACACTTGGTCCAAAATTATGGGATTTCAAGCCAAGGCCAACACACAGCCCACCACACGATCTGTGAGGTGTCACACAAATAGTAAGGGGTCCCAATGGGGCATGCCTTGGTTTAAATCACCACATTTAAGGGCCAAACATCCTCCTGAAGCCAAGGATCAATTCATGGAGGCCCCACACGGGCTGTGTGACCTCACAAGGACCGTGAGAGCTCTCATGGAGCATCACCTTAGGTCAAAAACTCCCTGAAATCGAAATTTCAAGTTTCAATGAAGTTGTATAATGTACTAGTCCTTACAGATATTTAAGAAGAAATTGAGGTCTAAGGATACAATTGAAAAATATAAGGCTAAACTTGTGATTAGGAGTTTCAACCAAAAGAAAAGTATTGATTATTTAGATACTTATTCTCTTGTGACTAATATAGCAACCATTATAGTTCTTATTGCTTTAGCCACTATTCATAGTTCAGTCGTCCATCAAATGAATGTAAAAGCAACATTTTCATATAGTAATTTAGTGGAAGAGATCTATATGACTCAAACTAAGAGTTTTATGGTCTTGGGAAAAAAGGATAAAGTATATAAATTGAAGAAATTCCTGAATGAACTAAAATAAGAACCCAACCATTGTTATGAAAAGTTTAACACCACATTAGTAGGTAATGACTTTATTGTCAATTCATCTGATGCTTGTGTTTATTTCAAAATAATAGGCCCATATATGTGATCATATGTTTGTATACAGAGGATACCCATACCCTAATCTTTAGCCATAATATGAATGTTATTAATGAGGCTTATAATTTTTTGTCTTCAAAGTGTGAAATAAAAGATCTTGGAGAAGTGGATGTGATTTTTGTGATTAAAATCAAAAGATGTTAATGATTTCTGTTTGTGTCAGTCTCATTATATTGAAAAGATGTTAAGATTTTTTTAATTGTTTTAATATAGTTCTAGTGAAAACTCTTTATATCCTAGCATATACTTGAGAAATGAGAGAATAAAGGATCTAGTGTTTCTCAAAGTAAATATGCTAAAATAGTTGGGAGTTTAATGTTTCTCATGAATTATACTCAAACCTGATATAGCTTATGCTGCTAGCAGATTGATTAGGTTATACTCATAATCCTAGTAGTGAATACTAAAATGCTCTTCATCGCTTGTTATGATATTTGAGAAGTACTGTGGATTGATGTTTGCATTTTAATAAATTTTCTACTATTTTAGAAGGATTTCTTTTATGCAAACTAGATAACTGATAATGATGAAGTTATATAGCTTCATTAATAGTTATTTATTTATTTTGGGTACAAATACTATTTTATGGAAGTCTTCTAAACAGACTTGTATAGCACGTTCTACCATAAAATTTAAATTCATTGCTCTCTAGTTGGTAGGAAAGAAGTTGAGAAGCTGAAAATATTTTGACAGATGTATCATTATGGGGAAGACAAGCTTCACCAATCTCTCTTTATTGTGATTTATAAGCAACAATATGGATTGCCAAAAATAGTGTGTACAATGAAGAAAAAGACATTCTCATCAGTGCAGTTAAACAATTATTGAAATTGGGTGTTATTTCCTTGGAACATGTAAGGTCCAAAAGAAATTAGACGGATCCTTTAATTGAGGAAAATGATTCGTGAAGCATCGAGAGGGATACGTCAAAGGCTCATAGATTGAGTAGTGTGGTAGATCCATTAGGCCTCAATATACACCATATTTTCTATCACTGTGGCGTAAGGCATTGTTTCATAAGATTGAGGTTATTTTGCTCTTAATGATTCTAGAGCATTAAGGTAGTCTATTTGAGATAGACGTGATGAAATCATCTATGTGAGTGTAACAATGTGGTCGCCTTTTATGAAAGACTTGGATCGTCTTTCTAGAGCACTTACAAGACCCAAGGGGTGTATGTGTGTGTATGACTATAAAAGCACTTTATTTGTATCGCGAAGGTTACTTAAAACTAAGGATATGATAAGTGTTATGGTGATCTCAACTTATATCCATTTAGTTTAAAAGTACTTCACTTTTTGGATATTAGTTGTTGTCTCATTTCATTATGTATTAATTCAAATCAAAAGATACTGATACTTAAAGTTCATGTTCCTTCTTTTTCCCCAAATTTTGTTCTTACTATTTATCTTTGCATTAGTGGGGAAATGTTGCGTTATTTCTAATGGTAGTTAATTCTACAATTAATTATTAAGTATAACAACAACATTACTCCAATGCCTCAAAGGCTCCCGCCCATTGCGGAGTAAAGGGAGGTCGGATGTACGCAACCTAACTCCTATGTTTAAAAACATAGCGCGACTGTTTTCGAATGACACATGATGAACGTCGAAAGTTGCATTGACTAACTGCTACTTCACAACTGAAAGAAGCGCAGACAATTTAAAGAACCATTTTGCTTTATTCCATCATACCCAAAGCCAAAAAATAGTGAATCTTTGACTCCATCCGAGATTAATGGAAAACAATTAATTATTAAGTATAATGCAAATAATTCAAATCAAATACGTTTCAATTCTTTCTATAACAAAAACAGCATATTTTTTGTAAATGTGATCTAATGACCTTTAATATCATTATATTCACTGTCCATTTGTCAAATTCAATTTTTCTCTTTGTGATTCCTCCCCTTGTAAATTCTATATAAGAAGTGTGTTTGGTGAAATAAGATCACCAACCAAAAAGAAAAGAAATCAACTAGTTCCTCCTTTATTCTTCTTCAATATTATTTGGCAATTGGTGTTTGGGCAACCTTCAAACTTTCAATCATGAGTGCATGAGTTTGAAAGTAGTTGTGGAACCTTGGAGAGCGGCCGGCTACAATGATTTGCATCCCCGTCAGATCGAAATTGCTTTCAAGGTAGTGGCTTTTCATGATACAGTATTTATAATAACTTATTTAATTCTAGTTCAATATCAATATTGAGCTTTCCTCAATAGTGTGCTTTCCTCTATGATGAACCCTTCTAAAAGAGTCCTAGAGAAGATTTGTAAGTTGTTTACCTCCTCCTTTTGGGGCAAAGCTGGTGGAGAAAGGGGGAACCACTGGGTTAAGTGGGATGGCCTTTGCTTCCCCTATAAGGAAGGAGGAATTGGCTTTAAATCTCTTCATGACATATCTAAGGCCTTTTTTTCCAAGCTTTGGTGGAAATTCAGATCTAATGTGGGCTCCTTGTGAGGTACTTATTTGTGGAACAAGTATTGCAAGAAAGCCCACCTGGTTGTAGTTGTATCCATAGGGGGTCTAATGTGTTGAAGTAGATGACTGACATTAGAAGAGAGATTGAACAAGATATTTGGTGGCAAATCCAAAAGGTCTCCCTAAGCTTCTAGCTAGACAATTGGAATAAAAAGGGTGTCGTGTACTTTCTTGTTGAATAGGGGAGACAGGATGAGGCAGAGGTCGGAGATTTCATAAATAATGGCTCATAGAACAAAGTCAAATTGAAGGGGGCCTTAGATGATGAACCCCTAGCTGACTTTATCAACAACATCTCCCCTAATCTATAGGAAAGGGCAGACATAGCTTGGTAGATGCCTCAAGTCAATAGGCAATTTTCCACCAAATCTGCCTTCCAAGCTCTCAGGAGAAAAAAGGATAAAATCTGGTGGATGGATAATATTTGGAATAAAGAGGTGCCTTTCAAACTACGTTTCTTTCGGTGGAGGGTTTGGAGAAGGAGGGTGGCCACTGAAGATAATCTTAAAAGGATGAAAATCTGTCTGGCCTCTAAGTGTTACTATTGTGATAGAGGAGGGAAGGAGACCATGAGACACCTTTTTCTAACACCCTCCACCGCTTTAAAGATAGAGAGGTAATTTGCTTCTTGTGCAGGTGTCATCATGGAGGAGTCCAACTTACAATAGTTGATCACAAAATGGTGGGATGCTAACAAACCCAGGAGAACACATGCCATCTTCAAAGCAGTCCCACTCATTATCATGTGGTTCCTATGGAGAAGAAGAAATCTCAGGAGACATCATGTCTCTTGACACTCTAACCTATCAATGTCAACAAACCATTTTCTATGTGACTAAATTGAAATTTCCTGGAATTCAGACTCCAAAGGATTGGGAAGGACTGGTACAAACTTTAGACTTCTACAGACCTAAACTGTATCAGCTTCCTGTGAAATGGACATTGCCTACCATTTATCAAATTAAGAGCAATACAGAAGGGGCTTGCAGAGGAAACCCTGGTATGAATGCTTATGCATTTTCTCTAAGAGATCACAATGGTGACCTGAAATATGCTGAAGCAGGGGAAATGGGCTACAAGACTAACATGGAAACAAAGGCAATGGCTATCCTAAGATATGTCAAATACTTCTTACATAATCAGGTAACTCATCTAGTTCTGGAAACTGATTCTCTCAGCATTCTTGAAATCATTAAAGGGGAATGAAGGATTCCTTGGGCCATTAGCGAATAGATAGAAGAAACACAAGCATCTTCAAGTCAACATTCAACACATTTTCAGGGAAGCAAACCAAGTAGCAGATAAACTAGCAAATCAGGCTTTAGATCAGAGAAGGAGTTTACATTTTTAGAACTTCCAAGATCTCCCTACGCAATGCATAACGATAGTTTTATGCGATAAGACCCAGATCTACTCCTTACGCATAACCAATAAAGCCTTATGGGGACTAATCACAAGATGCAAAAACTAGGTGTAGGAGCTACCATTTACATATATGCAGATACTACTCCTATGATAATACTAGGTTATATTTCAAAAATGTCCCCTAAAACATGGTTTTTTCTCATATGTTAGTGGCAGGCCTTCCAAAGAAGATAGATCTGCCCTTCATCCCCATTGACGCTGTAGTACCTGGAAGGAAAATATCAGGCCCTTCTCTAGGGTTTGTGGTGTATAGGAAAGTGTTCAAGGTCTGCTTACCAAGATGAGATGCTTCAAGAACCAAAATCTCTAGGCACAAAAACTCACCCGCACTAGAGAACAACGATAAGTAAGGTCTTCATGGCTAAATTCCAATCTCAGTTGAGATTTATCACCACAAGTACTGCAACCTGAATGTAGCGTTATTCAGAGCTTCCAGATACATGAGTACTTGAGAAGTCACTTTTTGGAAACCCAACGGGCTTCACACGTTTGTAGGGGTTTTGTAATGTTTTACCTGGGCCGCCTTAATTGGGCCTTTTTTTTTCAGACTGTGTAATTCTTATATATATATAATTTTCAACAGTTTTTTTTATAAATATAGATATCATATGCACTGCAAAGTAACACGTGCCTTAAATCTTTTTGACACTTATAAATTTGCTGAATTTGAACTTGTGATAATATGGGTTTTAGTAGTGATTAAGAGAGGTACAACTGAATATTTTGATTAGTGCAAAATAGGGCCATTTACACAAATAAAATATTTTTTTATGTTGGTCTTTATTTTTTTTATATTTGTGCTAAAATGATCTTTTCAAATTTAATCAAAAAATCCGACTAAACTTTTTTTGGGTTGTGTAAGTTATGACAAGCTGGTTGGGTGATCGAACTTATGACTTTTTGTCTTATAAATAAGTGCTTATAAGTACTTTTTACTTTTAACTATATTAAACTAAAAACTATCACAATCACAAGATTTTACCGATGAGCTCTTTTTAATGATCTCGAAGCTACAAAAGAAATAATGTTACACCCGATAAAATTACCAAAATACCCTAAACGAGATATTACTAGCATAATGTATCATTTCAATTTTTTTTGACAAATTCGAGGCTGGAATCATGATCAACACGAAAAATTGAATGAAAAAGTGGTCTCGATTAAATTTTAGCCCAATCGGAGCAAAAAAAAATTTTTTTGGAGTAAAATGTAATTTTCAGCAAGGTCCACGACACCTCCACGTCATGTAGATGCCAAAAATGGATCGTTCTAACACTTTACACATAAAATTTATTCAACGGCTGCGATTTATGTGTTATGCAAAAAAATGTACTAAGGTGGAGCAAGTTTGCAACGCGGACTTGCTCCATCACAATTCAAATTTTTCTTGTCGACAAAAAATTTAATGAGGGGCAATCCAGACTTTTATCCGCCCCTCCTACACTTAATCCATGACCAATATAAGTTAATTTTTTTCCTTAAAAGGATTTCTAAACCCATTTCTAAGTCTTTTACACTAAAATTAACTAAAAACCTAAAGAGAGAAGAAAAGGGCTAGAGTTCAAGAAATTCAAGCCGGATTCTTGCAAGATTGGTTGTTTATCTTCATTCCAGATATGTAAGGCTAACTCAATGTTGGATTCCGCATGGCCTTCATCTCCATTGATTCGAGTTGAGTTGAGTTTGTGTTTGCAAATTTCTTGAGTTGAATTCTTGAGTTATTTATTATCTTATTGAGCTCCTTGTACGTAAAAATGTGTTGCTGATGTTCATGAGTTGAATATTTGATTTGGATGCACTTTCATATTTTCATTCACATGAACCTTAATTGAGGATTATATTTGATTTTATGCATTATTTCAAATTGAGATTGAGGGTCATTTTTTAATGTTGAATAAAGATGATTTTGAACATATTTTACCGAATTTGCATGAACATAAGTTTTTGAACATAAACAATGATTTGAAAAAGAGTCTTGACGAGATACGAATGAATTTTGAAGCATGTTTTAAATTAAAGCACATGAAAGGATTTTGATGAGTTTTGAAAGTATATTCCTTTTCCTTTAAAGTATTTGATGATTGAGATGAAATTGAACTGATAAGAGTCTAATGAGACTAGATGAGATGTTTTTGAGTAATGAACACCACATGTTTTGGAAGTAGTATTGAGCACCGACTTGGGTAAGAGTACAAAAAACTCGAGTCCCATAAACTATGCCGCCAACATAGGATGAGAAAGGGGTCATACCTTTGAAGTCCCTATAGAATTTCTATTGGATCCATTGTAGTGATCGTCCCTTACCTTGACAAGGTATTGGGTGGGTGTGGCAGTGACATTGCTTTGTTGTATCATCACTCGCTCATATGACGATAGTTGTTGGTTAGAGAAACTTTCACTTATTGATTAATTTGATTTGATGTGAATTGCATATTAATGATTCTATTTTCAAAGCATGACTTTAGTCTTAAACTTGCATGTTTTACTGAGCTGAATTGAATTGAGGTTGAGCTGAGTTGAGTTGAGTTGAGTTGATGATGGAGTTGAGTCCCTTCAGTTGAGTATCTTTGATTAGGGTTAGGGTTAAGATTTATCCCTTTTTCTCGGCCGAATGTCAATTTTGATCATGTACAGATAACTTCTTGCCATTTAATCTTTAAAAATATGATCTAATAATTCATCTAACTGAATTTAAGTTTATCTATCTGCTTAATTCTGCTTAAAGTTTCCGATACTCATTGTTACTGTTTCACACAGTCAATTTCAGGGCTGAAATTACGAAGACAGCAGGTAGTGTAAGCTGAAAGATGGCTGCATTGAAGGGTGTGAAGGAGGCAGAAAGTGTTGATGAAGAACGAGTCAAGTTGGTATTTGGGAGGTACTCTGACGCAGAAATGTTAGCTCAGCTGAAAAGACTTGCTCTATATCCTTGTAATTCTTCATTGCGTCAGAAAAATCCACCATTATGGAATCAGATGCTGAGAGTGCGAGATGCCATGACTCGTTCTGATAATGGCATTTCTTGGGTATGCTTGCTCTTTTATGATGTTTCTATAAATATATTTACCTCTATAATGACTGTTTATTTGTCCTCGTGTGGTTGTTCATAGTCCACCTTTCAAAATAAGGAGACTAAGCTAAATGTCAATGAATTGTATGACCGTAGCTAAAGTATATGGAAATTACTTCAGTCAATGACTTCCGTTTAAGTGCAATTTGTTATGTATAATCAAAAGATAATAATATAGTTCAATTATTTTGCTAAATGAAGTAAAATTGTGATTAACACTGAAAAGTTACCTAATTGAGATCAAATACAAGGTGGATTATAGTAGATAATAGATCATTTTGGAAATAGATTTGTACCATAGATTCAGATTAGATCTCGTGCCCTGATTTCCGAGTCAACAAACAAACCCTCCAACTTGGAGTCTAGTTAAGTTGTGTTGCATGAAACTGGATGGATATATTACATACATGTATATCCCTTTGGCATACTTACTTTGTGTGTTGACTCTGTTTATCTGCACATATCATTGCTTATGTCATCTGTGTAACCCTTTGATTGTCGTATCTTGTCATGATTATTGTTTAGGATGATTTGTTGGGTTGTCTATAATATTTTGTCACGACTGTTCTCATTTTTGTTATGTCTTTCTCTATACTCTATGAGGCAGTGCTGAAGTCTGCATACCTGTACACTCCCTAGACCCTACTTTGTGGGAGTCACTAGGTATTGTTGCTGTTGTATGTCTTTCTCGATACTACTTTGGGTTGTTTTTTCTTGAGCTGAGAGTCTATTGGAAACACTTCTCTACCGCTAAGGTTGTAGTAAGGTTTGCATGCACTCTACCCTCCCCAGATTTCACTTTGTGGGATTACATTGGATATGTTACTGTTGTAATGTATGAAATCCTCAGTGAAATTGAATATCCATGTTCTTCTCGCTGTCTTGACTTCTTTTAAGTTTGAAAATTAGTTCTTGAAATTTGTCTCTACAGACATCGATTTAGTTGGAAAATTATGTTTCTGGAACAGCATCAGATCCTTTTCCCCCCATTTTGCTGTAATTTTGTTATACTATGAGTAATATATTCTCTTGATTCTTTTGACAGAGGAAAAGAAAACTTCAACAATTTGCAGCAGAGAAATCTAACCAGAAAGCTGCATCAAAACTAAGTAGAAGGCATGTTTCTCATGCCTCCAGTATTTCATGCTTGCTTGATTCAGCAAACAACACAAAAAGTTCTGAGCAAAAGGTTCTCTTGAGTTTGCAAAATGCATGTAGTTCACTAACATTTGAGTCAGTAAATGGTTCAGACCTGTTGAGTCGTGATAATTGGACTCCATCCGTCG
>JAABOM020000110.1:5973049-5988260 GCA_011800125.2 Solanum clarkiae | reverse complement strand
CAAACCTATTCCAACTTTAACCAAACTGTTCCAGCAACATTTACACATATAAACAGACCCAAAACAGTCTTATAACATCACTCAATAAGTCATGAAGGACGTGAGCTAATAGCCTTATATACAACAGCCCGCAAGTTCTGATCAATATGACGCTCAAGATAACGCGACAAAACGCGCTTGTTAAATGAAACCAAAATCAGGGCAGCAACCTTAGGGTGATATTTATAACTCAAACCATGTTAAGAACACCAAGAGATCTTCATAATACAACTCACAAACCATAGAGAAATCACCAAAACAAAAGGAAAAGGTGCAGCAACTTTCTGCACAGAATCTGTCCAACAAATTTTAGCAAGCGTAAGTAGCATCTATTTCTTGTTTTTCATGATAAAACCATAATAAACACACAACTATAATTACTTAACTTTACATTTAAGGTTTATAGGCTCCTTAAGAAGCCTAAAATATTCATTTGGATGCTTCACAAAGTTGAGAAAAGTTGAGAGGAAGTAGAGAGAGCAATCTGATTTTTTTTTTTTGTGTGTGTTCAAGTTGAGAATGAATTGTGGAGCTGCTTTGGAGCCCTTTATAAAGGGGTCTTTGGCCGACCTTTCCTTGACATTTTGAGAATCTTATACCACACAATATCAAGCTGCTTACCCACCAGCTTGGCCCTCAAATTTGGGCCTTTTTGGAGCACCAACTTGATGGACTTGGGCTGCATATTTTCAGCTTTCACTTACTTAGTTTTGGGCCCAATTTGCTAAGTGTGTTGCGATGTCTTTGGGCCGTTTTTATTATACTTCTTGGGCTGATCATATAGTCCATTTAGGATGCTAAAACATGGGTCCAAGTTACACCCTTAACACGGACTTTACTCATAATCGAACTTGGACAATTTCGACATTGAGCCTCGTCTCTGTTTAACTAGCAATTTTAACCTAAGCAAGTAGGTGGCTCACCTGCTAGCTTATTAAGTCCTACAAGCACCTCAATTCTCTCACTTCATTTTAAGGTTGTACTCCACTCAATTCGACACAAAACATGTATACACTCGACCCTCTTAAGCATTAGACGCACATATAACCCATTAACACAAGATTCAAGCACTTTTGAAAATTAGCACTAATTTGACCAAATCATGTTATGTTTCATTTGATTTGCGCTAGTATTGTAAGATGTGGGGTGTTACTATTATCCTGGGTACCCGGGCTGCGGAAAAAATCATGGGCTAACACCAATAAAAAACTAACAAAATCATCTATTTCCTATTGCTTGGCCCATAAACTCCCACCAAGCATCCTATGACGCCACTGAGCCACCTAGGCCTCTTTCCAGGTTTGTTACGGATTGGTCGGTGTATTTTTTTGGGAAATTTGGCTCGGATCCCCAGGCAGTGCCACAACCAATAGGCTAATATCCATGAAAAATTGCCAAAATCGTCTGTTTTCTATTATTTGGTCCATAAAATCATCCAGGCATCCTGCGGTGCTGCTGGGCCTCCTAGGCCCCTTGCCGAGCTCGTTACGAATTGGTCAGTGCAATATTTTGATAAAAGTGGCCCATATCCATGGGTAGCGCATAAAATTGTGGACCAGCACCCATGAAAAACTGCCAAAATCCCTTGTTTCCTGTTGCTTGGACCATAAAATCCGACCAAGTGTCCTGCGCCGCTGCGAGCCACTTGGGCCTCTTATTGACCTTTTTACAGAAAGTTCGGTGTAATGTTTTGGGAAATTTGGCCCTGATCCCCGAGCAGTGCCGCAAACCGTGGGCCAACATCCACGAAAAATTGCCAAAATCGCCAGTTTTCTATTGCTTGGACCATGAAATTCTACATGGAGTCCTGTGGTGCCGTCGGGAACTACAGGCCTCTTGATGGGATTGTTATGGATGAGTAAATGTAATTTTTTGAGAATATTAGCCTGGATCGCTGGGTTGCGCCACAAACCATGGGCTAACACCCACGAAAAACTGCTAAAATCGCTGATTTTTAATTTTTGGGGCCATGAAATCCTACCAAGCGTCCTACGGTGCGATCAAGCCACCTAGGCCTCTTGCATGGCTCATTACGGGCTGGTAGATGTTATATTTTGAGAAAGTTCGTCCTAATCCCCAATCAAAGCTATAAACTGTGGGCCAACACCCATGAAAAACTGCCAAAATTGTCTGCTTCCTGTTGCTTAGCCCATAAAAATCCTACCAAGCGTCCTACGGGGCCTCAAAACCATGTAGGCCTCTTTCCAGGCTTTTTACAGATGGGTCGGTGTAATTTTTCAAGAAAGTTGGCCCGGATTCCCGAGCAGTGCCACAAACTCTGGGCTAAACCCTACGAAAAACATCCAAAATCACCTATTTCCTATTGTTTGGCCTATAAAATCCTAATAGGCCTCTTGCGGTGATGTCGTGCCACATGGACCTCTTGTCGAGCTTGTTACGAATGGATCAGTGTAACATTTCGGGAAAGGTTTCCTCGATCCCCGGACAACGCAACAAACCATGGGCAAAAACCCATGAAAAACAACCATAATCGACTGTCTCCTGTTGCTTGGCCCATAGAATCCTACCAGTCTTCTAACGATACCACCGACCCAACTGGGCCTCTGGTTGGGCTAGTCATAGATGGGTCGATTTAATTTTTTGGGAAAGTTGGCCTGGATCCCCGGGCAGCGCCACAAATCATGCGCTAACACCCACAACAAATTGCCAAAATTGTCTATTCTGTTTCTTGGCCTATGAATCTTACTATGCATCCTCCAGTGCCACTGGGCCTCATGTCGAGCTCATTACGGACGAATTGATGCAATTTTTTAGGAAAGTTGCCTGGATCCCTAGAAAACTCCATAACCAGGGGCTAACACCCACGAAAAACTACTAAAATCATCTATTTGTTGTTTCTTGTCTTATAAAATCCTACCAGGCATCCTGTTGCATCACGGGGTGACTTGGGCCTCTTGCCGAGCTCATTAAGAATTGGTCAGTTTAATTTTTTTGAGAAAGATGCTCTGGATCCCAGGGCAGTGTCGCAAACTGTGGGCTAACACGCACGAAAATTATCAAAATCGTTTATTTCTTGTTGTTAGGCCCATAAAATCCTACCAGGCATCTTGCGGCACCATCAAGCCACATGGGTCTCACTCATTACGGTGGGTTGCTATAATTTTTTGGGAAAGTTGGCTCGGATCCCCAGGTAGAGCAACAAATCGTGGGTTAACAATAACAACAAAGTTCCAAAATACCCAGTTGCTTGGCCCATAAAATTCTACCAAATGTCGTGCAATGTTGTCAGGACACCCGGCCTCTTGTCGAGATCATTATGGATGAGTAAATGTAACTTTTTGGGAAAGTTGGCCCGAATTCCTTGGCAGCGCCACAAAAAATTGGCTAACACCCACGAAAAAACTTCTAAAATCGCCTATCTCGTGTTTCTTGGCCATAAAATCTTTCTAGGAATCCTGCGGTGCCCTCAGCCCACATGGGCTTCTTGCTGGGCATTTTAGGGGATGGTAGATGTAATATTTCGAGAAAGTTGGCTCGGATCCCCGAGCAGTGCCACAAACCATGGCCTAACACCCATGAAAAATAGGTAAAATTGTGTGTTTCCAATTGTTTGGCCCATAACATCCTACCATGCGTCCTACAGCGCCACTAAGCCAACTGGGTCTCTTGATGGGCTCGTTATGAACTGGGCGGTGTAATTTTTTGAGAATGTTAGCTCAGATCCCAGGCAGTGCAACAAATGATGGGCTAATACCCACGAAAAATTTAAAAAATTGCCTGTTTTTTATTATTGGCCCATAAAGTCCTATCGGCATCCTGTGGTGCCACTAGGCCAGCTAGGCCTCTTTTCGAGCTCGTTATGGATGAGATGGTGTAATTTTTCAAGAAAGTTGTCCTGAATCCCTAGACAGCGCCACAAACCGTGGGCTAACACCCATGAAAAACTACCAAAATTGTCTATTTTCTATACTTGGCCCATAAAATCCTATCATGCATCCTGCGGCGGCGCTGGCCCACCTGGCCTCTTTATGGACTCGTTACGGATGGGTCAGTGTAGTTTTTTGAGAAAAAATGGTCTGGATTCCCAGGTAACTCCACAAACCTAGGGCTAACACCCACGAAAAACTATCAAAATCGTCTGTTTCCAGTTCTTTAGCCTATAAAATTCTACCAGGCATCCTGCACAGTCGAGTCACCTAGACCTCTTGTCGAGCTCATTATAGATGTGTCAGTTAAATTTTTCAGCAAAGTTGGCCTAGATCCCCAGGCAGTGCCGCAAACTGTGGGCTAACACCCATGAAAACTACCAAAATTGCTTGTGTCCGATTGTTGGGCCCATAAATTCCTACCAGGCGTCTTGCGGCACCGGCGAGCCACCTAGGCCTCTTAACAGGCTTGTTACAGACTGGTCGGTTTAATTTTTCAGGACAGTTAGCCCGAGTCACCGGGTAGCACAACAAATTGTGGCTTAACACCCACAAAAAACTTCCAAAATAGCTACTTTCTTATTGCTTGGCCCATAAAACCCTACAAAGTGTCCTGCGGCGCCATCTTTGCCTCTTGTCGCACTCATTACGGACGGATTGGTGTATTTGTTAGGAAAGTTATCCCGGATCCCTATGCCCCTATCCTCCTGATGAGATGTGAATATACAGTACTCTTGATAAAATAGACCATTATGTGAGGCAAAAATATTTCGATATCATTGAAAAAGTTATTTCCATGAGCATCAAGCAGCCACGCCAGAAACCGTGGGCTAAACCCATGAAAAACTGTCAAAATTATTTGTTTCCTATTTGTTGGCCCATAAAATCCTACCATGCGTCCTGTAGTGCCACCGAGCCACTAAAACCTTTTGTCGAGCTCGTTACAAATAGGCAGGTGTAACTTTTTATAAAAGTTGGGTCAGATCCCCAAGCGGCGCCACAAACTGTGGGCTAAGACCTACAAAAGAACAACTAAAATCATCAGTTTCCTGTTACTTGGCCCATGAAATCCCACTTGGCATCTAACAGCGCCACTGAGCCACCTTGGCCTCTTATCGACTCGTTACAGATGGGTCGGTGGAATATTTTGGAAATGTTGGCCAGCATCCCCAAGCAGCTCCACAAATTGTAGGCTAACACATATGAAAAACTGCCAAAATCATTTTTCCCTGTTGCCTGGCCCAAAAAATCCTACCAAGCATCTTGCGGCACTGCCAGGCCACCTTGGCCTCTTGTTGGGCTCATTACGGATGGGTCAGTATAATTTTTAGAGAAAGATGGCCGGATCCCCGAGCCGTGCCATAAACTGTGTGCAAACACTCACGAAAAACTACCAAAATCATTTGTTTCCTTTTGATTGGACTATAAAATCCTACCAGGCGTCTTACAACGCCCGTTGGCATACTTGGGCCTCTTTCCTGGCTCGTTACAGACCTATCAGTGTAATTTTTCAAAAACATTTGTCCGGGTCCTCGGGCAACGCCACAAACCGTGGACTGACACCCACGAAAAACTGTCAAAATCATTTGTTTCCTATTGCTTGGCCCATAAATTCCTACCAAGTATCCTGCAATGCTACTGGGCCACTTGGGCCTCTTTTCGGGCTCGGTACAGATGGGTCGGTAAAATTTTTCAGGAAAGTTGGCCCGAATCTCAGGGCAGTGCTGCAAGCCGTGGGATAAAACGTATGAAAAACTACCAATATCGCCTTTTTCTTGTTACTTGGCCCATAACGTCCTCCGGCACTACTGGGTCTTGCCAGGATCCTTACGGATGGGTTAATGTAATTTTCCAGAAAAGTTGGCTTAGATCTCCGGGTAGCCCCACAAATCGTGGGCTAACACCCACTAAAAATTACAAAAATCATCTGCTTCCTATTGCTTGGCCGATAAAATCCTACCAGGCATCTAACGCCACTGCAGGCCTCCTGGGCCTCTTGCCAGGCTCATTACGAATGGGATGATTTCATGTTTTGAGAAAGTTGGTCCGGATCCCTGGGCAGAGTCACAAATTGTGGGGCTAACACCCATGTAAAACTGCCAAAATCTAATGTTTCCTGTTGCTTGGCCCATAAAATTCTAACAGGCATCCTACGGTATCGCTGATTCAGCTGGGCTTCTTTGCAGGTTCGATACGAACAGATAATTGTAATTTTCAGGAACATTGCCCTGGATCCTCATGCATCCTGTAGTGCCACCGGGCTATTGGGCCTCTTTTTGGGCTCGTTATGGATGGTTCTGTGTTATTTTTCAAAAAGTTGGCCCAGATCCTCGGGCAGCACCACAAATGTTGGCTAAAGCCCATGAAAAATTAGTAAAATCGCCTTTTCCATATTGCTTGGCCATAAAATTCTACCAGGAGTCTTGCGGCTCCGTTGTGCCACCTGGACCTATCTCCAGGCTCATTACAAACAGATCGGTGTAATTTTTTGACAAAGGTTTAATAGATCCCGGGGGCAGCACCACAAATCGTGGGCTAATAACCATGAAAAACTACAAAATTCACCAATTTTCTGTTACTTTCCCCATAAAATCCTGCTAGGTGTCCTGCAGAGCCACTAGGCCCCTTGGCCTCTTGCCAGGTTCATTATGGACGGGTCGGTGTAATTTTTTGGAAAAGTTGGGCCAAATCCCCGAGAAGCGCCACAAACAATGGGTTAACACCCATGAAACACTACAAGAATCACTTGTTTCCTGTTGCTTAGCTCATAAAATCCTATCAGGCATCTTGTTGTACCGATGGGCCACCTGGGCCTCTTGCCAAACTTGTTACAGATGGATCGGTGTAATTTTTTGGAAAAGTTGGCCCGAATCCCCTAGCAGCACCACAAACTGACCCACTAAAAACTGTCATAGTCTTATGTTTCCTATTGCTTGACCCATAAAATCCTACCAGGTGTCCTGGCGGTGCCACTGGGCTACCTGATCATCTTGCCGAGCTCATTTTTTATGGTCGGTATAATTTTTTGGAAATGTTGTGCCGAATCCCAGCGCAGTGCAACAAACGATGGGCTAACACCCATGAAAAACTACCAAAATCGTCTGCTTCCTATTGTTTGGCCCATAAAATCCTACCAGGCATCCTGCGAGGCTACTGTGACACCTAGTCCTCTTGGCGGGCTTGTTATAGATCGGTTGATATAAATTTTTCATAAAAGTTGACCCAGATCCCCGGGCAGCGCCACAAATCATGAGATAACACAATCGAAAAACATCCAAAATCACCTGTCACCAGCTGCTTGGCCTATAAAATTCTATTAGGCGTCCTGCGACACTACTGATCTACCTAGATATCTTGCCGGGCACATTACAGATGGGTCATTGTAATATTTTGGGAAATGTTGCCTGGGACCCCGGGCAGCACAATAAACCATAGGCTAACACCCACGAAAAACTACCAAAATTGCTTGTTTCCTGTTGTTTGGTCCATAAAATCATACTAGGCGTCCTACAGCGATGCTAAGCCACCTGGACCTCTTGCCAGGCTCGTTATGGATTGGTCGGTGTAATATTTTGGGAAAGGTAGTCCGGATCCCCAAGCAGTGCAACAAACCATGGGCTAATACCCATGAAAAACTATCAAAATTGTTTGTTTCCTGTTGCTTGGCCCATGAAATCCTTCCAGGAGTCCTGCGGCACCACCAAGGGTCCTCGGCCTCTTGCCAGGCTCCTTACGAATGGGTCAATATAATTTTATGATAAAGTTGGCTCGGATCCCCGAGTAGAACCACAAACCGTGGGCTAACACCCATGAAAAACTGCTCAAATCGCATGTTTTCTATTGCTTGGCCCATAAAATTCTACTGGGAGTCCTGTGGTGCCGTTGTGTCACCTAAGCCTCTTGTTGGACCCATTATGAATGGGTCACTGTAATTTTTTAGGAAAGTTAGCTCGGATCCCCGAGCAGCGCCACAAACTGTGGGCTAACACCCACGAAAAACTGTCCAAATCGCTTGTTTCATGTTGCTTGGCCCATAAAATCCTACCAGGCATCCTTTGCCGCCACCTGGGCATCTAGTCTGGCTTGTTACGGATGGGTCGATGTAATTGTTAGGAAAAGTTGACCCGCATCCTCGGCAGCGCGACAAATCATGGGCTAATACCCACAAAAAACTACTCAAATTGCCTGTTGTTTGTTGCTCGGGCCACAAAATCCTAGAAGCCGTCCTATGGTGTTGATGGGCCACCTAAGCCTCTTATCGTCCTCGTTATGGATGGGTTGGTGTTATTTTTTGGGAAAGTTGGCCCGAATCCCCGGCAGCGCCACAAACCATTGTCTAACACCCACAGAAAACTACTCAAATCATCTGTTTCTTGTTCCTTGACCCATAAAATTCTACCAAGCATCCTGCAGCGCTGTCTTGTTCCTTGACCCATAAAATTCTACCAAGCATCCTGCAGCGCTGTCGGGCCATCTGGGCCTCTTGCCGAGCTCGTTACAGATAGGTCAGTGTAATTTTTCGAGAAAGTTGGCCCAGATCCCCAGGCAACGCCACAAACCGTGGGCTAACACCCACGAAAAAACTGCCCAAATCGCTTGTTTCCTGTTGCTTGGCCCATAAAATCCTACCAGACGTCCTACAGCGATGCCGGGCCTCCTAGGCCTCTTGCCGGACTTATCACGAACGTGTCGGTGTAATTTTTCAGAAAAGTTGACCTGGATCCCTGGCAACGCCACAAACCATGGGCTAGCCCTCACGAAAAACTGCCTAAATCGTTAGTTTGTTATTGCTTGGCCCATAAAATCCTACGAAGCATGTTGCAGTGCCGCCGAGCCACCTGAGCCTCTTGCCGGGCTCGTTATGGACAGATCGGTGTAATTTTTTAGGAAATTTGGCCCGAATCCCTAGGCAACGCCACAAACCGTGGGCTAACACCCATAAAAAAACTCCTCAAATCGCCTATTTCTTGTTGCTTGGCTCTTAAAATTCTACCAAGCATCATGCGGCATCGCTGGGCCACTTGGGCCTCTTGTCGAGCTCGTTTGCATCTTTTCATGATGCAGAGACAGATATTAGAGATTATCAGCAGACGCTTCGTTGAGGTTCTTATCTTCTATCAACTAATTGGTGTGTCCTCCCTTGCATTTGAAGGATACCACTTATATCTTCCTTGCTTTTACGTTTAGTTTTTATTTTGAATTTAGGTAGCCATGAACCGGTCATTGGCACCATATAGATAGTAGAGATAGAGGCTTCATAGACTAGACAAAGATGAGTTGATGTTGAGATCTTTATCTCTTGATTGAGTCTCCTTAAAACTATTCTTATGTCACATATTTTGAGTTTGATTTGTCGGCCTATGGTTTTTATTCATTGAGATAGAATGTTGATTGGATTTGCCCATCATATTGTCTTTTTTATTTTAAGTCTTCCGCTGATTTGAATGAATGAATGTGTGATCAGGCCAAGTGATTTTCTTGGGAGCGAGTAATGGTTTTCGAGCGTCAGTCATCCCAAGGGTACCCTCGCGAAGCGTAACAAAAGTCCTCGATGAAAACTCCACCAAACCAATGGAAATCATCCATTCCTTAGTGCTCTTCTTCACACTACCGAAATTCCAATGATACTCCATCTTTAGTAGGTATCACGGAAACATTGGCGAAACACGATACTACCATGGTCAAGTCTAAATTGATCAGAAAGTATTTTGGGTGATGAATATAGGAGGGAAAGGATTATGAGAGACAGTGAATTGATTTGGAGTGAAGAAGTAAATTAGGTAGATAATTAAGTGGATATAACTATAATTTTTAGACTATTTTAAAGGAGCGATCTATCTCAAATTTATAGTTGACTTTAAATCTAGTACATAATTAATAATTAGCAAAATACTACACAATTATTTGAAAGTATGGATTATATTAATAAAAAATATGATATGAATTTATGTCTAATTACAGAGTGTCTCTTAAATAGCCCAAACATTTGAATCACCCAATTCCGCTCTCCTTCTTAACAAATGAAGTCAGAAGAAAATGTGATCAAAATTATCATTTATATTAATTTGAATTACTACATAAATTCATAAAATTTAAATCTCTCTCTTTTAAGTTAGAGCATAACATGTGGAGAACAACTAATTTTTTACTTTCGCGAGGCAAGAATAAAGTTTACGTGTATTTTATCATCCTCAAATATTATTTATGAAATTTCACTGCCCATATTTGAATTAGAGCATATATAACATATGTTTTTTTCCTCATGATGCTCAGTGTCAGAATGATTCTTCCTATGTCTCAATTTATGTGCACCTTTTGAATTTTGAGATTCAAATAAATCATTTTTTGACTTTGCATATTTTTCAAATAACTTGAATTATCAGCTATCAATTATCATAACTTATATTACTTTTTACGTAGATTTAAAGATTTCACGTATGAATTTATGATTAAAACTAAACAATTTGACTCTAGAAAATTCGCATAAATTGAGATAGAGTAAATAATATATATAGACTCTTAAATTAGTGATAAATTACTATTAACTCAAGCAAATAAATGACATGCTAAAAGTTCTAACAAAAGGGAAGAACAAGATCATAAAGAGTAGGAAACTACATGGTAGTACTTGTAATTGGGAGATATGGCATTTTTCCACTATAAAGAAGAGGGCTCAATTGCTTGGGAGAAAGAAAGTAGACATGGCATTGGAACTCGAGCCTCTTTTGTTTCCTTTTTTTTTTTCTTTCATCTTTTATGTTGGTCATGAATTGAAGGTAGAAAACATGGTGTGATGTTTTCTTTTCTTTAAAAAAAAAACCTCTTTTTTGACTTAAATGGACAGAATATTTTGATCATTGAGCTTTTTCTTGATGAGTTGATTGGGGAAAGAAACACAAAAAGGTGGACATAAAATGAAACTCACAATCTCATACTTAGAAATTTTTAGGGATTTGCTGACTTTATTGCTTTGATTCCCATTTAAGATGAGGAAAACACCTCAGTATTTAGACATATAATCATCGCTTTGTATCCTTTTTACCCCTTCTTTTTAGAAGGAAGAAAGGAAAGAGGATGTGATTTGGTCAAATAATGCTTGGATTTTCCACTTTGAGCTGGTTTATTAACTCTTCTTTTTGCACTAAGACTGAGTTTAGGTTAAAAAAGATTATATTTTCTTTCATCAACATGAATCCTCAATGTCCATACCGCCTTCATTGTTAACCGATGAAATAGAATACTAAGGAGTTGCTCACACGATAAATACCCTCCATCTTCAACAGCTAAAATCGATAGGAAGGAATTGCTCATATGGTAAACACCCTCCATCTTCAATCCATCAAGCGAGCCGAAAAAAGTGGGAACTCCTTGGAGGGGATAAAAACACACAGACACACAAAAGCTAAAATCAAAAAACAAAACATGTTGCAACCAATCCACCAATTTCTCTTTTCATTTCTAACCAATACCAATGGAAGATACAGACCCCAATTAAGAAAGCAAGAAAACTCCAGCTCTTCTGGACTAAGAGGACTGGACACCACTAAGTCAACATTTATACATTGCAAGCTATTACTGAAGGGAAAAATACGAAGGATTCTTTTTCACAGAATCCCCTATTTGAAGCTTTAGCAGCAGTTGTTAATACAGTCTTTCTAAACCAGGCCCAAGGAAGATTTTTGATAATCCACTCTGTTCTCAAATTGAGTTTCGATTCAAACAAGTGAATGCCAAAGTTTTCTCCTGCAGTGACATCGTCGATAATCTTATTACCAAGAAAGTTAAGTGAGACTTGTATAGTACATCGTCCTGAGCCTCAAACTCGTCCCTGGATGAAGCGAAAAAAAGAAAAAGGTTAAACACATTCTTGGACATGATTTCATCAAGTTCAAAACTTTCAACATCTTGATCATCACCACGCTACAGTTTCTTCTTTTTTTTGGGTGGATGATCCACTATGTTTTGTTTTTTGTTTCCTTGACAAGGACTACTCTGGAAAGAGCAATTGACTCTGACCAACAGAACAATGAACACAAGAAACAACAATCATGAAAATCATTTGTAAGAGGAATGGTGGTTTAAGATAATCCATGCACTGATCGAGCAAGATTTCTGTATAGGCACGTAGCAAGTAGGAAACATATCATTATTGGCAACATTGTAATGCATACGAGTAATAGATCGATCAGCAGAATCATGACTATTACAAGTATAGAAAACAGTTAAAAGACATCAAAAGCCAATTATTGACAAGTCATACCAATTAAGAACTTGAGACATCAGCTGCACATCTCCAATAATGGAAATGTGAAAATGAACATTTAGATGGAAATGTTAAGTGGAGTACTTAAGTAAATTAAGAAATGTCATGTTATCAAACACCAACTTCCATATTTGTAGCTCTATCAAGTAAATTGTTCCATCTATAGTAATATTCTGATTGATGTATATTCAAAGGAAAGAACTACCAACACTAGTCTATAAACGGTTTGGACATTCTAAAGAATACTAATAACAACAAAAGGTATTCAAGAATAGCCTTTCATATTTATATAATCAGCAACAGAAAACAATGTGAAACCGAAGCATGTACAAATACAATAATCCTACTCAATTAAGGCATGAAACAAGCTCATCATAAGATTGGCACAAAAAAGAAACGTTTATGATAAGACAATGAAAAGACTCTTCCTGTTGTTAGAAAATCCAAGGAGTACACAGATGACATATGCATCGTCAAGATTATATCAAAACAAATGCAAGGAAAATTAACATTTGGATTAAAAGAGGCACTAAGGACCTTGGATCTCAGTACAATCGAAGTAAGCTCCTCGCGATTGTGTGTGAGCCATTTGGCCTACTTTTTCCTGGTAAACCTCTCCTGCTGCCTCTCATGGGTGTCAAGTAGAACCTCAAGAGTCCATTATCAAGATGATTAGGTGAATACCTAGCGCTTCGATTCCTCTCCAACACAATATCGTCTCTTTTCTTCTTTACATTTCCATTCATCTCAATACTAGATTTCCTCATACTCCCAAATGATCCACCAACACCAGTTGAATTTCTCCAGCTCACACTGCTGTTACTCCTGAAGACCTTCCTGTTAATACCACCTCTTACATCACCATTTGTCCTCAAGTCTTGCCAAGATTCTGAAAATGACCTCTCCACTCCATTTGATCTACTATACCTATCATCTTCCTCATCTTTGTTCCCACTAACTCTCCTATGTATAAAACCCCATAAATTCCAGGCCCACCTTCTTGACTTTTTCGATTCCTTTCGCTCTCCGTTTTCAATCACTGAACTATTATCCCTAAAACCTGTCAATTCAAAAGTCTCAGAGCAGTCATCTCTTAAAGAATTGGTATAAGAATTTGAATCCCTCTCACCAACTAACACTTTGGCTCCAAGAAACTGATCACCCATAGCAGGCAATACTTTAGCATTAGATGCTGCCTTCATCTCATCTATTTCTGCCACAACAGCAGCTGCAGTCTTCCTAATTGAATTAGACCTATCAAGACTCTTCCTTCTCCTCGAAGAGGAATCCGAGTAATACTCTTTCGTCTGAATAGACCCTCCAGGCATTCCTTCATTCTCATTGATAGAAGTCATTGAAAGACGCGGTTCCTCAACTGGTATTTGGTTATCAGACCGCGGAATATGCACAACCGGAGCATCTTCTATCACTGACACCATTGGTGGCATTCTAGGAAAGCTCCTACCAATCAAATAACCGTCCCATGAAGCACGAGGTTCGTCGAAAGAATACCTTGGATCATCAAAGCTTATCCTCCCAGCATCGAGGGAAAACCGAGGATCAGTATCACAGGACCTTCTACCAAAACCATAATCTGCTATCTCCGATTGGGTATCCCTATAACGCCTTGAAATGGGCTTTTCTGCAGGCAATGTACCCGAGTTTTCACCATTGTTTCTCTTTTTCAGCTTCTGTTTTTTCCTCCAATTATGCCATTTCTTGCTGAAAACCGATGCAGCTGACCAAAAACTCCCTGCAATTTCCTTCAAATCCTTTCCTCCAGAACCCTTTTTGGACTGCGAATCAAGATCTATATGATCTTTCATCGGCTTCAACGTATTCCCATTCACCTCCTCTTCTACCACAATCTCTGGTTCCACCTCATTTTCCACCTGTATCTCCTCTTCAATTATTTCATCAACCACATTTCCAGAGTCCTCCCCATTTTCGGGTTCTTCTTCGTCGTCTTCCTCCTCCTCCTCCTCCTCCTCTTTAACTGGTCTGCCAACAAATCCATCCCCAATATCATTCGCATTTTGATTTTGTGAACAAGTGGGTTTCCCAGTTTTCGTCTCGTCGTCAATGGAGAACAAAGACCAAAGGGTGTTACGACCACGAACGTCACAGGATTTCCTTTGAGGTTCAAAAGCAGCAGTGTTAAAACCCAACGCCTCGTTTTTCGAAGCAGAAAACGACTTAGTCCGACGAAGCTCAGGAAAAAACGAGGCGGGTTTAACGGGTTTAGGCGGAGGATTAACTCCAGAAGAAGAAGAAGAAGAAGAAACAGAAGGTTTCGCGAAAAGGGATTTAATAGCAGCAGCAGCAGAAGATGATGATGAAGTAGAGGGACGTCTAGAAGAAGACGAAGGATTGTTGCTACCGTTACTATTGTTATCTAAGGTGGTGAGTCGTTCACACAGACATTCCGGACAAAAACCGGTGAATTGCTCATCAGGGTGCCGGTCACAACTGAAGGAAGAGCGCGGTGGTTGAGTCAGCTGAGGCGGTGGCTGTGTTGGGTCTACGGTGGTGAGATTCATTGGTGTGCACTCTTCTGTTCATGTTAATTACAGCATTGTAAAGAGCGTTATAGTGACACCTTACAACAAGAATTGGAGCTTTGAAGGTGGAAAAAATGGAGAATTTTGTGTACACAACGGGTAACAAGTGAAAGAAAGAGAGAGAAGCAAAGAGAGTGAAGAAGAGTAGAATGTGTTGGAAGGAGAGACAAATTAAAAAGAAACAAGAAAACTCTCTATTTCTCCTACTTTCTCTCTCTAGAATTCTCTTTTTTGTATTTCTCTCTCTAGAATAGTCGTTTTTTCTTAAATATAAAATTGACTTTTGTAGTAATTCTTTATCTACTCATATTTAGTTTAATGTTTGTGGATTTGTCCAAATTTATGGTGAAGTTCAATCAATTTTAAAATATATTCTCTTTATTTATCTAATTTATTAATTGATATTTTATTATTAAATTAGGTCAATCTATGTGTTTTGCACGTATGTGTCATGTCAATTT
>JAABOM020000110.1:5943921-5959163 GCA_011800125.2 Solanum clarkiae | reverse complement strand
AATATGAAGATCGAATATTATAGCACTCTCGCTCGTATGTTTAAGGGAAAGGGCTTAAATATACCCCTTAACTTTGCAATTTAGAGTTAAGATGCCTTTCATTATAAAGTGACATATATATACACACAATCCGCTACATTTATACAAATGACCCACAAATACACTTTTCATCTGACATAAGTTTAAACATTGATTTTTAAATTTTGTATTTAAAAAAAAAGTTCATGGAGAAGTATATTTGACATGGGGAATGAGGATGGGTTGAATTTGAGGTTGGGGAGTTGGCAAGGATGTGAGGCTGATTGTTAATTGTATACCGTGTTGTGGATTGATTCTGGTACAGATATGACTCTATTAGGCTTGGTTGTTCTGGATATTAATGTTATGTTTGTAATCATTTACTTTTACTTTGAGTATTTGTGGCTGGCTGATTGCCTCCAAATATTTAATCGTCCAAATATGAGAATATTAAAATATTATTTTAAATACCAAACACAATCATGTGTTCACAAAATTACTATTCAAAAGAGTGGCCCCGTAATTAGCCTCTGCAATTGCACATCGATATACATATACTCTTTGCAAATCTTGAAACTCAGAGGTGTGTGTCCCTTTGCATGTGGCACAAACAGCTTTTTTAAGCTCTGGTGAGTGGTGATCTCAAATCAAATGAGTGACTTTCTTGGGCCAAGAACCAAAATAATACTCTTATGAAAATATATTTGTGTCATTGGGTCATCAACAAGCATCAATTTGTCTTTGATTCATACAAGAAGTTGATACTTTCAATACCAAAAATAGTTTTTTTTTTTTTAAAAAAAGACATTTCTTGTAAGGTCAGTAAGACACTATCAATAAATCTCAAAAACCAATAAGACATGATCCTAAATCTTGGATTAGCCAAAATTAAGGATTTTACACATTCTTAGTTTAGTAGGCTTAGACAATAATTAATTTCTCATGACGACAATAAGACACCAGTGCTTTCTCCATTTCATTTTACGTGGTCGGGTATATAAATAATAAATATTTTATTTTAATTGTTCAGTTTAAGAAATCAAGAGAAGTTTATTTTTTCTCCAATATTATCACCATCTATTAACTCACTGCATAAAGTATAGTGGTCAAATTTAGATTTTCAAAGCATCAACACTTTTAATAAGAGATGTATCAAGTCAACAAGGGTCAAATAATATGAAAACAGATATAGTGCCAAGAATACTTTCTAAGGATGTGTTTTCATATTAGAAAGTATTCTTGGCACTATTAATAAATTGGTACGTTTTCCAATTTATTAATATTTGATTAGTCAAAATACTTTCTTTATGAAAATAAGTACATTACAAGTAAAGAAAATGAGTTGCTTTAAAGTAGGAAAAATAAATTTCAACTTTACTATCTCCTTTCCCGTTTCCACCCACCAAACGCCCCCAATTCTCACCTCTTAACCTGCCGACCCCCCAATCCTGAAATCCACCCATATAGTTTACATATAAATATCTTGTTAGTACTGAATATTTTCTTGTTTACTTATTAACACTCAAAAATAAGTTTTTAAAAAATCTCATTTATTTTCATGGAGGATATTTCCTTTGTACAAACCACACTCTAAATCTTGGATTAGCCAAGATTATAAAGATTTCACACATTCTTGGTTAATGATATTGGATTTAGGTTAATTAGATGGTATTAGGGCTTATAATTACACTATTAATAGGGATTCTAATGATATAGCTTTATAGACCAAGTAAAATGATGGCTTTATACATATAGAGTGAAGGAATCCCAAGAAAGAATTTAGAGTTTGGCATGTTACTAAAGCCAGACAAAAGTCACAAAAAGAATTCAAAGAGGGTATTTTCTAGGCATACCTTCTTAGGGATTTACAATTATTCCAACAACAGATCTTTGGTTGATTACAAAAAATGATTATTTATTTTATTTGGACATTCACATATTATTATTTACACTGACATATTTTGGAACTAACAAAAAAACGAGCTTTTGCTATAGTTTCTTTAACATTTAAAATTGCATGAAAATCATCAGCAAGAAATGTTTTCTTTTTCCTTTTGGAAGTGTGAAGTGATAGGGTGGGGAAAAACAATTAGAGAACAATGCTTTTTCTTACTTTTTCTTTTCTTTCTTATGCTAAAGTTGAAAGATCAATGAGTTATGGATCAAAAGGATGTGTTTTTATACAGGAATTTTCTTTTAAAAAAAAGAAAAATTGGTTCAAATCAAGTAAATGAATATGAATTTACATATAGTCAATCTCAACTGGTTTGGAATTACCACATAGTTTATTGATATATAAAAAATGGATGCAACAACAACATTCCAAGTGGAATCTCACAAGTGGGGTCTGAGGGTGATAAAATGTAAGCAGACCTTACCACTACCTCATAGAGATAGACCGGAAGAACCTCGTCTTAAAAATAATAAGCTCCATAAGCAGAAGAAACTAGACATGACTAAAGTGAAAAGTAAATGATAGTATATAAATACAACAAAGGTAACAAATGTAAGATAGACAATGACAATACAAGATAAAGACACGATTGATCCTGCTAACCTACTATTTCGCAAGAACAGACATTATCCTATTCCTACTAACTATCTAATCTTTTACCTAATACGTATATATTGGCTATAAAAAGTAAATAGTGAATCCAGATGATTATATGTGTAAAAAAGATATCTTGTTTTATCAGTTTCAAATATGAATTCATTGTCACAACTTTATTGGCCATTTTTTCCTGTTGGATAAGAGAATGGACCCAATAAGACACTTTCCAGGCTGGGTTTTACATGCACTTTACTTCAGAGTTCAGACAAAATTAAAGCCCACTTTTAATTTTATTTTTGGCTATTGATTAGAGCTCACTTTCAATGCCCCATTTAGGAATAATTGGGCCAGCTAATTGACCCAAAAACTAAGGTGTGGGAGAAAATGAAAAAAAGAAAATTAGAGAAAAGAAAAAGATCAAATTCCTTCAAACAATTTCTAAACTTGAAAAAAGATGTACTTTAAATTTCTAGATCAAAAGATCCAATAAGCTATAATTCTACCAAGATGGAGGTAGTTGAATTGCACTTTACAGTTCAATGACGACTAGCTTGTTACGACTTCACTCCAGTCACTAGCTCTATGTTTTATGGATCAAAATTTCCAAAGTCTTTATGTGATTCTACAAACTCCAATGGTCATACTTGAAGAGTTAATTTAAATAGTCGCTTATTCAACCGCTTAAATTAAATAGTCGCTTATCCAATCGCTTAAATTAAAAATAGTTATAATGTACATATAATCCATAAGTTTCTTTTTTTAGGTAAACTGATAGGCTTAAGGAAGATCCTTTCATAGTTGCAAGCTTTCAGTGTTTCACAAAATGGACACTCATTGATCACAACATTTTCTTGATATAAGGCATCAAATTTGCAATTTGGAATGAATTTAAGCGGATTAAAATAGATTCAAATAAAAAAGTCATTGCCTAATTCTGTCTTAAGTTTACTTTGATTTAAGATTTGTGTTGGCTCGAGATGAGCTAAATAATGAGTATTACACCCAATTAGATTTTATTTGTTGAGTAGAATTTGCCATCTTCGAAACGTCAGAGGATACTCTCCTTCATTTTTGTTCCACCTGAGGATGTAGTCTTAGGCATTACCCTTTTCAAACCAGCAATGTTCAGAATATTTCCCAACGTTAAGCAGTCACATTGCAATGTTAAAGAGGTGGCTGACAGTTTCCACATGAATGCCATCTACTGCACAAAATAAAACTCCTTTGAAGATTGTCCTGTGTTAGACATGCTTCCTTGGAAACAAACCATGAGACACAATGCCACCTTTGAGAGGGACTTGTGTTCTCCAAATCTGAAAGCAAGACCAAGTTTCTGTGGAGTTGATGTAGCATGAACAAACAGTAAAGCTGACATTTCCGGAAAAAAGAACTCCCCAGGAAAAGCACATTTTAAGGAATGGTACGTTTAGTGTTGCTCAATGAAAACCTTATATAAAAGCAACTAACAGCATTTGTGCTTTACATAGCTGAAAAAATAATTATTGTGCACATGCTAATTCAATGGTTTCCAAAATCCAGCTTTGATACCAAGTAGGATATTTCAGAAGTGATATAGCATCAAGCATTTTTTGAATTTAAAGGTAACATACTAGCACCAAGCATTTATTCAAATCAAATTACATTTTGCCACTTGGGAGAGAAGGATTAGCTCAATGCAAATTTAGTGAACCTATTTGACTGAGCACAGAATTTACAAAGAGAGACAGACTTTTGGATTTTGTGTTGTTAACACATTACGACATTTTTGTGGTTACAAAATGGGAAGTTTAAAGTTGATTATTTTTTTCCGGGGGGATATAAATTTTATTTACTGAAGAGCTTTACAAACAGAAACTAGCAGACTTGGACAATCAGGCACAAGTCTTGCTAATCACCTTTGACATACTACTTCCCTATCTAAATTTCATCTAAGTTAAATTTAGATATAGGAATGTCCTTTTGGGAACTGACTAGAAAAGAAATAGTGTCGCATAAAATGGGATAGAGAGTAACTAGTTTGACAGTAAGCATAGTTATTGTCTAAATGTTAGAAATTGACGGTAAGGAAATTGACCTTTATCACTGTTGGGAGGAAGGATCAAGTCATATTACCTGAGTTAGAAAAGCTAGTGGGAACTCTTCAGCTTGACTAGTTGATGTGGATCAGTTTTATCTAATAACTTCAAATTTCATCGGTTGAAATATCGATTTTGGTATTCCCGTTGGAACCAGTGTTGGCAGATTGAGCCAATTTGGCAGTAGCATGAATTTTATTTGCTATTGGCACAAGCATTTCTGCTGCCTTGGCCAATAACTGATTTTCATGCTCCCTTGATTTCTCTATTCTCGCATGCTGATTTGCTAATTTAGAAAACAACTGCACTGCTTTCTCAGCTGCAGCATCCAAATTATGCAGTGCCTCTTCATACACATGGGCAGTTTCACCGGTTGGTAGCTGTGTATTTGCTGATCCAGTTTTTCTAGTCTGCAAGGTACAGAAAACATCGCAGTGAAAGCAAGGCAATTGCTCGTAGTATAGCGAACTGGAAAAGGATCTTTTGACTGTTGGGTACGACATGTTTCCTCAGTTAGCTTTGGACGAGGCACAATTTCTATTATGTACATCAAAATCAAAGGCATAACATTTATCGATACAAAGAAGAATAAAAGGGCAAATAAGAAAGAATTTCTCAGGAATTGTCAAAATGAGACAAACATTCTGCATGATACACAAATTTTCCTTTTGTTGACGTAAACGAAAATTAATGTGTGGAAAGGAACTTGATCCCGTTAAGTATCTACACTAGAAAGTTATAACAAGCAATTAGCAGTTTTACTACTATATCTTGAGATACCTTGGAGGATGAAGAATTAGGGTCAGTAACCAAGGAATGAAGGTTAGCAACTTTAGCTTGTGCCCACTTTGGGAGTCTTGAAATACTGAATTTAAATGCCGTGGCTGGTGAACTCATTTCTCGACAGAGTACTCTCTGATTTACTTGGAATAGGTTTGGGGTCATAGGTATGCCTTCTGGTTGGTGGTAATTAACCACATGAAGTTTGACTTGACCTGAAGTTACTGGAACAGCAAATTTTGCTGGGGATAGCGGACAAGCATTTTCCTTAATTTTCCTCAGCATCCTTGAAGATAAAGAACCAGGGACTTTCCAAACAAAGATACAACCATCACTACTTACCTGAATTCATCAGAAATCCATGTTAAGATTGGGAAACACACTAAATAAACTAGTGAAAAACAGGAAATATAGAGCAAATCATTGTAGATAAGGAAAGTTTTCATCAGGTCTACATGGCTTGCACCACTCCCTCATAGTAATGGTGCCCGAGGTAGCCATCATGGACTTTGGAGTATTCTTCCATCCATTAACATCATGAACATGGAATGAGGACACATGGAAAGAAGACTACCTTCACTTGTCTAGTTTATATATTAAGACTCGTTCTGTTCCAAAACCTTTACTCGTTTTATGATTTTCTGGTTATCCCTGTGTAAATCTATATTGAAATCACCCAGATAAATCAACCATGAGGCAACAGCTAACTTGGAGATAGAAGAATCCTTAAAATTTGAAGAACCTTTTAAATATGATTTCACCTTAGCAGCACGAATTAGGAAGAACAAGGTGATAGACATGTAACTTTTGTCCAAGTTTGACGTTCATTATAGGGTAGTTCTCACTACACTGATTTCCTAATGGGAACCAACAATGAAACTCCTAATTAGATGAAACTCCTAATTAGAAAAATCATAATTCAGATAAGCAGAACACTAGATCAGGAAAATGTCCATAAGATGTACTCACAGAAACAAGATGCTTGCAGTCAGGTAAAAAGATGACACCAGTTATAACATCACCATGCCCCACTGCTTGTGCGACCATCTCCCCAACAATAATGTCATATAAGCAGAGAATCTTAAAAGAGTCGGAGCAAACCAGATAAGTAGAGCTGGGATCCACAGATACCTGTAAAAAGATGATGTGTGTCTTACATAAAATCAACTAAATGGTACCTATTCAATCATTTGTCAGTATTTATGCACCTTGATAGGATCTCCTCCAATATGCTTAAATGACCTGATTAATTTCCCAGAAGGAATGCTGAATGTGTTAATCTTCTTATCCTAAGACAAAAAAAAACACTACTAAGTCTAAATTTTGACATAGTCTGAGTTATTAAATGTTCTGACATGTTATGGCTAGAAAAAGAAATAACAGCCTTCTTTTAATCATTATCTATCTGCATTTATTCTTTCAGAAAGAGTAAAGGAAGCGAACACTGCACTTCTCAATTTACCTGCCCTACAGTAACAGCAATCTCAGTGGAAGCATCAATTGCCATGTCATATACTACTCCCGGTAACACTCGGTGATAGCAAGATATCTTGTATGCTGAATTGATCATAGAAACATCACAGAAAACCAGAGACCTGTCAGGAAAACACCAGAGTAAAGGGACATGACATATCATCTAGAAGCATCTGCTTAGAATGATTTTGGTCCTCACAAGTGAAGTCGTGCAATGTACTAAAATTAAGTCATTCCTCAAGCATAAGCTATAAAATCATGATGCTTATGCTTCAAACATATCAATTTCATCTAAATTTACTAGTTGCTTTCAAAATCTACTCTAAGTAACCTATCTGCGTTGCAGCTGATAATCTTAGTGCCACTTGAAGCACATTTCACACAGGTCACAGGAGCAGAATGATCACGAAAACTTCCAACGAGGCCAAAGTTCCTGAAATGGGAGTTAGACAAGTTAATTATAAATGACTATTTAACTTGTTGAACAAACTCAAAAGACCAAAGTCAAACCTTTGAACATCATAGAGATGAATCATTCCATCCTTTCCCCCAGAGGCAAGAAAATAATGGCTGTGCGGAAACTTATCAGTAGGAGCTTCAATGCTTTGCAAACTGAAACTCAGTGACAGAATTTCACCGTCATGAGCACCCTGCAAGTGTAAGGATACCAGGTGTAATTTGGTATACATGGCCAGTATACACTTGGAAAAGAATTATTAACAAGAAAACAATTTCAACCGAAAGAACTTCACTAATCAGCTCATTAGAAAAAACAAACGGCTTCAGTTAACTGCAGCCTAAAGCTATACAGGTTTACCTGGATGCACATATAATCAGTTGTTTGTAGGTTGAATATATGAAGGTTTCCCAGGAAATCACCAGCACCCAGATATATTCCATCTGAACTGACTGCCATTGAACGATAACCTGTAGAGGCAAATCCTGATACCAGAGCATCACGTTCAAAAACGCCAGTCCTCTCTGTTTATATACAAAAAAAAAAAAAAAAAAAGAGTATGAACCACATGAGTGGCATATTATAATAGAGATATTCAAGGCAAACTTCTATTTTATAAGGAAAATATATCATTTTATACTTGATCTCCGCTACGATATGTCAGGCAAACATAAGCAAAGATCCAAGTATAAAAAGAGTACTTTTGGGTATCTTGAGGAAAGATGGCACACCTAAATGTGTATAGCCTGCAGAAAAGGTGCTCGGGCATTTGTCTTCTGTTGGAAGCGGCAAGTTACTAGATTGTAATTCAAGATCCCACAACCTGATGCTGCCATCAGCTGAGCATGTTGCAAAAGAAACTCCACCAGGACATCCTTTAGCAACACATGCTTTGGAGGGGTCATGCATATGTTCGCATGAGAAATTCTTGATGTCCCATATGCAAGCACTGTGTGAAACTAGCACTGAGCACCTGCTGACCTGGAAAATATATCATGGGGCTATCATGATTATCAGTCTTACATATGCCACATGGTTGCAAAATTGAGTTCAAACCAAAAAGAACACGATCCATCATGGCTTATGCCAAACAAACGGAAATCAGTAAGTCAAGGTTTGGAAAGAGCTAGAATTTCAGAAAAACACCTTGTCAACATCCTGAACATCCCATATGAAAAGGCTGCGGTCATCATATATCACAACTGTAAAGCAGAAGTTACCATCAAAATTGATAAATTTAGGAATAAATTCCTCTTACCAAAATAACTAGTTATTTACCAAGTTTTTGCAATGTTGAAAATTGACAGGCAATTGCATTGGGTAGACTCTGCAACTGCTCATATCCATCTTTTCCAGTTATTACATGGCAGTCTGCAACACTTTCTTTACTGCATCTGGTTTCAGGATAGTATAAGCTTCCAGCATATGAAAGAGAGTTTGCAGAAAAAAGTTTAACTTGTCCATTATTGCATGCACAAGCAACCAACTTTCTGGATACAGATAGACCAAAGACTTTCTCAACCTGAAGTGCAAGTGCAAAAATGATGAGAAGACTCGAGGACCTTCTTATATTTTCAAAGGTAGAACATACCAGTTTATTGCACTTTAATATTGAGAATTTCAGGAAGTACAGAATTTCTTTACGAAGCTTTCTTCAGTGTAATTGAGTGTTAGTGTGCAAGATATAACAGCATATACCTGTAATTCGACAGAATTTGCAATAGTCATCTCCAAGTTTAGAAGGCACAAAACCCCTATTAAAAAAAAAGAAGAAATTAAGGTGCTCGGGAACATGCTGCAACATAAAGATAACAGATGTATGTTAAACTTGTAACCTGCATCTGTCAGTGCATAAACATGGGAAGCTTCACCAGTTTGAATATGATCTAGGAGAGTACTCTCACTCCACATAGGAGATGCAACAGCTATGAATGAGCATCCTTTATGATGACCAAGATTAGCTTGCTTTCCAATTACTCCTGATGCTGTTCTACCTGTCATACGAGATCTTGTAGATAATCCCAATTTCCAGAACTTCAGGTGCTTCTTTCCTGCGGTGATAAAGAATCTTCCATCTGATGAGAAGCTAACAGATGCAACTACAGAACTTGGTGTGCCCCCTTTGCATTTTGTAATTAAAGTCTGACTTTGAAAATCCCAGAGGCAAATATATCCATCATGTAGATATCCAACAGAAGCAAGGTGTCTGCCTGCGGGTAGTAACATAATCAAGAAAATGGGAAAGAAAAATAAGACACTAAGGATTATGTCCCATTTCATTATCTCAACAAAACTAGTTGCTTAGATAAAGAGCAATGACTAATTACAACAAACCATCAGGTGAAAAGGCAATGCATGCTACGCCATGTTGATGACTCTTCAATTCGTGTTTCATAGCCAAACTTGCTGCTTCCCAAATCACTACAGCAGGATGAGGTCCTGACTGAAGCGCTGACCATTAGTTAGTGAAAAAACTGACTTTTCAAAAGTAAAAGTAAAAAAAACTAGTCATACTAGTTGAAGAGAATACTCTTTATATGTGTCTCTGTATGCATCTTTTACTGCTATAATACATATACAAGTACTGTAGCTTTTACTACTAAAATGAAAGACAAACGTATGAGCATATAGCTCATACATTTGAGCAGCTAATTTTATCCATGTTGCAGCTTTAACAAGCCATAGAAGCAGAAGAGACATATTTTTTTCCTGAAAAGTAACATATTTGTATATATATAGACATCAGCACAAACTGTGCTGGACCAAAATGGATTTTTACATCAGCCTTGTTCTTCTTACAACGATTCTAACACATCTAAGATTGAGTCATGACGACCTAATGTATTCAGACTTACACCAAAAAACTAAAATAAGAAAACAATTTGATCTAATATTTTGTGAAATGCAACTCATATCTTCAAAACAGGCAGAAGAGACATATTGTTGAAGCTGAAAAGACAAACTGGAGAAAGTAGTACAAAGATGAATATAGCCAGTCCAACCCTTTTATCTCTTAATAAGGATTCCCATTTGACGATAGGGGTGCATTAACAGATAAATTAAACACTTTGCTATGAGCCGACGACCACCTAAACCAGAGCATCATCCTCAAGAAACAGCACAGAGATGGGGCTCTATACTCAAGGGGGCACAGCAAGGTGAATTGCTGGTGCCAATTACCATTTTATTAGTGGGTACAAATCTTAGCCCATCAGAGCAACATCATAATCTTGCGTTGAGCCAATAACATGTTGTTCTGCTTCTAGAAGAATCAGCACAAGCACATGACATGACATCCTTACAAAACCAGGAAATGACCTTCTAAGCCTCAATCGACGTGCATTTCAGTTTTGAACTATACAACAAGGATATGAACCCACTTTAAACCATCAACACCTCATTGCCATCAGTCTGGATGCCAACTGCCATGAAGTTAATCTTTTTTTTTTTCTTTCAAAAAGAAGACTAATTATAAAACCATGAAGTTAATCTTTATTGCAGGGGCTCATCATTGTGAAGTCTCTTTTACGACCATGCTTTAACTATCTGATGACTGATATAATATACTTTCATTTACCAGGCACCTCATTCTAATCTTCAGACTACACAATATAGTACAAATGTATAAATTTCTCCAATCTTTTCATGTTTGAAGCTACATATAATTGACTACGTATTTCTATCCTATTCAACTGAACTAGTTCCTCTAATACAAAGAAGACTCAGGAACTATGCCTCCGCCTCCCTTTCTTATTCTCACAACTAAAATGTTAGACCTAAACTTCAACTTCATTTGCTTACTTAAGCCTCATGTTTTTCCCGTCTAGATCACTATGTCATTATAATCTCTTCAGACTACATAATGTAATACAAAACAAAATGACAAACAGACAAATCCTCCAAATTTTCATATTTCATACAAAAGCACAAATAGAGAAATTCTCCAAGCTGAGAACAAATTTCATACCTCTCCAACAGCAATAAAACGTCCGTCACGTGAAACCGCAACACAGCTCAACGGCTTCGGCAATCGATTGGAAACAACTAAATGCGACTGCGTAGAGGAATCTACGTCATAAAGCACCGCAACACATCCCGCAATATACACACATTTTGAATTCAAAACTCCGGAAGCCAGTCCATTCGCATTCACAGTTGTGAAACCGACAATTTCCTCCAAAATCAGCTGCAAAATATCAGTAACTGACACAGTAAGCTAGGAAAAACACATGCAGATCGATTTCAGAAGCTATACATTGTAACAATAATGATCGTTACCTTTGAAATTTCAGGTTTGTTCTGCTTGCGCATCCGTTTCATCTTCTTCGATTTTGAAAAAAATGTAAACCCTAGAGGTGACGATCAAAAAGGGGCAAATGGATGCTTAAAGGCTGACTGAGAGGGGGCGGGAAATTAGCTCAAATAAAAAGTGACTATGTAACGGTGTACGTTATGTTTGATTTTTTTGAAATAATGACAAAAATGGCTCCTTATATTTGAGGGTGGATTCAAAATTTCAAATAGTCGGTATGAAATAGTTTTGAAATAGTCTCTTTTAAGTGATAAATTTTTTCTTAATCTTATTAATTTTGTCGGTGATTGTTCTTAAATTTTTTTGCAATTGATTTTTCATCAATTTCACTATCGATACTATTTCAATTTCACAATCAATTCATTAATTTCGCTGATGATTCTGTTAATATCTCTATTAATCCATCAAATGGACTGTTTAGACATTTTGATTCACCACAAACTAAACAATAAATATGTTAATTATGCCTTAATGTTATTTTTATTAATTTTGATTGTGATTTTGAAGATTTAACTATCATTGATTTACATAAATTGGTATAATGCCACATCAAGGTCCTAAAAATACAAAATACATAAATATATACTAAAACAACAGATGATATATCACAAAAAGTATGTACTAACATTATGATATACTCAAAAAAATTAAATATAGATTATTTATACATGAGTTATACATTGACTATACATTATAATACACTTAAAAATTCAAGATAACTTAACAAACATGAAATATATACTGACTACACATTTAAAATACATTTAGAAACTGAATATAACTTACTTATAAGTTATAACTGAGTTATATACTAATTATACAATAGGATACACTCAAATTGAACATGGCTTACTTAAACAGGAAGTATACATCACAAAATTTAACTAGAAAGATGCATCAAGATGAAGTCGATGTCAATGGCGTTTGAGCTAAGAATGGAAGTTAAAGAAGTAAGCCAAAATTAAGTTTGTACCTCTTTAAATCAAACTATTTATATTCATATATCTTTTTATATTTTGTACCCTCATATTATTAAATATTTGCCCTCTTAATATTAAAATTCGCGCGCTAGTGTCAGCACCTGCTTGTATGATATACCAAGAGGATATACATATACCAACAGGGTATCACATATGATTAAGCTGAATCCTATATGGTACTGATATGGTATAAATATACCGACAGGGTATATGATGAATATATTTTCTACTAATTTAGAATTTAATAATTTTTTATTTATTTCTTTAAAAAAAAATCCTATATACCAATTGGGTACCAATATACCGTCAGAGTATCACAAAGGACTGAGTTTCATTCTATATGATACTGCTATGGTATATATATACCACTAGAGTATATTTCATAGTATTTATGCTGACGTCAGCACACAAAATAAAAAGGTGTAAGTGGGTAGAAACGTAAATAATTTGAGCAATGAGTCCATTAAGGATAAATAGTTTACATTGAGTATATTAAAGATAAATTTTAAATTATGTCTATTTTGTGTACTTCTCCGAGAAGTAAAGCATAATTGGTCTTGTCTTTTTTGAAAAGAAGGATAATAATAATTATCAAGATATCTAATTTACCTATTTGAAGTCATTTTAGATAATTTGTATAAGTTGAGCCAAATAGATAGTAGGTAAAAGTTATGTGCTGATATTCTATATAATTATCCCAAATAATTAAATCCATCAATTATTATCAATACTTTTTCTCAAAAGAAGACAAGACAAGTCACGCTTTAGTTCTTTCTCTTCCTTCTTTAGCTTAAACACCTTTGCACCGTCTTCATCATGATGCATCTTTCTAGTTAGATTTTGTGATATATGCTTTTTGTATAGGTAAGCTGTATTTTTGTTTTGAGTATATTATATTATATAGTCAATATATATTTTATGTATAGATAAATTATATTTAATTTTTGAATGTATTTTAAATACAGTTTGTATATTTTGATGAATAATTAAGTTATATTTAATTTTTTGAGTGAATTATAATATATAGAGAGTGTATAACTCTTATTTAGATAAGTTATATTCATTTTTTGAGTATATAATAACATATAATTAGTGTCTACTTTCTGTGATATATCATCTATTGTTGTAGTATATGATTGTGTGTTTTAAATTTTCTTATTTTTGGCACATCAATTTGTGTAGAAATAATAGCAGTTAAATCTTCACAATTGAAATTAATAACATTGATGGCATAGTTGATGTTTTTATTGATAGTCTCGCGCTCACGTTTTGTTGAATAAAAAAGGTGAAACAATCAATGAAATTTGATGAATTAATAGAGATATTGATAGAATCATCCATGAAATCAATCTAGTAGTATCAATTATGAAATTGAAAAAGGTTCAAATGCAAATTGAAGAACAATCATCGATAAAATAAACGGGACTGAAGAAAAGATATACAATCTCACTTTTTTTTTCCAATCAATCAGTGAATTTTGTTGCTTGAGTCTTTCATAATATATCTAATTTTGAGCTATTTTTTATGTAAATAAAAGTTTAACTATATCTGATGCAAATAAAATTACTTTGTTGTATATTTATAAAAATTTTCCAATAGTCTCATCTTTCAAACTTGTCACAAAAATTAATATTTTTAATCTTTGTTAATATTCACTAAATTTTATTTATTAGATTTAATGAGACAATGAGTAATGCAAAAAAAAAAAAAAAATCAACCATAAACACCAACGAAAACAGTGACTGTGATTAGTTCATAATATTAGTATCAGTTAAAAATTAAACAGAAAATCTTATAAGAAGTTTTATTAATGTCGAATTTATCAAATTCTAAAATATGCGGCACAAATAAAAAATTGTACCATAAAGTAAAAAAGATTTTTCTTTGAAAATAGTAAAAACTTCAGCTTGTCACGATCCAAAAATGGGCGTGATGGCACTCGTCTTATCCCACCAAGACAAGTTAGCCTACAACCCAACTATAATCTTAAAAACGCGGAATTATAATAAAAATAAAAATTCAATTTGATGAAAATCCCCCAAGACCTGTTGTCACTTGCACAAGCTTCTAATGTATTTCAATAGATTTGAAAAGAGACGCAAGTATCAAATGATGTTTGTTGACACCCAATTTTTACCCTCCGCGGTGTCAAAGGGCTTTATTTTTATTTTTAACATTTTTTTAAATAATTTTTTTTTTTAAAAAAAATTTATTAATTTTAATCCGGACGCGTGACTACACACGCCCCTAATTTAATACCCCTACCCCGACCCTTCTTCTTCATTCTTGCTTTTCCCCCAAACCCTAACCCCAACACCGTCGTGCAACCCTCATCTATCCCCAACCTCCAAACCCTAAAAACCCGCCGCCCCTCTTCATTAACTCCACTCCATTTCCCATGCAGCCCAACCCTTCCCCATGCGCAACCCTTCCCCATGCGTTTCCCTTCCCCAAATACCTTTCCCTTCCCCGACGTACCCCTTTCCCAGACGCGATATCCCTTTTCCCTTTTTCTTGAAATAAAATCAGTAGCGAACGAGAATAGGGGGGAGGGAACAATCAAAAAAAAAAAAGACTTACGAAGACGGGGAAACAA
>JAABOM020000110.1:5928035-5938719 GCA_011800125.2 Solanum clarkiae | reverse complement strand
TCTATATGTATGTTTAATTAAAAAAATTAATATTATAAAAAGAAAAAGAAAATTATCTTGAATTCAAATAGTTCAATATTAATCTTTTAGCTCAAAAATGAGTAGATTGTACGAATTCAAATAGTTGAATTTTAACCTTTCAGCTCAAAAATACACTCAATATTAATTCGTACAAAATTATCCTTCATTCACCTTTCGGCTCCAAATTACCCCTAATGTCAATCTTTCAGCTCAAAATTATTCTCAATATTAATTTATTGACTCATATTTGCTTAATTTTTAACAATGCAAGACAAGAACATATCTAGTGGAATCCTACAAGTGGAGTCTGGGGAGGGTAAATGTACACAGACCTTACCACTACCTCATATAGATAGAGAGACTGCTCCCGCAAAATCCTCGTCTAAAAGAATCGAGCCGCATAAGCAGAAGGTACTAGATATGAAAAAAAAGGAAAAAAGAAAACAGAAAGACAAAAAAAACATGACTAATAATAAAAAATAAATGCAAATATGTAAATGTGATAAAAATAAACAAATATAAAACGAATAGTAACAACGTAGGATATAGAAACATGACTACTCCTACTAACCTACTATACAACAATGTCATACATCGATCCACTTCTATTAATCTGTTAGCCTTCTATCCTAATACACAATCTTCATCCCTCTAAAATAAAATTATAAAATATTTATTGAGTATATTGCCTAATTTGATTGGTTCAAAATAACTATGCAAACATGCCCTTAACTAATTTAACGAGTGGTGGGGGGTTGTTGGCAGTTGACATGACTGACCTTAAATAAAACATAATTGGCCTTAGTCAAATCCACGTATTGCCAACGTCTCACACTTCAAAGTTTAGAAAACTTAAATTGCATGGACAATATTGCCCTTTTGCAATGTCCAGTTGATGATGCAACCACTTTTTGGAAAACAATTCAATTATTTAACAATGATGTATTTGAATTAACTATTGGATAATTTTATAGGAGATTGACTAAAAAATTTTAAATATTTTACATGGTCATAGATTTTGAATCACTTTTTTTTTTTTTAAAAAAAACTATCTTAATATTGGTTTTTTTATTATAAAAATTTAATCAGATTTTCTGAAATTCTCAAGTATTTTAAGTTTTTAAATCAGTTTGGGAGAGAAATTTGACTTTCAACAATAAAATTTTTAATTCTAAAATTTCAAAATTTAAATTCAAAATTCATGATCAAATCAGAATTGAACCACTAATCCAAATTTAGAATCCAACTTCAATTAAAATTTGAAAATTTTATATGAGAAGATATTATCCAAACTTTGTTTTTAAATTAAAATATTTTTTTAGTGAGATTTGAATCCTATTATCCATGTGTTTGTTTTTTCTATTCTAGCTTTATAGATAGCTGAGAAGTCAGCTTACTGTAATTCCTTCGTCTCATATTAATTTAATTTTAATTTTTTTTATTATTGAAAATAGTTGAATCGTTCAAAATTCAAAATGAATATATGATTTTTTTATTTTTTCTTTTATTTACTGAAATTTTATATTTTCTAGGAGAAAAATTACACTACTTGTAAAGCTACATTTTGAGAAAAATTACATTACTTTTAAAGCTACATTTATAATTTTATAAATAATAATAGAGGAAATGATTCACATTATGTCTTTTTATTTTTTAATACATGTGCATTATTTTACAAATTAAATTAATATGAAACAGATGAAGTACTATGTGGACAAGAATATTCAATTATTTTATTCTAATTCAAGCCATTAGAAGTTATTATACCACTAATAATAAATTCAAATATTTTTTGCCACCCACCTTTTCAAGTTGTGAAGGGTTAGGTGAATCTAGAGGACATAGATTTAGCACTTCATATTTGGTAAGTAATTAATTAAAAAATTGAAAAAAAAAATGGAAGCTTGTGATGGCCTTTATTTTGCATGATGGCAATAAAAAAGCTAACATTTTTTTTTATTAACTATAATATTAGCAATAATTATGCAAATCCAATCACAACTGTCATAATAAAAGGTTAATGGGGTGGAGGAGTGGGGGGAGGGAGGTTGCATTTTTTTGCTTTTCTCGAAAAGAAAAGAAATTATACAATATAGATATGTATTTTTCAGATGTCACATTTAAAATTGTTATAGGGGATTTTTTTTCAAAATTGATATATTAATATTAGAAGTTTGAATTTCAATAATTTTCTGATAATGTTCAATTAATTTTCTACACCAAATCTATGAATGGATGAAATCCTTTTGCTGATAGACTTTTAGCATTTAATCACGACTAACTAATCAATATCTTTTAACTTATCAAATTATTTGATTATCGTAAATTTATATAATTCAATATAAATATTTGATGTGTATACATATATATATACTAAACTCTCGACAAGCATGTTGTGTGTGTCTTCATATCAATTAGTATTCAAAATAATAATATAAAACTTTTATAGACTCGTAAATTCTAATCAAAAGTATCATTTTAAAATCTTCCCTCCATGCCTTGAGAATTTATTTTTCTTTATTCCTAATTATTTTTTAACAACCCACAAAGTTTCAAACAGTTGGGAGATTATTCATTCTCTCAAAAAATCTACATAAATTTTGAAAAGTCTCAATTTAAAGAAGTATTAAATTTTATACGCTTCTTATTATTGTGAGCTTTTATAAAGTGCACCAAAAGAAAATAAAAAATTATTATTATCAATAGAATCTCGAAAGACCAAATCAAAAGCATAAATATGGATGAGTTTTTTTTAGAAAAAGTTGTACATGTTTAGCTTGCATTATTAATGGCAGGCTAAAAATCCTCTTCATTTATTAAGCAAAATTGCATCATGCATAGCTATTTGGTAGCATCAATTATATTTACATAAAACTTTGTTATTAATTCCAAACTCTTCAAATTTTTTTAATTATTCTATACTTAATTAATTAAATAATTTATAATATTTTAATTTAATTTAGAAGCAAAATAATAATTCAATTTTGAACTTACAACTTTTTCACTTTTAGTATACATATATAATACACCATATCTCTAAATGAACAAAATGTTTTTGCAAATAAACTTTTAGCACTTACTCATAATTAACCGTCCACCATTTTCAACTTATTAAATCCTTCAACTTAAATAAATTTATATTATTTGATTATATTTTTGATACAAATACGTATCGTGTTATATATATACGTGAATATTAAAATAAGTATGTTCAGTTAGTCAAACGAAATAAATAATGACATCCTACTAAATTATTTATCCCACTCCTGTATTGAAACATATCAAAAATAATGAAATAAAATATTCCTGCAACTAAATGATGTATTCCCTTTGATACTTTTTATATGTCACCTTTTGTGATCGTACTTTCATTGAGAAAAAAGTGATTTTATTATTTTGCCCTTATTTAATGTACATTAATTACTTTTTTGGTTTCTTCTAGTTGGCCAAATATATCTTTTCAAAAAGTCATTAACTTGATTATCAAGGGTATAATAAGAAGAATAGTATCATATATGCATTCATTTTGCGAAATGACATATACTCCCTTCGTTCATTTTTACTTGTTCCGTATTGACTTGACACATGAATTAAGAAGTAATAGATGATAGAGATAATTTTACCAAATCACCTTTTGAATATAATAAATACAATATCTTGAAAAATATAATAGAAAAATTACTATAATTAATGAAAAGAGTAAATTAGAAAGTATAAAATTATATCTTAATTTTATAAACTAGAAAAATATTATTAAACATATTAAAATACTACAAAAACTAAGTAAAAATAAATAAAAAAAATATTAAAAATTATCTATTTATAATAAAAACCACGTATAAAAGCAAGCCTAGAGAGTATCCATTAAAGGAAGACAAGATAAAATATCCCAAAATTTAGTATGTAGGCATCACCAACATTTTTCCAATTTATTTTGGTGGTTAGGTAAATCTCTTAAATGGACAAAAATACCCTCAAATAGCAAAAAGTCCTACTCTTTTGACAAGTTTTAAGAACTCACCAACCTCCAACACACACGCACGCAATTCCCCCCTTCTTTCCTTACGCCTCGTTTGTGTCTTCCTATTTTCTCACCAGAAAAACAATCTCTATATATAAATGCATCCAAGTTATCCTCCTCAACAACCCCATTTCATTATTATTATTGTTAATAATATTAGAATGTTTCATATAAAGAGCTTGTTCTAGGTGTTACAATACAACAAAAAAGAGTCATTCTTTTATCCCCTTTATTCAAGATTCTTCTTCCCAATGGAAGCTGTTAGATTTAGCAATAAAATTCATTCACATTCTTTATCTTTTTCAAATACCCATTTCGGATTGATCAAATTTAGGAAGACCCATGTAGGATTTCAGCCAAAAGTCCAGAAGAAATGGAAAAGTTTGAATCTTTGTGGTGGTGGAGAGAGATTGAAAGAGGGAGTTTTGTTGGAGAAGAAGCAGAGGGAATTTAGTGTGAGGTGTACAGCTAAAGGGATAGAAAGGGGATTGCTTGTAGGTGGAAGAATTGAAGAAAGAGAGTTTAAGGTGGCAGAGAGATTCAAAGTGGTGGCTTTAATGGCTTGTGTTATGTGTTTGTGTAATGCTGATAGAGTTGTTATGTCTGTTGCTATTGTCCCTTTAGCTGCTAAACATGGATGGAGTAGTGCCTTTTTGGGTGTTGTTCAGGTACTTTCTTTTGCTAATTTAGTGGATTCTGTTTTTCTTTCTTTTCTTTTTTGCTGTCTTATTTTCTTGCTTTGAATTGAGCCTACGTGTGGAATTACACTGAGACGTTGTTGTTGTGATTATACATCTATTGTTTCTCCCTTTAGAAGAATCAATCAATCAACCAAGCTGTTTATTCCAATATTACATTAGTACTTAATTTGTTGTGTGTGGGGTAGGGTGGTGGGCAGGCGCCGAGCTAAGTTCATCCGAGGGTGGTCAGATGGACATCTTTCATGTGCTTAAGTTTTAGTGGAATTCTGCGTACATTTGTACCCTTCCAAGACATCACTTTTATTCCGTTCTTGTTGTTGTTAAGTTTTAGTGGATTAAGTTATTCAGCAACATGTAGGCTGTGAAGGTGAGAACTTTTAATGAGATGAACTCTCTAGAAAAATGTATAGGGTTCACATATTCTGATATGGTGGGACCTTTGCTCTGGCCTTTGCTTGGTATTTCTTGAGTTTAGTTGTTGTTTCGGTACTTTTTAGTTGGTTCTATTAAAAGCATTTTCCTAAAAGGGATGCCACTTCCTTGTTATTTCTTAAAATAATTGGGTATTCGGACTAACTTGCGCTCATGTTGACTATTTCATTAGGAACTTATTATCTTTTACCAGCACAATTATCAGGTAGCTGACCTACCAAGCATCGATAAATTGAAAGAAATCACCTGATGTTGTTTTTCTTTTCTCACTTCTAATGAATATTTATTCACTTTGTTGATGCTTAAGTCACACACTTGCCGTATATGGTAAAAATCGTTTTTCCTGCTTCTAATATTGGTTGGTAGAAGACAGCTAACAACAATTGAAAGTGAAAGCTACCTACTAATCTTCATTTTCAGCACCCTCCCTCCTTGTTTACTCATATAATTTATTAATCATTTCTTTGAGGGAGGCCTGCTATTCAACCTGTAGCTCTGGAAATGAAACTTCTCTTTTATTTTTATTTTTTGGAGTATACAAGACAAGTAGACAATAAAATCATACTCCTCTATTGTAAATTGATTGTCCTAAGTTGATCTCATAATCCAATTTATATTATCTTACCAGTGAATTATCTTTTTGTTTATATATTTAGTCATAAGAATTATGCTCCAAACAAAATCTATAAGCGATGTAGGTTGATGCAGCATATAGTCTCAGCTGTTAATGCTTCAGTATAGAGTCACATAGTTGACCTGTCCTTTGTTCATACATAGATAGAAATGCCAAGATTATTGATAAAGAGTCATAATAAGGCATTGGATTTGTTGGATATATGAATTGTCTATGATGCTGACGATGGAATATTTGTCCATTTGCTAGTCATCTTTCCTCTGGGGTTACATATTTTCCTCGGTAATTGGAGGAGCATTAGTTGACAGATATGGAGGAAAGAAAGTGATAGCTTGGGGTGCAGCTCTTTGGTCACTGGCCACTCTACTTACTCCATGGGCAGCAAATCACTCCACAATTAGTCTATTGGCCATTCGTGCTTTCTTTGGTCTTGCTGAAGGAGTAGCTTTGCCTTCCATGAACACTCTTTTGTCGAGGTAATTTGAATTTCTATTGTGCCTATGGCTTTATGATTCCGAGAGAAAATTTTCTTCCAGGTTCAATAGTAGCTGAGTTTGTATGTTCTTCCAATTATGCAGGTGGTTTCCATGCCATGAACGGGCAACTGCTGTTGGAGTATCCATGGGTGGTTTCCATCTTGGAAATGTTGTGGGTTTGGTGCTAACTCCATTATTTATGACCTCAGTTGGAATTTCTGGTCCGTTCATCCTTTTCGCATCTCTTGGACTTCTCTGGCTTACAACATGGATTAGACGGGCAACAAATGATCCACAAGAAAGCAATTCCATCACAAAAGCAGAGTTGAGGTTAATCCAAGCAGGCAAATCAGATTCTCCTCCTCTAGAAAAAGGGGAACTTCCACCACTGCGACTGCTGTTGTCAAAAATGCCCACTTGGGCTATTATTTTCGCTAACATCACTAATAACTGGGTACCCCCTCTTTCCTTGGTATTAGACCAAAAATGTGTTTTTTGGTGATAAAATGTTGAACTTTGAAGATTGTTGTTGACCTTTAAATTTGTTTAACTTGTTGCAGGGGTATTTTGTTCTTCTGTCCTGGATGCCTGTTTATTTCAAAACGGTGAGTCATAGTTCCCTTGTTTTATCTGCCTTTTCGCCTTTGGCAATGCAGAGGATCTTGTACGGTTTCATCTTGCTTAGAAGACTATAAAGAAGTTTCCTCTACATAATATGTTACAAATTACATTCTTTAACTCTGGTTGCGAATATACAAAGACCTCAAGTGTTTTAGACTGTGTGCCTATTATTTGGAAAAACCTTTGACAGTCTTCCTGATATCTGTTTGAATGAAATTGTTTCCGTTGTTGCTAGGTTTTTAATGTGAATTTGAAGCAAGCAGCTTGGTTTAGTGCAGTGCCTTGGGGCACAATGGCATTCTCCGGCTATGTTGCCGGAGCTGCATCAGATTTCCTAATCAAAGGAGGGTACTCATTGACCTTTGTCAGGAAAGTCATGCAGGTAATTTATCTACCTTTCATGTTGTGTTGAACTTCTAATTAAGTTCTCAGGTCTATTTTGTTTTAAACATTGCAGTCTATCGGTTTCATTGGACCCGGGTTGGCTTTGCTTTGCTTGAATTTTGCCAAAACGCCCGAAGTTGCATCAGTGCTGATAACTATAGCCCTGAGCTTCAGCGCTTTCAGCCAAGCTGGTTTTCTGCTTAATATGCAAGTAAGGCAACATAAAAGCAAATATTTGTTCTTCCCTCAACTAAATCTCTAAAGCCTTTTATTGACAGTTAGCTTTACTCTGAAAGTCAATTTACTTAGCTTGCGTTTTCTTTTTGAACAGGATATTGCACCTCAGTATGCAGGATTCTTACATGGTATGTATTTATTCTAATCTTACTTCTTCTACTCTGAAGGGATCTTTCTGTTTATGGTCTAGTTGTAAGGGGATAATCATGTGGTGAATAATAATACGAACAACAACATTGTATCAACTTTACTGATGTTATATTACTTCTAACAGATTTTATAATGTAAACTCAACGTCGCATGTATGTAATACAGACGACCTCTATGTGCAGCTAACGAGTTTTCGACTTGTGAAACAGGGATTTCGAATTCAGCAGGGACACTGGCAGCTATAGTGAGCACAATTGGAACAGGGTACTTTGTACAGTGGCTTGGATCCTTCCAAGCATTCTTAACTCTCACTGCTTGCCTCTACTTTGTTACCGCCATCTTTTGGAATATCTATGCCACTGGAGAGAGAGTTTTTTAGACTATATTTATGTAGGAAGGACTACAAAGTACATTCTTTTACACATATTCCCTTTTTTCTTTTCACTCAGATCAAGTCCGGGTCATTTGGTTGGTAACATGTTACCCCAGGATAATTAATCTCGGGATAATAAGTTATCCCACCATATACCATCATTAAGCCAAAAATGGTGGAATAAATAGTCCAAGGATGAGCTTAATACCTCCAACCAAACACCAGACGACCCAATGATTAATTTATTTTTCATGTGTAGTTTTACTATTTTATCTTTTCAGTAATGAAGGAAAGGTGACTAGCTTGTTTATTCTTTTTTACCCTTGTAAGCATTTAGTTATTACTTTAGAAGCATTATTCTTCTATTCCATTTCCTACACACTGCAGGCCACTAAATTTGAATGAGTTTAAGTTCTAAACACTTAGGTTTAACCCAATCAAGTCATTTAAAAGATAATTACGATAATTTTATTTAATAACATTAATTGAAAATTTAGAATATCTGGAAATTGGTATGTAAATTATTATGGTGCTTTATCAAAGAGTTCTTATTGGGACTAAATCCACCAGAAGAATTATATTTCTGGTGTACTATAGCAATAAAAGCAGAACACGAAAATATGGAAGTTGGGTAATAACACCAAGATTTTTGGCAAAAATCTTTTTGGATATACAATCATATCATTAATAACTAAAAGAGGGACAAAAAAGTTAAAAGTTAAAATACCAAAATGTCCCTATGAAGTTTGGTTATCACAATAATACCATTATATATTTTTTATATATATAATTTATTATTATTATTGAATAGTTAATTAAGTTGTATTTTTAATTTCATCATTCAATGTTTATTTTAGTCATTATAATTGTTGGTTAACTAATGGAAGAACAATAAACTGAAAAACTTTTGATTTTCTCTCATTACCAATTTAACTAGATAATGAATCATCTCATTTATTATCTTAAATTTTTCTCATAAATCAGCTTGGCATAAATGGAATAATCATTCTAAAATATGTATAAACCCTTTGTGGCTCCTCTTTAGAATATATAATAGTGACAAGTTGAAGATTTCTATAAAGGTATGTTCATTTTATTTGGTTTGTTTTCTATGAATGATCATGAAAATATATATTCTTTTTGCGTGTGTTTTCAAGCACTATCCTATAATGTAATTATTTGAGTCATACTGGAAATCTTTTTAGTACTTATTAATAGTTCAAGTCAAATTGATGGAGTATATTATGCTACTCTATGTACTTTATATTTGTAAATGTTTTTTGCAACAAGTATGTATAAAATTTGTGACGCTATATACTGCAAGTATATCTCAAAATTGGTTTGTGCCAATTCAAAGAGTAATTTTTTGTATTGCACTTCTTTATCTTTGTCTCAAAAATTATTTTCAAGATCCTTGCTTCTGAATAAGATTTCATAGTTCCGGATGAATCCACATGCTTTTACCTAATAATATCAAAATGTAACTCATTCTACACTTGATTTATAGATTCTAACATTATATAATTATTTATCATTCAACAAATTATTAGTTTGAATAGTCGAATTGTTCAACAATATCAGCTTGTACTATTGCACTTTGAATATTTTTATTATTTATTTCTATAGGTATACTATTTTCTTAGGAGACACGTGCAAAGCACGTGTTCGAGAACTAGTATGATATAAATAAAGGATTATAAAATACACGGGGACTTCTTTTATTCGAAATGTCTCGTGATCTTCAATCAATTACGCGCTTCAATATAATTACCGGGAGTAAGCTCTAGAGCTTGTTTCCAATACTTAGCGGCTTGATCGAACCAAACCTTGGCAATTTTAGAATCTCCTATTATCTTATATTTATATCTATCTATACTCTATATTAAAAGCGTGAAGGTCCTTACAAATATTGTTTGAATTTTTTGCCCTTCATTAAAAAGCTTCTCTTTAGACAAAATCGTCTTTTCACTATTTTTTTAGATTTATTAAGTATTTACTTTTTTATTATTTACTTTCAAGATTCATTTTTGAATTAAAATTTCTTCAGTCTTGATATAAGATTATTATATATAAATAATTATCTAGACTGTGAAGGCAAGGAAAAATATTACTATTGTTTCTTTTAATATTTAAGATTTAAAATCAATTAAAATTTAGATTATCAAATATTTTGTTAATAAAAGTATGTAATATAATAAATTTAAAAAAGAAAAGGAGCAATTAAAATTATGTTGTAAACATTAAAGTACTCCTTTTATATTTATGGCTTTTTTAAAAAAAATTAATCAACTAATTATTTAACTCCTAACTATTCATCTTCAAACTTACTTTTTGTATTCATAAACTATTAGCATATCTATATTATAAGTAATTAAATTGATTTTCTCATCTTTATTTGTACAAAATAGATTAAACTATTGCATCAAATTTATAGTATTTATTTAAATTTTATTTATATTAATATTGTATTTATTTTACTGACAAGTATTATTTATATATAATTTTTAAATTAACATGACACATACGTGCAAAACACGTACACTAAACTAAACTAGTATATATATATAATGTTTTTAGTAAACATTTTGTAAACCCAAATGTTTTCCTATCAATCCCTTTCCACGTAGGACCGTG
>JAABOM020000110.1:5889933-5902732 GCA_011800125.2 Solanum clarkiae | reverse complement strand
CAAATAAAATTAAATAACTAATTTAATATCTTTTGATGTTTATGTTCGTGTAAAATAAAAGTATTTTTTTAAAAAAAATATAAAATAAAGAAAAAAGTTTATCTATATTTCTTGAAATAATGTAAAGAAAACTATTAGTCACGATAATTATCAATTTAAAATTTAAAAGATATATAAAAAATTTAAATAGTTCTTAAAATTTTATTAGTGCCACAAAAGTTGGGACACAAAGATAACATATTTTATTTAAAATTTATACGTAATATAAATTATAACAAATCATTAATTTAAAATATTTATAAAATTTTTAATTAACTCACTAATTTTATAGGCGAAGTCGCAATAATTAACATTTAAAAATTTAACAAATATATTTTAAAATCTATTTGACTCTGTCCCACTCAATTCTTTGCAATCGATAATCCTTTCTCTTCGCCATGAATGAATCTCTGTAGGATTTTGAAGTTTGATTTCATCAATCTAGTTAGATAATGGTAGGGTTTTCCAGTTCGCTATACGGCGAAGCCCTCAAAGTTTCCTGCTGAATTCCTGTAATTCGTTGGCTTCTGCAATTCGGTATGAATTCTTCTGTTTCGTTTGTTTACAAGTTCATTTGAGTTTTTTTATTTTGATAAGCAATTCGAAAAAATCATTTTTCTTCTTCATTTTAAATGGTAGTTTATATTATTTGGGGCTTAACTATTTCTGCGCTTAACCCTAGAGTCGCCTGAAGTAGGGTGGAGAAACCGAGAAAGATGCTTCAGATCCGACTTAGCAAGCCAGCAAATGAGAGCGGTGGAGTTTCTAAGTCGTTGCCTCCCGAAACTGTTACAGTTGCTTGTCCTGATCACCTTGTTATATCTGATCTTCCAGTAGCCAAGAGCCTTGGTACAGTAAATCCTTCATCTCAGCTCAGAACTGTTGGCCGGAGATCCCGGCGACAGCTTGGTGAACGAGTACATATTTGTGTCCGTTGTGACTTTCCAATTGCTGTTTATGGACGTCTGGTGAGTGTATAATAGAATCGTCAACCTTATAAACTTTTTCCTTAATTTTTGTTTCCACTGTGATTTTCTAATTGTTGTTTGTTTATCAGTAATTAATTCAATCTTCATCCATGAATTTTGCCCTAATTTTTGTGTACGCTGTGATTTTCTAATTGTTATTTGTGGATGTCTGGTGTGTAAAGAATGTTCAAACCGTTATCTTTTTCCGTAAGTTGGGAAGACTCCAAAAATCTTGTCACTTGGAAAATGCACTACTTCTGAATAGAGGCAACATATTTTTCAATCAATGATATTCATATTCCTACTATAAATGAGAGATAGAGACTACGCTACCTGCTGGCTGCTGCTACTTAGTACTACTTTCTTGATAGATTAAATAAGAAGAATTCCTTAATGATGTCTGGTGAATGCAGAAATGAGAAGTACACATATCTAGGAAATTAAAACAGAGAGATGTAGGCTAAAAGGATAGAGAGCTGACAAAATCTAAGAGGCACTCTTGGGAGTCTATGGGTGTAAGGTAATGCCAACTGAGTAAGTTTAAAATACATCTAGCTTTTACAGATTGCATAAGAATTGATACACCATCGATTTCTTTTTGAACATATACACCAAAATATACAGGTTGGTATCATCCTCCATATCTTTCTGATGTGTGTTTTTATCAACTTCCCAAAATCTCCGGCTCTCATAGGCATCCTATTGTATGTCACAACCCAAGAAAATCCAAAAGTAGAGGAAAATATTCCAAATGTCTGCGACTATTGGGTAGTGTAGGAAGAGGTGTTTGTTAGTCTTGGGCAGTATAGGAAGAGGTGTTTGTTGGTCTTTAGATATTGATGGTAAATTTAGCCTCTGCTCACTATCTGAATGTCCCTCCTGCTAACGTTATCCTGTGGCAGGATTCATCGATGGCTATCCCAGGAGAAATATTTGACTTTGGGGGTGGTTTTATAATTATCCTATATGAACCTTATAACATAAATTTTTTTAAAAAATTTTATGAGCTTCCAAAGCAATTGCTCAACATTTGCAATGTGAGTTAGTGAAGATTTGTAGCCTGCCTTCACTGTGAATAACCCCATTTGTGTTGCACCAACTTATACTATCATTTGTGTGGTTAAAGAAAGTGAAGGACTACAGTATTTGTAAAATCAACAGTTCCTTTAGTTTCTTCTAAAATGAAGATCCCATATAACATTATGTCTGTTATGTGCAATGGAGGAATCAACATTTGAGGCAGAAGGGAGCCATGGGTCTTTCCAAATTTTGATATGATGTTCCCGAAATCCATCTTGTATTTGATATTTTAAGAGAAATCATCCCATTAATTCCTAATGTATTTCCACAATCCAATACCATGAGAAGTCCTTGATAATTTAGTACACCAGTTATTTTGTTAGCCATGATTTGCTCTGAGTACTTGCTTCTGAAGAGCATCATCACTTTGTCCGCATCTCCATAGCCGCTTCATTAACACACATTTTTTGTGAGTTGTTGGATCTTTGATCCCCAAGCATCCCACCCTGTTTTGTCATCTTGGTTACCCATTTCATATACTGGAATTTGTGCCCCTTATTGCTGCTCTCCCAAAAGAATGATCTCCTGATTGTGCTTAATTATCGCACCACCATCTTTGATATTGGAATGAGTTACGCCAGATGTGTTGGAATAGTATCTGATACACAGTTGATCACAGTGAGTCTTCCTCCCGTTGATAGGTATTGCAATTGCCAAGTAGTCATTTTTTCCTCGAACTTCTCAATGACTCCACTTATGTCTCTACAGATTTGAATTTGGCCACTGATGGCATTCCCAGGCAAGTTGTTTATAAATGATCAGTGTTGCAACAGAGAAGTCCTACCTATTCCACCAATTTTCGAACATCATCAGTATGATATAATGTGCTTTTGAGCATATTAGTCTGTAATCTAGAGACAGCTTCAATTCTTCAAAATATGGACAGGGTAAGGTTGAGATATAAAATATGTGATCTCTCAGTAGCCAAAAAGATGGACAGAGTCATCAGCATAAAGTAGGTATGACACCTCCATGGTTCCACCATAGTTTGATCGAACTTCAAATTCTTTGATATGCTGAAGTTCTCTGGATTATTCAGTAATGCGTTGAGCTCCTCCTTAGCCAAAATGAAGAGAAACGTTGAGAGCCTGCCCTTTCCCCTTTTTCAGTGAGAAGAATCTCACGTCTCCCATTCACCATCACCGAGTATTTGACGGTGGTGATGCAAAATCTAATCCATATAATTCATTTTTCTACAAAGCCCATTGCATTATGCTACTTAACATATTGGAACAATTAACTTTATCAAAATCCCTTTTACATGTTAGTTTGCACAGAAATCCAAAAGTTTGTCTTTAATTTCTTGTCGAGCAATTCATTTGCAATCAGTGTTGCATCAATGATCTTTCTGACTTGGATGAAAGCACTTTGATGTGCTAAGGCTAGTTTGTCAATCACCTTTTTCAGTATCTTTGGTAGGTGTTTTGCAACTATCTTATATATACTGCCATGTTGCTATTGGTGTTGCATCGAAGTGTTTGTTGTTATAGAGGCAACAAGTTTTGGAATTTTGTTTACTTATATCAGTGTATCCAACTATATTGAGAAAGCGTATCCAGCAAAATTCAGTTTTTTCTCAACACCTCCAAATGAATGTTGTACGTGAGACAGCTGAGTTGCCCTAAAATCAATGTATTTCCAACAAAATTAAGAGATTGTTGATAAAATAGAACTTGGGCTTCGAGGCTACCATCATCAATGGAAGAGTATTTGGAGAAGATTGATCCCAACCAAAGGGAAATGCTTTACTTGGTTAGTAAGTCCTACAAAAGAAGGGAATGCAACTAGTCCCTAGATGTGTCCTATGCAATTTGTGAGGGGAAACAAACACCTATTCCTACGGTTCAAATTCACTACACAGATTTGGAAACTTTTGTTGAACATCACAAGCTTCAGCAGGACTATGCCAGAACAAACTTATGATCTTTTTGATTGCTAGATCATAAGGTTGGGTAAGCAAGACTCAAAAGAAGTGGTGGAAGCCAATACAATCATGCATATATTTGTCAATGTGGAAGGGAAGAATTGGGAGATGTTTCGAAGATAGATCTAATTCCATCCGCAAAGTAAAATGGAATTGTTTAGTATCTTTATTTTTTGGTGGAAAAAGTATTGTATAGAAGATGTAGATCAAATTATAGAATTAATAGAGAGCTTGTAATGTTGGATCTTTGGGCTGTAAATTTTTTAGAGGCCAGTATGCCCTTAAAGCTGAAGAATACAACTTTACTAATGTTTAAAAAAAATTGAGATATGCTGATTTAATTAAGTTGAGTGAGGAGATATAGTGAATCAAACTAGATTGATGAACAAATACAACAAACTTGTCGTGTCACTGACACAACACAAGTTTCAGAAAGTTGTATCAGTGATACAACGTGAAAATGTATCAGTGATGCAACATGAATTTTAGAAAGATGTATAAGTGATACAACAAACTTCAAAACCGATACTACATTTGATTATTAGTCAAACGATCATAATATTTGGTAATTAGGCACTAAAGTACCAATATCTATGGAATTGCTCTATTTTGTAGTATATATAGGCCTGATCCTTTTTAACATGAATCCTAAAATCGAGCATATCACAATCAAGACAGTGAAACATGAAGGCCAATGTCCATGAATAATTGCAAAGGGGTTGCTTGATTTTCCTTCACTGCAATATTCAAGTTGCCGCACAGAAAAACAAAGGGGCAAACACATCTCTTCTCTAGTAATCCTCTAAAAACATATTGCGTAATGTTAATAAAAGAAGAATTACAACTACATCCACCTCTAACTTATTTCATTAATAAAAATGTAAGGACATAAAAGTCCATTAATATTTTAGGTATATTTTTGTCGTTCCAACATTTAACGTGGAACATTCATGCTTTTATAATATAGATAAATAGATGGTTATAAAATTTGCTTTTACCCCTTTGGTGTGGTCCAGTGGTTTGGGCTTAGGACTTTCATTGGAAGTCTCAAGCTCGAAACCCTTGCCTTCTGGGTCAAGCTCGTTGCACCAGGCTTGCCTGGTGCAAATTATCTCTCCTATGTGGTTTGCGAGCTATTGTATGGGAGCGGGAGTGTACCTTGTGTGGCACCCAAAGAGTAGCGACTGCGGGTTCCCCTTGTCATAAAAAAAAAATATAAATTTGCTTTCTATTTTCGTATGGTTGTTTTCGGGTCAGCCATCTTTGGCCGATTGGACAAGTTATTTTTCATTTCGTTAATTAAGATCTGTTTGAGAGACCAAAAAAGTTTTATTTTAAAGAAAGACAACAGTGACAAAAACATTAAAAAAAGTAAGTGTATTATTCAATTACCAAATGTGACCAAAAAAATACTTAGTTAAAGAAATTGAGTTAAAATTAGAAGTAAAATCGCGAGAAATGTGGAAAAAAGATTATATTACTTTTATTACTAATAATTTATACATATAAATAGATGGTATTTTTATTTTATTTGGGGACCTAACCCTAGAGTCACCTGAAGTAGGGCGGAGAAACAGAGTTAATCGGAAAGATGCTCCGAATCATTCTCGACAAACGATCAAATGAGAGTGGAGTTAAGCAGTTGCCTCCTGAAACTGTTAGAGTTTCTTGTCCCGATCATCTTGTTTTAGCTGATCTTCCTGTAGCCAAGAGCCTTGGCTCAGTAAATCCTACATCTGCGGTCAAAATTGTTGGCCGAAGGTCTCTACGCCCGCCTGGTAAACGAGTAAAATGTTGTTTCCGCTGTGACTTTCCCATTGCTGTTTATGGACGTCTGGTCAGTATACAATACAATCTTCATCTGTTCAATTTTTGCCCTAATTTTTGTGTCCTGGACTTCCTAGTTGCTATTTATGGACGTTTGGTAACTATAGAATGTTCAATGTTTAACTTTTTCCCTAAGTTGCTCGGACTCTTGCAAAAAATACTGTCATTGCCGCATAGGAACCTCCAGAAATGCACTACTATTGAAAGATCCTACACACTTGATGACATTTTGGAAGAGTCCTACTCCTTTGTTGTTATTGAGTATAATCAATGATGTTCATATTCCTACTATTACTGCTCAATACTGATTGTTTTCACCAACTAATGAGAGGTCAAGACTAGGTACCTTGTGGCTGTTGTTACATGATACTACTTTTTTAAATAGATGAAGTAACAAGAATTCATCTGTGGTGTCCGGAATATGCAGAAATCAATAGTACTAGGATATTAAAATAAAGAAATTTAGACTAAAAGGATAGGGAGCTGACAAAATCTTAGAGGTACTCCTAGCTTTTACGGAATAAGTTTAAAATTCACCTAGCTTTTACAAAGTGCATGGGAATTGACATACCGTCGATTCCTTTTTGGCCACCAAAATATATTGGTTGGTATCATCTGTGTTTCTGATGTTTTTGTGTATCAACTTCCCAAAACCTCAGGCATAGGCATACTATTGTATATCGTAACTCAAGAAAGTTCAAAAAGAGGAAACATTCCAAATGTGAGCCATGACTTGGCAGTGTAGGAAGAGGTGTTTCTTGGTCTCTAGATATTGTTGCTCTCTAGACATTGATGGTACATGTTACATTTATTCTCAGTCTGAATGTTCATCTGGCTAACGCTGTCCTGTGGCAGGCTTCGTAGATTGCTGCCCATGGAAAAACATTTGAGTTTGGGGGTAGTTTTAAAAGTATCTCATATGAACCTTAATAAAAGAATTAAAAAAGAGAATTCTGTATGAGCTTCCAAAACCATTGCTCAACATTCCCAATCTGAGTTAGTGAAGATTTGTGGCCTACCTTCACTGTGAATTCCCCTTTTTTGTTGCCCCAACTTATACTAGGATTTGTGTGGTTAGGGAAAGTGAAGGACTGCAGTATTTGTAACAAAATCAGCAGTTCCCTCTAATCTGTAGATACCATACGGTATTATATCTTTTTTGTGCAATGGAGGAATCAACATTTGAGGCAATTTGAAATAAATTTGGGTAATCCAGCATCAGAGGTGATCTAGGGAGCCATGCGTCTTTCCAAATTTTGATATGATCTTCCTGAAACCCATCTTTTATATGATATTCTAAGGGAAATCATCCCATAAGGTCCTGATGTACTTCCATAATCCAATACCACGAGAAGCTCTATATAATTTAGAACACCAGTTATTTTGTGAGCCATGTTTGGCTCTGACTACTTGCTTCCGAAGAGCATTATCACTTTGTTCATATCTGCATAGCCACTTCATAAACATGCATTTGTTGTGAGTTGTCGAATCTTTGATCCCCAAATGTCCTACCTGTTTTTGCGTCTTTGCTGTTACCCGTTTTATTAACTGATATTTATGTCCCTTGCTGTTGCTTAAACAAAAGACTGATCTCCTGATTATGCCAAATCATGGCACCACCATTTCTGGTATTGGAATAAGTGACATCAGATGAGTAGGAAAACTATCTAATACACCGTTTATCACATACTCTTCATATCAGCCCCTTTCATAAACCCTCACCCATTACGTGTCAGAGGTCAGTCTGCATCGGCAAGCACGCCAGCATCATGCGCCAGCAGGTGAAGAACTTTTCATGCAGTTTCCAACCTCGTTTCTTCTTCTGTAGAGGTCGTACACACCTTCTGACTCTACCCACACTACTTTTTCTGGCTGATTTAGTCTTCTCAGATCCTACTGATTTGGTCAAAGTATCCAATCTCTATTGACCAGATGTTACATGAATCCCGCTTCCTAATGTCGTGTCGACCCGGGTACGGTGACAAAAGTGTTGTGTCTGAGCAATGTAGAATGAAGCAGCATTGCAAAACCTAACCGTGCTGCAGTGACTTAATTACTAATGCTGATGATCAACCATATCTTTGGGAAGAAAGCTCTAGTGTATCCATCTGGTCCTAGGGCCTTGTCAGGGTCCATGAGGTAATGTTCTTCGGGACCTCTTCCTCAAATGTACTTTCAAGGTTGATGTTATCCTGAATTTTGATGGTGGCCATATTATCAAACATTGTTACTCGCCTCTTTGTTCTCTCTTTCAGTGTGCGATTTCTGATAGAAGTCAAGGATTTTCTTTTTTATTGTATCTTTACCGTCTGTAATTGTTCCCTCTATAATCAATTTGTCGATGCAATTGCTCCTTCTAAGAGAATTTGCAGTTCTTTTGAAAGTAATTGGTGTTCCAATCCCTGTCCTTAAGCCATAGATATCTTGACTTCTGTTTTTAGGAGACTCCTTCAATCTTGGGCAACTACAGAAGTCCAGCTTTAATGTCACCATCTTATTTTTCAATCTTGGGATGGCTGTGTTAGCAATTGGTTCTAGGTTGAAAGATAGCAATTGGTTCTAGGTTGAAAGATAATGTATCTCTTAAATATTTAATTTAATATTATTTATAAATATTTTTATTTGTGTAATATAAATTTTTAATGTTAGATAAATAACTTTTATTTAAAAAAAATTAATATAACCTTGTAATTCCACTTGTGCAACCAAACAACACACTTGTAATTATAGTATAATTACATTGTGGCAATCAAACAAGATACAATAATTACTAGGTTGTGTAATTACTAGGGTGGTAATTACACCAATTCCAATTACCAGGTGGTTTTCCAAACAGACCCTTAGTAATTTTGGCTGTTCTGCAGTAGGATTTGGAAGGCAGGTTTTGAATATTGAATCTGGGCCTGAAGGAATGTTCTATAAATTGAAGAATTGTCTCATGCCATCGCTTGGTTGAGAAAATATTTCCCTTGTAAATCACTAAATCCTTTACATAATATCTTTACGTGATCTGCAGAAACTCAAGCGGCACCCAAAGATGAATATTGATTTTTCTACTCTCTTTAAATTAGTTCCTCTTCAAAAATAACTATCCTATTGTTTTATGTATGTCACATATTCCAGAACTTGTTTTTGTTTTAAAGATGATGCATTTATTGAATAACTTGTCCTGTTTCATACACTAACTGGTTAAGGCTTTTCCTATTATCTTCTGCGTGTAATGTGGCAAGTCTGGCATAACATTTTCTTTTTACTATGATATGGCTGTATGTCATACACTAACTGGGTTGTGCTTCTGAAAGCTGGTATATGACTCATGTTGGATGACATTATCAACGTTATGAACTGTTATCATCTTTATAGTTACTTCTCTCAACTACCCTTTTAATCAAAATGGTCTTTACTGTCTTCTTTTTGCAGAGCCCATGTGAACATATCTTCTGTTTAGATTGTGCCAGGAGCGATGCTCTTTGCTACCTGTAAGTGTATATCTTGTTTCTCTACTTTTTAAGAGTAATATTGCCATTTCTTTAGGATATATAAATTATCAACTATGAATAAATATTATTTTGGACATCTCACATTTAAAGATGTCACGTCAAAAGGATTGCAAATAACATCGTGATTTATAGGGGATATGCTGCTGATGGCAGCATATGGGGTACTATAAGGTGTGTGTTTTAGGTCTTGGCTGTTCTAAGCCTGAATTTCACATTGATATTTTGTCAGGTCATGTTTCAGTATCATACTTTTTTGTTAGACCTGAATTCCTTTTTGTTGTGTAGACTAGGGCATTGACATCTTAGTTTTTTAATCTAATCCTATATCAGCTTGGGCTAGTTTTTGAAATACCATTTTATTAGAAATTCTCTTCCAAGTTAGAGAGAATTTGCTCCTATGAAGAGCGTCATCAAGATGCGGCAGATGGTTGATTTTAACTCTGACGGGAAATTTTGGAATCTCATCAAGAGCATTTGAGATTGTCATGATAAGCACCATATAGTGAATTCTCACACATCCTTGTTCAAATGTATTGCTACTTAATTGTCTGTGCGTAAACTAGATTGGTTATTTTGGCTTTACCTGTTCCATACTTGTTTCACTAATCTAATGATATGGAATCCAAACTATATTTGTTTTATTCAGCTGTGATGAACGCATTCAGAAGATTCAGACAATTAAAATGCTGGAAGGGGTCTTCATCTGTGCAGCTCCCCATTGTCTCAAATCCTTTCTGAAGAAGACTGAACTTGAATCTCATATTCATGAGAACCACAGTGATCTTCTTAAAATTGCAGAAAAAGATGGAAACATTCCAGAATCTGCTAGCACTAGAAAACCTGCAGCATCTGAATCTGCATTGCAACCACCTAGGTCAATATTTTCTCCCAGTTCAGGTTCCCAGGTACATGATCATGAAGACAAAGCTCATGACTCTCTAACTAGAGACCAGCAGCCTCCTAGGCCTTTTATGCAACAAAAGCCACCTTTCACTGGCTCAAGCCACAATCATCCACTAGAGCAACAGTCTGATAGTAATCCTCCTCCCGGCTTTGAAAGGCCTGGCATGCAGAACCGGTTACCTCAGCAAGGTGGTGATGCACAGGGTTCGTTGCGGCCAGACCCAGGTCACTTTCCAGACAAGCAGCAAGGGATTATTGGGAGCTCCCCTTTTCCTGAATATCCTATGGACATGCCCCAACCTCATGGCTTTGCTGTGCCTATGGGTTCAAATCCAGGTTTGGCTCCTCAATTTGTTTATCCTCCGTTTGCACCTGATGGAGCGCAACTATTTTATGGTGCTGCTTCATTTGAGATGCCTAGGCCAGACTCAACTCCTGAAAGGGGATCAGAACAAGGGTCTTTGCTTGGTTTTCCACCTGGTGCTGCAGGAAATGTGAATTTTCCAGAAAATTATCCTCGTACATGGAATATGGAGCAACTGGCTGGGCCGTTTGAGTCCGCTGCAGTTCAACCTCCTCCAGATGGTTTTGTCAATGCTGCTGATTCTCAAGGAAGACCCATATTTTTCCAAGGAGAATATGGAAGGAATGTCAGTGTAGTGCCCTCAAACCTGCCACCTCCGCCTTCAGCCAACAGAGGATTGGAAGGTGGACAGAGTAGTACTTCCAAGGACACCAGAGATAGCAAGGGTATATTGATGCCACAACCCATGTCCCTCCCACCACCACCACCTTTACCTCGTCACGTGCCACAACTCCAGAGAGGGGGCAGACGCTATTCTGGTGATACAAATCATGATGGACAGGGCTATGGTTGGCTACGTGAAAAGCGTGATGATTTCAGAAGCCGCCAGCACTAGTTATGTTTTTGTTATTCCTCCATCTCTTCTTTTGTAAGAGAGTGCCTATGTAGCTACAGTGTATTTTACTTTCTAAACTACCAACATTGCTTTTGTTAAAGTTGGAACATTGGTTTCCCTGATAATTACTTAGCTTCTTGTTCAAACAGAAAATTTCTGTAGCATGGTTCTCATTCTGCTTGAGAAGTTGTTCAAGATTTGCAGCTTCTAAATTGAGGCAAGAAATTACATATTTGAACCATTTTCCTGAAGCATCCAGGCATCGTCAATAGAAGTGGTACGCGCAAGCAGCAATTAACAATAATTGCTGAATAATTTATTACTGTAGTTCAATTATACATATCTGTAGGCAAATCATGTTGCAAGCTTATAACTTGGTCAAAACCTTACAATAGTTTGCTCTGCAAGACACAAGGCCATTATGATACAACTGCCACAATCTCCTGTATGCCAATATCACATACCTCAACTTGGTTTTCATAGTTGTCATAGAGTGCAGGAACTGTAAGAACAATCACAAGGCCTGTAAAGATGAAGAATCTGAATGTCAGTTTCTGTCATCAAGAACACTTTTTTCCAGAACTAGGAATAATTGGAGTAACTTGCCAGTGTAGCCCAATGTGCGGAAATCGGTCAAGCTCCAAAGGATAGATACCAGCAGCAGCCCCCGGAGACTTTAACAAATATATTTTTGCCCTTGGGCAGCAGCCCCAGAGATCTTAACAAATATATTTGCGGAACTAAGGGCAATATCCTCAGAAACAAGTTGCTTCATTTACCATTTCTTCAGAGAGGTACAAATGCAACAGAGGTGGAGCTGGTCTGTTACAATTTCTTTTTGGATGAGGTTAAACAACAACATACCCAGTGGAATCCACAAGTGGATCTAGGAAGGGCAAAATGTACGTAGACCTTACCACTACATCACCGAGGTAGAGAAGTTGTTTCCTAGGACAAGGTTCAATTACCCAAAACAAAAAACGACGACTATAGTTCAAGAAGGTTGTTCTTTGGATAAGTTGATGATAAACAACATGAACTTCCTTACAATAGTTTGCTCTGAAAGAAAATGGATGTGCATACTTCTTTTGTCTTGGTTCGAACTGAATGCATGGAATACACAATATATGTGCAAATTACAATCTTCCAACAGGGCTTTCATATCTTGGTGCCCATAGGAGCATAGTAAAGAATCAAATATGGAAATACTGTTTCAATTTCTAATCGTACTTCTTGTGGAATTTGATACCAAGCATGTTGAGTTTTATATTTGACAACAATCCTTTAAGCCATTTTGACAGCAATCCTTTAAGCCATTTAGTTGGTGTAACTCGGGGTATTAAATTTTAACAAGAACTTATTTGGTAGGTCGGGTTCAGACGATCCAAATAGGAATCTACGAAATTTCAATGAGGTATATTATGCCTATCACCAACCCTATGTTTTGGGTGAAGCAATCAAGCTTTGGCTTTTCCTATTCTCTCTTCTGGGGGAGGCCACTGCATGGTTGGATGATCTACAGGCAGGATAATCACTATATGGGTTGAATTACCAGAAGCATTCTGTTGAAAGTAATGCCTCAAAAGCTAGAGATTAGTTGTATCTCAAAATACAACTTAAAAGTAGGATTAAGTTGAA
>JAABOM020000110.1:5852475-5889833 GCA_011800125.2 Solanum clarkiae | reverse complement strand
GCTCCCTATTGTTTCAAATCATTTTTGAACAAGACTGAATTTGAATCTCATATTCATGAGAACCACAGTGACCTCCTCGTTAAAATTGCAGAAAAAGATGATTACATTTCAGAATCTGCTAGTGCTAAAAACCCTGCAATATCTGAATCTACATTGCAAGCACCAACTAGGTCCATATTTTCTCCTTCCCAAGTACATGATCGTGAAGACAAAGCTCATAATGCTCTAACTAGAGACCAGCAGCCTCCTAGACCTTTTATACAACAAAAGCCACCTTTCACTGGCTCAATCCAAAATCATCCACTAGAGCAATAGTCTGATAGTAATCCTCGTCCAGGCTTTGAAAGGCCTGGCATGCAGAACCAGTTACTTCAACAAGGTGGTGCACAGGGTTCATTGCAGCCAGATCTAGGTCACTTTCCAGACAAGCAGCATGGATTATGGGGAATTTCCTTTTCCTGAATATCCAATGGACATGCCCCAACCTCATTGCTTTACTGTGCCTATGAGTTCAAATCCAGGTTTGGCTCCTCAATTTGGTTATCCTCCATTTGCACCTGATGGACCCCAACCATTTTATAGTGCTGCTTCATTTGAGATGCCTAGGCCAAACTCAATTCCTGAAAGTGGATCAGAACAAGGGTCTTTACTTGTTTTTCCACCTGGTGCTGCAGGTAATGTGAATTTTCCAGAAAATTACCCTCGTCCATGGAATATGGGGCAACTGGCTAGGCCGTTTGAGTCCGCTGCAGTTCAACCTCCCCCAGATGGTTTTGTCAATGCTGCTGATTCTCAAGGAAGAGCCATACTTTTCCAAGGAGAATATGGAAGGAATGCTAGTGTAGTGCCCTCAAACCTGCCACCTCCGCCTTCCAAGGACACCAGAGATAGCAAGGGTATACTGATGCCACAACCTATGTCCCTCCCACCACCACCACCTTTACCTCATCACATGTCACAACTCCAGATAGGGAGCAGACGCTATTCTGGTAATGCAAGTCATGGTGGACAAGGGTATGGTTGGCAACATGAAAAGCGTGATGATTTCAGAAGCAGCCAGCACTAGTTATGTTCTTGTTATTTCTCCATTTCTTCTTTTGTAAGAGAGTGCCTATGTAGCTACACTGTACTTTACTTTCTAAACCACCAACATTGCTTTTGTTAAAGTTGAAACATTGGTTTCCCTGATAATTTCTTAGCTGCTTGTTCAAACAGTAAAAATTTCTTGTAGCATGGATCTCCTTCTGTTTGAGAAGTCGTTCAAGATTTACAGCTTCTAAATTGAGGGAAGAAATTACATATTTGAACCATTTTCCTGAAGCATCCAGGCATCATCAATAATAGTGGTATATGCAAACAGTAATTAACAATAATTGCTGAATAATTTATTACTGTAGTTAAATTACATATCTCGTAGGCAAATCATGTTGCAAGCTTATAATAAACATTACTTATGGCATGAATACGATTTAAAAAGAAGACCAAGCAATGTTTAAACCATGAAATGACGGATGAAATACCCCTCCAAACTTTCTATGAAGTCAACTTCATCAATGAGTTGATGGCTAATAATGTGGCAAAATGGAAGTGGTTGAAATAGATGGAAGTGGTTGAAATAGATTGTGTTGTGAGCTGCAACAGTGGTCCTAAGCTTTGACTATCAATTTAGTTAGGAAACTATTAAGTTAGCACTTTAGTCCTTGATGTTATAGCAATATCATATTTTGTATAATTACACATTAGTCATCTTTGCATGAGCTGAAATAGCTTTGTCAGAGGCAGTTAGTGGAGAAAATTTGTCACAATCTGAAATCCGGATGTGATGGAACTCATCTAGCCCATTAAGGTGAGTCAGCCTAAACCTGAACAATCCAAATGCAATGACAAAAGCGGAAGATAAAATTGTCTAATATAATAGATAAGCATAGGGAAACCAAACTACAACCATCCTAGAACTGGTGTTACATGTACAAACCTCTAATAATAACAAGACTCAAATGACAATATACGTTTCAATGTCTAATTCTCAAATAGAACATAATATAAAACCGAATCCTAGAAGGTTTGTCGAAGATATAAGCAGCTACTTCTCAAGGGATCCAAAAGCCCGATACTGTAACTGGGAAGATCTATCATATGAGACCGAGCTCACAACCTACAAAATGTAACAAGGGGCGAGAACCAAACATGCGGTACTCAGCAAATGAAAATTAAACCTAAGGTAAAGCAATGAAGAACACAAGTTTTCCTATCTACCCAACCACATACCGCCAAAATACACATCTGCACTCACAACAGTCCCAGAACAACAATAATACATATAGACAAATACATATTATAGAACAATATCTCAGAATATACAGATAATTCTCAGAGTTAGGTAGTGCAATAGTCCATCGATAATTTAAGGAATCATGGAATCCACATAATTCAGTATTCTCAATGTACAAGGTTCAAGCTATCAACATATAGCACAAACTTTCATTAGTTCCATCTTAACAATGTACAAAGCTCTAAAGCATTCACAACATTACACGTAATACACATAACAATATCCAAGAATGAATGATATGAGATGAAATGAATGTAATGAAATGTAAACAATGAGATGCAATGTCAAATAAATGTGATATATGTTTGTCTTACTATACACATTCGCTGATAAACTCAGGCCTGAATTCATGAGGGCCACATATGGACCATGTATTTGTGAACATTGCTGGCAAAAATCTCAGCCAATGCTCATACGACTAGAAGAAACCTCGGCCACATCATCGACTGAAATATTAGCTTGGCTCGTCAAAAGAAACCTCCGCTAAAATCATCGACCGGTAGAGACCTCAGCCACCAACCCATATTTTACCTTGCACGTCTCTCGGTCGTAGTCATCACAAGTATTAATGTACTTCTAATGATAGGACATGAATCATAGTGAAGTGAAATATTTCCTACAATGCTTCGTAGCCTCCTATTCATAGTTGCGGCGTGCCTCACAACCATGAACAAGACTTTACGATTGACGTGGTGTGTTGGATTTTTGAGGATCATTTACAAATTTAGTGGTCTGATACCAAGCTTATCACGACCCGAACCCAGAGCCTAGGTGCGACACGGCGAATGAGAAATTCAAGGGTAACCCAGACAAGCCTCTTAGCAAATCTTATGCACATCCTTAGTTGCGGGATATAAAACAAGCATTAATAAGCAATTCTAAAGGAACCAGGACTTTGGACTCATGTTATGAGGATAAATATGGAAAAAGGATTTACATGATCATGCTGTAAGCAAGACTAAGGGGAGGTAAGTATGGCTCAAGTTATGAAGAAGTAGAGACATAGGAAAATCAACTCCAGTTCATCAACATCAAATAGCATCACATGGGCAATAAAGACTAAATCATAAGTTTCCATAAAAGTTAAATATCTCATAATAGGTACATTGCATAAGTATCCAACAACACCTCTAAAACATGAGTAGGACGGGAGCCATGACATGTCCCGGGCTCACTCTCAATATAGAAAGTAAACTGATAATGTCAACATAAGCAAGATAGGAAATCGGATATCATCCCCAGAATGGATAATTCACCAGGCAATGATCTTCACAAACCAAGCTAGTCACATAGAGGAGGATAAATAAGAGCTCTGGTCCCTATATGGTTAGATCATGTAGGTAAAAGAAATATGCATCAGTGCTTTAAATATACTAATATGTGTGATCAATGCAACAATAGATAATAAGCTCCATAAGCAAGATGCATATTTATATACAATAGAAATATAAGCTCAATATGACATGCATGTGTATGCTTAAATGCACACTTATATGAAAGATAGAACATAACTTCTTTACATCATACTATTGTGGGAGAAGACCATAACCGACATATAAGACCAAGCGAGCTACTACTTGGAATCTAATGAACTCCTTCCATTGGGAAAGGACCAATGAACTCCTTCCATTGGGAGAAGGGGAATCTACTTGCCAAGGTAGAACTCCATAAACTTTGTAATTACATATTTACTGAATAATATGACTTACATAGATCCATTAGTCTAACTTAGCCTACAAGGGCTTCTATGGTGATACATAGTTAAAGAGACAAATGGTGGCTTCTAGGGTTTCCTTACCGAACCCCACCACAATGCCTCACTCGTTGTTAAGTCATTCCCACGAAATACATTTGAAATATATGCATAATCATAGTCATTTATAAACCTAAGAGCATAGCTTCATCATCATATATTAGCTCATCTTAACTTAAGATCCACATATAGGAATCGTCCTTATCATAAGTGATCTATCTTTTGGTGAGAATTGTCCTTTCACCATCTTTAACTTTAACTTCATAAGAGGGATTCAAAACAGCTTAACTTTAACTTTCATAACTTTGTAGTTGAATCCTCATCTTTGGAGATCATACTCCCTTAGAAAACTTTGATATGATAATTGGGTGAATTTCATGCATATAAACTTTAAATTATGTAACTCAAGAAGACTATGCATCAATATATCGAAAAAACATCAATTTAAATTATTCTTAGACAACCCACCTCAATCATGTATATCATCTTTCAACTTAGACATATAATCATGGAATTCATCTCATAAAATCATCAGTTTCATAATAACTCATAGCTTCATAACTTTCATAGCTTTGATAATCATAAATAACTTATATAGAAAACTCTTGAAATCAACTTATGCAATTTCATGCAATACATAAGGAATCTTGACATAACTCATGCTTAATAGGGTAATTAGAAATAACCTATAAGAAATCAACATTAAAACTTGCAGGCTTTAGTAAATTAAGTTTTGTGACTCCATGGGTGGTAGAATCCATGAATGAAGAAATCCACGAACCTTTTAAAACTTGAAACCTGAAGAAGAAGAAGAAGAAGAAGAAGACGACGACTTAAAGAACCTTGAGAAACCTTTTGTAAACCTTATCTTCAATAGAGGAAGCTTGATCCTAAGAAATTGGAAGAATTTGATGGAGTATTCTAGAGAGAATTTTGGGAGGATTTGATAATGTTTAGAAAGAGATTTAGGTCTAATAATAGGAGAATTTTCGAGTATTTATATATATAAAGGTATTAGATTAAGTCCATATTGTCATTTTTGAGTATTTACGTATATAAAGGTTTTGGATTGAGTCCCTATTGTCCTTACTTAATTCAGGAGGAGTTCAAAAAAATGTACAAAGTGCAGGGACATAGGTGCATCGCACCCCTAGTACATACTGTGTAATTTTTTGCAAACTTTAATTTTTTTTCCTGTTTTGGTCTAGAAATGGGTTTAGGCCACTTTTGCACTATGGGTGAACAAGTGGACGACACAGACCTGTTTCACACTCTTCTGGATAGCGCAATTTCATGCGAAAAATTATTTATCAATATGGGTGACCTAAAAATCGAATGCGATCTTTCTCCTACATAATTTTGACTCCTGAAAACAAATACAAACTCAGATTTGTGAAATAACGCACGAATTTCAAGATATTTAAGAAATAAACCATAGGAACTTTCTAACTCGTGGTGGGAGGTATTACAGATCCGATCTCGAATTTCAATCTAAGACTCGGCTCCAACTCTTGATTTGGGACCCAACATATGAATCAGAATTCGACCATGAGATCTGACTTTTGAATCGAGATTTGATCTTGACAATCAACCTTGACATCAATTAAAGACCTACTTCGATACTTAAGCTAGGACCTGATCTAAACTCTTAATCTGAAATTTGACTTCGACACCAACATAAAACCTCACTTTGACATCTAACTCGAAATCCAATCCTATCATCACACAGGATCTTACCTTAATTTCTGACTCGAGATCATATTCAAATTGAGATTCAACCTCGATCATATCAAAATCATCTTGAATTTAGGAGAAAAGGTTAATGACGGAAGATTGTATCTCATTTTATTAATTGAACATTTTGCACGATATTGACAAACTTTATAATAGATAAAACTCATTTATTATTTTTTAACAATAACAAAAATGTTGCTTACTATTTCCTTTAAATAATTATTATTTAATTATTATGCAAATATATAGGACTTTGAAATTAATTAAAATTCTTATTATTAAATTTACTCATTAAAAATGTCAAAGCCGTTCAATATCAAATAAATTTTGGTCAATCAATATTACAAAACGTGTAAAAACTTTCTATTCATGGTTTACTTAAAATAAATTTATTATTTTGTTTAGTCCTAATACAATTACATTTACATCAAATAATACTTTTTTTAAATGGAGAAAATTTTAACTTAAAAAGGAAAATAAGAAAAATCAACTTTTAGTGAATATTTTTGTCAACCAATATTCATATTGGTACTTTAATAATAATATAGATAGATATGATAAAATATAATAATAATAATAATAAATATAAAATATATATTTATTATATAGAAGAAAAAAAAGAAAACCGAAAAAGAGGTCACATTATACTTGCTAAACATATGACTCTCTTCGTCATGGACTTCATCAATTTTCTGTAAGGTGAAGCCCTGAAAGTTTACAGCGGAATTCCGGTAATTCGTTGGCTTCTGAATAAGGTATGAATTCTTCTTCTGCTTCTTCTGTTTACAAGTTCATTTGAGGTTATTGTGATTTTGATAAGCAATTATATACTGTTTGAAGAAGAGTGGAGAAACCGAGAAAGATGCCTGAATTAGGGTCCCGGCTAAAGCTTGGTGCACGACTACATTTTTGTACCCGTTGTGACTTTCCAATTGCTGTTTACGGGCGTCTGGTGAGTGTACAATAGAATCGTCAACTTTATTAACTCTTTCCTTAATTTTGGTTTCTTCTGATATTTTCTAATTGTTGTTTGTTTATCAATTCAATCTTCAATCCTTGAATTTTGCCCTAATTTTTGTGTACGCTGTGATTTTCTAATTGTTATTTGTGGATGGCTGGTGTGTAAAGAATGTTCAACCGTTATCTTTTTCCCTAAGTTGCTAAGACTCTCCAAAAATATTGCCACTTGGAAAATGCATTACTTTTGAATAGATGCAACATATTTTTCAATCAATGATATTCATATTCCTACTATTAATGAGAGATTGGGACTATGCTACTTGCTGGCTGTTGCTACTTAGTACTACTTTTTTAGAATAAATACGAAGAATTCCTTAATGATGTATGGTGGATGTAGAAATGAGAAGTACAGATATCTAGGAAATTAAAACAGAGAGATGTAGGCTAAAAGGATAGAGAGCTGACAAAATCTAAGAGGTACTCTTGGGAGTCTATTGGGGTAAAGTAATGCCAACTGAATAGTTTAAAATACACCTATCTTTTACTGAGTGCACAGGAATTGATACACCATCGATTTCCTTTTGAACATATACACCAAAATATATTGGTTGGGTATCATTCTCCGTATCTTTCTGATTTGTGTTTTTATCAATTTTCCAAAATCTCTGGCTCTCATAGGCATCCTATTGTATGTCATAACCCAAGAAAGTAGAGGAAAATATTCCAAATGTCTGCAACTACTGGACAGTGTAGGAAGAGGTGTTTGTTAGTCTTTAGATAGTGATGGTAAATGTAGCATCTGTTCACTATTGAATGTCCCTCCTCCTAACGTTATCTTATGGCAGGATTCATAGATTGCTGCCCCAGGAGAAATATTTGAGTTTGGGGGTGGTTTTATTGTTATCCTATATGAACCTCATAAAATAAAATTTTTAAAAAAATTTCCCATATGAGCTTCCAAAGAAATTGCTCAACATTCGCAATCTCAGTTAGTGAAGATTTGTAGCCGGCATTTACTGTGAATAACCCCATTTGTGTTGCACTAACTTATACTATCATTTGTGTGGTTAAAGAAAGTGAACGACTGCAGTATTTTTAGCAAAATCAACAGTTCCTTTAGTTACTTCTAAACTGAGGATCCCATATGACATTATGTCGGTTATGTGCAATGGAGGAATCAACATTTGAGGCAGATTGAAATAAATTTGATCTTGGGAGCCATGTTTTGCTCTGAGTACTTACTTCCGAAGTCCTTGATAATTTAGTGCACCAGTTATTTTGTAAGCCATGTTTTGCTCTGAGTACTTGCTTCCGAAGAGCATTATCACTTTGTCCATATCTCCATAGCCACTTCATTAACACATATTTTTTGTGAGTTGTCGGATATTTGATTCCCAAGCGTCCTACCCTGTTTTGGCATCTTGGTTACCCATTTCATATACTGGAATTTGTGCCCCTTATTGATGCTTTCCCAAAAGAATCATCTCCTGATTGTGCCTAATCTTCACACCACCATCTTTGGTATTGAAATGAGTTACATCAGATGAGTTGGAATAGTATCTGATACACAGTTGATCACAGTGAGTCTTCCTACAGTTGATAGGTATTGCAGTTGCCAAGTAGCCATTTCTCCTCGAACTTCTCAATGACTCCACTCATGTCACTACAGATTTGAATTTTGCCACTAATGGCATCCCCAGTCAAGTTGTTGATAAATGATCAGTGCTGCAACAGAGAAGTCCTGCCTGTTGTTCCATCAATTTTCGAACATCATCGGTATGATATAATGTGCTTTTGAGCATATTAATCTGTAATCTAGAGACAGCTTCAATTCTTCAAAATATGGACAAGTAAGGTAGAGATGTAAAATATGTGATCTCTAAGCAGCCCAAAAGATGACAGAATCATCAGCATAAAGTAGGTATGACACCTCCATGGTTCCAGCATAGGTTAATCCAACTTCAGATTCTTTGATCTGCTGATGTGCTCGATTATTCAGTGATATGTTGAGCTCCTCCTTAGCTAAAATGAAAAGAATTTTGAGAGCCTGCCTTGTGCCCTTTTTCAGTGAGAAGAATCCCACGTCTCCCATTCACAATCACCGAGGATTTGACTGTGGTGGTGCAAAATCTAATCCATATAAATCCATTTTTCTCCAAAGCCCATCTACTCAACATATAGGAACAATTAACTTTATCAAAATCCCTTTCACATGTCAAGTTTGCACAGAAATCCAAGAGTTTGTCTTTTATTTCTTGTCAAGCACTTCATTTGCAATCACTGTTGCATCAATGATCTATCTGACTTTTGAATGAAAGCACTTTGATGTGCTAAGACTAGTTTGTCAATCACCTTTGGTAGGTGTTTTGCAACTATACTATATATACTACCAAGTTGCAATCAATGTTGCATCGAAGTGTTTGTTGTTATACAGGCAACAAGCTTTTGAATTTTGTTTATTTATATCCCAGTATTTTGAAAACCGCTCGCTTCATCACTTAATGCGCACTTAAAAGCGAAGCACAGGGCTGGCACTAATACTGGTTGAAGCGAGAACCACTGGTAAAAGCACACGCTTCTACTATTGAAGCGTGAAGCGTGACTTCTTTTTGAAGCGACAAAAGGCTCGCTTAAGCACTGTTTAGGTTTTTTTTTTTTTTAAAAAAAATAGTTAAGACTTTAAATTAGCCAAATATTTTTGGACTGCTGTGACTGTGAACTGCGACTGCTGGTTTTTCTTCTTCTTCCTCCTCCTCCTCCTCTTCTCTTCTTCTCAGTTCTTTTTCTGTTTCTCTGCATCTTCTTCTGCTAGGATTTTCCTTTTCAGTTCGTTTCAGTTTCTCTGCGCTTCTGTTTATATTTTATAGTGCGTATATGCTCTGTTTTATTTTTTTTAAAAAAAAATTGCTGCACTGTTTCTTTTTTTAATAAAAAATTAGTGTGTTTTTTGTTTGTTTAGTGATTGAAATCACTGCTGTTTTTGGCTTTTTGCTCGTAGTAAATTGTATTTTATCTATGCATATTTAATATTTTTTATTTTTATACGAAATAACGCTTTATTTGAAAAAAGTGTGCGCTTCCTTCACGCTTCTCGCTTCTGTGAAGCGACCTTGTTGCTTTTTTCCACTTCTTGCTTCTGAAAATACTGGTATCCAACCAAATTGAGAAAGCGTATCCAACAAAATTCAGTTTCTTGTTAACACCTCTAAATGAATGTTGTATGTGAGACAGCAGACTTGCCCTAAAATCACTGTATTCAACAAAATTAAGATATTGTTGATAAGATAGAAGTTGCGCTTGGAGGCTACCATCATCAATGGAAGAGTATTTGGAGACGATGGATCCCCACCAAAGGGAAATGCTTTACTTGGTTAGTCATCAAAAGAACCTGCTTAACTCAAGAAGTCTTACAGAAGAAGGGAATGCAGCTAAATCCCTAGATGTGTCCTATGAAATTTGTTAGGGGAAAGAAACATCTATTCCTACGGTTCAAATTCACTACACAGATTTGGGAGCTTTCCTTGAACATCACAGGCTTCAGCAGGACTATGCTAGAACAAACTTATGATCTTTTTGATTGCTAGATCAGGTTGGGTAAGCAAGACTCAAAAGAAGTGGTAGAAGTTAATACCATCATGCATATAGTGGTCAATGTGGAAGGGAATAATTGGGAGATGTTTTGAAGATTGTCTGCAAAGTAAAACGAAATTGTTTAGTATCTTTATTTTTTGGTGGAAAGAGCTTTGTGTAGAAGATGTAGATCAGAACATAGAATTAATAGGGAGCTTGTAATTTTGGATCTTTGGACTGTAAATTTTTTAAAGTGGACAGTATGTCGTTAAAGCCGAAGAATACAACTTTACTAATTTTAAAAAAAGTAAGATATTGTTGATTTGATAAAGTTGAGTGAGTAGATACAGTGAATCAAACTAGATTGATGAACAAATACAACAAAATTGTTGCGTCACTGACACAAGACGAGTTTAGGAAAGTTGTGTCAGTGATACAACGTGAAATCGTATCAGTGATGCAACATGAATTTTAGAAAGATGTATCAGTGATACAACAAACTTCAAAATTGATGATGCGTTTGATAATTAGTCAAATGATCATAATGTTTGGTAATTAGGCACTAAAGTACCAATATTTATGGAATTCTTCTACTTTGTATTATATATAGGCCTGATCCTTTTTAACATGAATCCTAAAATCTAGCATATCAAAACCAAGACTGTGAAACATGAAGGCCCATTTCCATGAATAATTGCAAAGGGGTTGCTTGATTTTCCTTCACTGCAATATTCAAGTTGTAGCATAGAAAAACAAAGGGGCAAACACCTCTTCTCCGGTAATCATCTAAAAACATCTCAACCATTTAACTTACAACTTATAAGTAATGTTAATAAGAAAAGAGTTACAACTACATCCACCACTAACTTGTTCCATTAATAAATATGTAAGGACATAAAAGTCGATTAATATTTGAAGTATATTTTTGTCATTCAAATTTAACGTGGAACATTCATGCTTTTATAATATAGATAGATAGATTGATGTAAATTTGCTTTTAAAGGATGGCCCAGTGGTTTGGGCTTGGGACTTCCATGTTGGAGGTCTCAAGTTTGAAACCCCTTGCCAGCGAAAACAAGGCTTTTGCCTTTTGGGTCGAGCTCGTAGCACTGAGCTTGCCTAGTGCGGATTACCTCTCTTACGTGGTTTGTGAGCTATTGCATAAAAGCGGGGGTTTTACCTTGTGCAGTGTACACCCAAAGGGTAGCAGTTGCGGGTTCCCCTTGTCAGAAAAAAAGATATAAATTTTCTTTCTTTTTTCATATGGTTGTTTTTGGGTCAGCCAAATTTGGCTGATTGGACAAATTGCTTTTCATTTCGTCAATTAAAATTTGCTTGAGCGATTCAAAAGTAGCCAAATTGGACAAATTGCTTTTCATTTCGTCAATTAAAATTTGCTTGAGCGATTCAAAAGTTTTGTTTTAAAGAAGAGAACAATGACCAAAACATTAAAAACAATAAGTGTATAATTCAATTACCAAATGTGACCAAAAAAAACTTAGTTAAAGAAATTGAGTTAAAATTAGAAGTAAAATTGCGAGTTAAAATTAGATATAAAAGTTGCGAGAAATGTGAAAAATGATTATATTAATTTTATTACTAATAATTTATATAAATAGATGGTAGTTTATTTTATTTGGGGATTTAACCCTAGAGCCGCCTGAAGTAGGGTGGAGAAACAAAGTTGATCAAAAAAGATGCTCCGGATCATTCTCAACAAGCGATCAAATGAGAGTGGAGTTGTTAAGCAGTTGCCTCCTGAAACTGTTAGAGTTGCTTGTCCCAATCATCTTGTTTTAGCTGATCTTCCTGTAGCTGAGAGCCTTGGCTCAGTAAATCCTGCATCTGCGGTCAAAATTGTTGGCCGAAGGTCTCTACGCCCGCCTAGTAGACGAGTAAAATTTTGTATCCGCTGTGACTTTCCTATTGCTGTTTATGGACGTCTGGTCAGTATACAATACAATCTTCAACACTTTAACTTTTGCCCTAATTTTTGTGTCCGTTGGACTTCCTAATTGCTATTTATGGACGTTTGGTGATTATTGAATGTTCAATGTTTAATTTTTTCCCTAAATTGCTTGGACTCTGCAAGCAATATTGTCATTGCCACATTGGATCCTCCAGAAATGCACTACTATCGAAAAATACTACACACGTGATGACATTTTTGAAGAGTCCTACTCCTTTGTTGTTATTGAGGCAACATGTTTATTAATCAATGGCATATTCCTACTATTACTGCTCAATACTGATTGTTTTCACCAACTAATGAGAGGTTAAGACTAGGTACCTTCTGGCAGTTGCTACTTAGCACTATTTTTTTTTTAATAGATGAGGTAACAAGAATTCTTATGTGGTGTCCAGTATATGCTGAAATCAAAAGTACTAGGATATTAAAATAGAGAAATTTAGATTAGAAGAATGGGGAGCTGACAAAATCTAGGAGGTACTCCTAGCTTTTACGGAATAAGTTTTAAAATTCACTTAGCTTTTACAGAGTGCATGGGAATTGATATACTGTCAATTCCTTTTTGACCATATACACCAAAATATATTGGTTGGTATCATCTGTTTTTCTGCTGTTTTTGCACATCAACTTTCCAAAACCTCAGGCTCTCACGGGCATACTATTGTATATCATAACTCAAGAAAGTTCAAAAAGAGGAAAATAATGCAAATGTCAGCCACGACTTGGCAGTGTAGGAAGAGGTGTTTGTTGGTCTCTAGACATTGTTGGTCCATGTAACATCTATTCACTATCTGAATGTTCATCTGGCTAGTGCTGTCCTGTAGCAGACTTCATAGCTTGCTGCCCATGGAAAAACATTTGAGTTTGGGGGTAGTTTTTAAAAGTATCTCATATGAACCTTGATAGAAAAAATTAAAAAAGGGAATCCTGTATGAGCTTCCAAAGTCATTGCTCAACACTCCCAATCTGATTTAGTGAAGATTTGTGGCCTACCTTCACTGTGAATGCCCCCGTTTTTGTCACCCCAACTTATACTATCATTTGTGTGGTTAGGGAAAGTGAAGGACTGCAGTAGTTGTAACAAAATTAGCAGTTCCATCTAATCTGTGGATCCCATACTATATTATATCTGTTTTGTGCAGTGGAGGAATCATCATTTGAGGCAATTTGAAATAAATTTGAGTAATCCAGCATCAGAGGTGTTCTAGGGAGCCATGGGTCTTTCCAGATTTTGATATGGATTTCCTGAAACCCATCTTTTATATGATATTCTAAGAGAAATCATCCCATAAGTTCCTGATGTACTTCCATAATCCAATACCATGAGAAGCCCTATATAATTTAGTACACCAGTTATTTTGTGAGCCATGTTTTGCTCTGACTACTTGCTTCCGAAGAGCATAATCACTTTGCTCATATCTGCATAGCCACTTCATAAACATGCATTTGTTGTGAGCTGTCGAATCTTTGATCCCCAAACATCCTACCTGTTTTTGCATCTTTGCAGTTACCAATTTTATTAACTGAAATTTGTGCCCCTTGCTGTTGCTTTTGCAAATGAATGATCTCTTGATTATGCCAAATTATCGCACCACCATTTTTGGTATTGGAATAAGTGACATCAGATGACTAGGAAAACTATCTAATACACCGTTTATCATATACTCTTCATATCAGCTCCTTTCATAAACCCTCACCCATTATGTGTCAGAAGTCAGTCTGCATCGGCAAGCGCGCCAGCATCATGCACCAGCAGGTGAAGAAGTTTTCATGCAGTTTCCAACCTCGTTTCTTCTTCCGTAGAAGTCATCCATACCTTCCAACTTTACCCACACTACTTTTTCTAGCTGATTTAGTCTTCTCAGATCCGACTGATTTGGTCAATGTATGCAATCTCTGTAGACCGGATCTGACATGAATCCCGCTCCCTAATGTTGTGTCGACCCAGGTACGGTGACAAAAGTGTTGGGTCTGAACAATGTAGAACTGCAGTTTTGATGGAAGTTGTTTCAGGACTTGATTACTTTCGTTGATGATCAACCATACCTTTGGGAAGAAAGCCATAGTGTATCCATCTGGTCCTAGTGCCTTGTCAGGGTCCATGAGGTAATGTTCTTTGGGGCCTCTTCCTCAAATGTACTCTCAAGGTTGATGTTATCCTGAATTTGATGGTGGCCATATTATCAAACCTTGTTACTGGCCTCTTGTTCTCTCTTTCAGTGTGCGATTTCTGATAAAAGTCAAGGATTTTCCCCTTTATTGTATCTTTACCATCTGTAATTATGCCCTCTATAATCAATTTGTCGATGCAATTGCTCCTTCTATGAGAATTTGCAATTCTTTGAAAGTAACCAATCCCTGTGCTTAAGCTATAGATATCTTGACTTCTGTCTTTAGGAGACTTCTTCAATCTTGGGCAACTACTGATGTCCAGCTTTAATGTCACCATCTTATGATTCAATCTTGGGATTGGGCTCTGTGTTAGCAATTTGTTCTAGGTTGACAGTTCTTCTAAGGCCTTGATTCTCGATGCTACCATACCAATCAATTGCCTGTTTTAGCTTGTTCAATTTTTTTGTAAGTCTTTAACTTCTAGATTAAGGTAAAGCCTGGATTGCCAGTCCTATAAATAAATGAAGTGTGGATTGTCAATGATATTGTAGTCTGCCATCACCCTTTAACCATGTCTCGAAAACCTCCAATTTGTAGCCACATGTTTTCATACTTGAAGTAAGAAGGATTAGACCCAACTTGTGGATTCACTGGATAAGTTGTTGAAAGTAAGAAGGATTAGGATCAAACTCGCTACTTTCCAGAATAATTGGTCTCTGACTGGAGATGACTCTGGGAAGAGCCAGTTGATTGAAAAACTATGAGTTGTTCATTCCGTGCTGGTGAAATCAGAAATTTGTTATGCAAGAAACCTGGGTAAGATATCCCTTGGACCAAGTGTAGATAAGCCCCCACCCCACCCAAAAGTAGCGAATTAATGATGCCCACATCCGGCATTATTTTCAGAAGCCTAGCATAGCCCTGGATCTCCTTATATAAATGTCTCTCTCAAAATCTAAACATCAAAGTCCCTTCCCGTTACCCATTTTTCTTTCCAGATTCCTCTGATTGCAGCCATCTCATCCCAAAACTTGTCTCTTTCCTCATTAGTGCAAGGCCGTAGATCCTTTTTGAAGCACTACCGAAAATCTTCATACAAACTTTCAAGCATACATGACATAAATTAAATTAGTTTCTTTGTTCTATATCTATTCAGTCCCACTCTGCACTATTCCATAGTACTATAATTTCTCGCTTGGTAGCACACACTTTACTTTTGCACAATTAAACCCACCTGTTAACCCAAATGTGATGTATTAAACTGGATACCATATCTCAAGTTTCGTTTCTTGATGGCATTTGATGTCAACTTTCCAATTGCAAATCAAAGATTTGATAATCTCTCTTTTGCTCCACTTGTTCAACCCCTTCAAGTTCCAGCTTAATATTTTAAGCTCGTCCGGAGAATGCTTTTGGTGCCTACCCTTGTCTTTCTACCTCACTCCATAATTTATACCACATTTGAGTCTGTTCTGGTTAGGGATGGGCATAAATATAAAAAAAGTGGACCAAACCGAATTAATTCAGTTTGGTTTCGGTGTTATTTTGAAAAAAACAGAACTTCAATATTTGATTCGGTTCTCCGTTATAGGGTTCCAGTTCTTTGGTTAAACCGAAGTTTTCATTACATGAACCCAAAATACAACTTTTTAAGTTTTAACCCTAAAGACATTTTTGGCTCTTGAACTGCCTGCGTGAGTGAGGGGTGGAAAGCTGAGGGATGAGACTGTGAGACATCTGAGAGATAGGCTGGCGACTGACAAAAATTTCATTACATGATAATATGATATTGTACTTGTCTTTAGATTAATTGTTTATTTGTTTCTTGACTTCTTCTTTGCTTTGAATTCTTCTAGCTGCGGTATGCTTCTCCAAAACTTTATTGATAGAATACAAGCTTTTTACTCTGACCGGAAGGAGAATCTACACAAACACTACCTGAAAATCTCGGAGAAACTTTTGACAATAAGGTCTACTATAATGGTACCAAAGAACCGAATTAGAAAAAAATGAATTGAACAAAACCAAATTAATTTGGTTTGGTATTCAGCACACACTAACGAAGAACCGAACCGAAGTTCGAAAGAATCAAACCGAACGCTCACCCCTAATTTTTTTTTATTTTTTTATTTCTAAAAATAAATTCTTTTTATTTTTATCATTTTAATATTTTTAAAAAATTTATTTGATTCATAATATTTATTTTCATTTCCTTCTCATTTTCAACCTTTACTTCATGTGATTCCATGTAATTCTTCACATTGTCTTTTTTATTTATTTATTTTATGTTTATATTTCATTAGTATGATTTTGTTAGTGTTTTAATTTTTAAAATAAAGTTGAATTCATTGTTGAATAAAGTTATAAACGTACGTTTTTCTTTAAATCATATTTATTTACGTTATGTTGGAATTTGACATAAGAGTATTATGTTTAATTTTTTTATTTTAAATTTAGAACTTATGTTATATTTTAAACTTCATTTGTGTAAGTAGTATATGACTTGATATTTTACATAACAAGCCACTTATATTTTAGTTAGATTCGATAGATTATGTTTTTGTCAAATATTTGAATAATTTTTCTATGATGTTATATTTATAACATTTATATTTTTGTTAAACACTGCATTTTATATGTTCGTATAAAACTTGTATTTTTTGTTTTTACGATCAATTTAATTAAAATATACCAATTTAAATATATATAAAATATATCTTAAGTATTTACTTTAATACAACAACAACATCATACCCATGGGAATTCCACAAGTGGGGTCTAGGGAGGGTAAAATGTATGCAGACTTTACCACTACCTCATAGAGATAGAGAGGTTGTTTATGGAAGACCCTCAGCTCAAAAATTAAATATTTAATTTAATATTATTTATAAATATTTTTATTTGTCTAATATAAATTTTTAATTTTAGATAAGTAACTTTTATTTTAAAAAAATTTAATATAACCCTGTAATTACACTTGTGCAACCAAACAACACACTTGTAATTAGATTATAATTACATTATGTCAATCAAACAGGATACAGTAATTACTAGGCTGTGTTATTACTAGAGTGGTAATTAGTAATTTTGGCTGTTCAGCAGTAGAATTTGGAAGGCAGGTTTTGAAGATTGAATCTGAGACTGGAGGAATGTTCTATAAATCGAAGAACTGTCTCATGCCATCACTTGGTTGAGTAAATATTTCCCTTGTAAATCACTAAATCCTTTACATAATATCTTCTACGTGATCTGCAGAACTCAAGCGGCACCCGAAGATGGATATTGATTTTTCAGCTCTTTTTAAATTAATTCCTCTTCAAAAATAACTATTTCCTATTGTTTTATGTATGTGACATATTCCAGAACTTGTTTTTGTTTTAAAGATGATGCATTTATTGAATAACTTGTCCTGTTTCATTCACTAGCTGGTTAATGCTTTTCCTATTATCTTTTGTGTGTAATGTGGCAAGTCGGGCAGAAGTTTTTCTTGTTACTATGATATGGCTATATGTCATACTTTAACTGGGTTATGCTTTTGAAAGCTGGTGTACGACTCATGTTGGATGACATTATCAATGTTATGAACTTTTATCACCTTTATAGTTACTTCTCTCAGCTACACTTAGAGTCAAATGATCTTTATTGTCTTCTTTTTGCAGAGCCCATGTGAACATATCTTCTGTTTAGATTGTGCCAAGAGCGATGCTCTTTGCTACATGTAAGTGTATATCCTGCTTCTCTACTTTTAAGAGTGATATTGTCATTTCTTTAGGATATAAATTACCAACTATGCATCAAATAGTATTTTGGACATCTCACATTTAAAGATGGCGCGTCAAAAGGTTTGCTAATAATATCGTGATTTATAGGGGATATGCTTCTGGTGACAGCATATGGGGTACTATAAGGTGTGTGTTCTAGGTCTTGGTTGTTCTACTTAAGCCTGAATTTCGCGTTGATATTTTGTCAGGGCATGTATCAGTATCATACTCCATTGTTAGACCTGAATTTTCCTTTTTTGTTGTGCGGACTAGGGCACTGACATCTTAGTTTTTTAGTCTAATCCTATATCAGCTTGGGCTAGTGTTTGAAATACCATTTTATTAGAAATTCTCTTCCAAGTTAGAGAGATTGCTCCTCTGAAGAACTTCATCAGCCCTTGTTATGGCAGATGGTTGATTTTAACTGTGACTGGAACTTCTGAAATCTTTTCAAGAGAATTTTTGATTGTCATGATAAGCATCATCTAGAGAATTCTCACATCCTTATTCAACAATATTGCGACTTAATTGTTTGTGAATCTAGATTGGTTAGTTTGTCTTTACTCTTTACCTGTTCCATACTTGTTTCACTGATCTAATGATATGGAATCCAAACTACATTTGTTTTATTCAGCTGTGATGAACGCATTCAGAAGATTCAGACAATTCAAAAGCTGGAAGAGGTCTACATCTGCGCAGCTCCCTATTGTTTCAAATCATTTTTGAACAAGACTGAATTTGAATCTCATATTCATGAGAACCACAGTGACCTCCTAGTTAAAATTGCAGAAAAAGATGATTACATTTCAGAATCTGCTAGTGCTAAAAAACCTGCAACATCTGAATCTACATTGCAAGCACCAACTAGGTCCATATTTTCTCCTATTTCCAGTTCCCAGGTACATGATCGTGAAGACAAAGCTCATAATGCTCTAACTAGAGACCAGCAGCCTCCTAGACCTTTTATGCAACAAAAGCCACCTTTCACTGGCTCAATCCAAAATCATCCACTAGAGCAACAGTCTGATGCTAATCCTCGTTCAGGCTTTGAAAGGCCTGGCATGCAGAACCAGTTACTTCAGCAAGGGTGTGCACAGGGTTCATTGCAGCCAGATCCAGGTCATTTTCCAGACAAGCAGCAAGGGATTATGCGGAGTTTCCCTTTTCCTGAATATCCAATGCCCCAACCTCATGGCTTTGCTGTGCCTATGAGTTCAAATCCAGGTTTGGCTCCTCAATTTGGTTATCCTCCGTTTGCACCTGATGAACCCCAACCATTTTATAGTGCTGCTTCATTTGAGATGCCTAGGCCAGACTCAACTCGTGAAAGGGGATCAGAACAAGGGTCTTTACTTGTTTTTCCACCTGGTGCTGCAGGTAATGTGAATTTTCCTAGGCCGTTTGAGTCCGCTGCAGTTCAACCTCCCCCAGATGGTTTTGTCAATGCTGCTGATTCTCAAGGACGAGCCATACTTTTCCAAGGAGAATATGGAAGGAATGCTAGTGTAGTGCCCTCTAACCTGCCACCTCCGCCTTCCAAGGACACCAGAGATAGCAAGGGTATACCGATGCCACAACCTATGTCCCTCCTACCACCACCACCTTTACCTCATCACATGTCACAACTCCAGATAGGGGGCAGACGCTATTCTGGTAATACAAGTCATCGTGGACAGGGGTATGGTTGGCAACGTGAAAAGCGTGATGATTTCAGAAGCAGCCAGCACTAGTTATGTTCTTGTTATTTCTCCATCTCTTCTTTTGTAAGAGAGTGGCTATGTAGCTAGAGTGTATTTTACTTTCTAAACTACCAACATTGCTTTTGTTACAGTTGAAACGTTGGTTTCCCTGATAATTACTTAGCTGCTTGTTCAAACAGTAAAACTTTCTGTAGCATGGGTCTCATTCTGCTTGAGAAGTCATTCAAGATTTGCAGCATCTACATTGAGGCAGGAAATCACATGTTTGAACCATTTTCCTGTAGCATCCAGGCGTCATCAATAATAGTAGTACATGCAAACAGCAATTTACAATAATTGCTGAATAATTTATTACTACTAGGCAAGTCATGTTGCAAGCTTATAACTTGGGCAAGACCATACAATATTTGCTCTGCATGAAAATGTATGTACAGAATGGGCTTCTTCGCGAGAACTACTTTCGTCTTGATTCCAATTCAATACATGGATGTACACAAAAATTGTGCAAATTACAATCTCTCTTATCTTGGTGCCCATCGGAGCACTTGCTCTCCTATCACTTCTGGTGAGGAAGAGGAAAAAGGGAAAGAAAACAAGATATATGAAAAAGGTCATTAAAACCACAAACCCCAAAACAACCTTACACCCAATGCCTATAAGTTGAAAAACTTTTAACACAAAACAGAGAAAATGGTCTAGTTTAATTTCTTCTTTTCCAAAATTAATCTTGGAACCTTGCCAACACACACTTCATCAAATTTATGGCACAACTGCCACAATCTCCTGTATGCCATTAACACATATGCATCAACTTGGTCTTCATACTTCTCATAGAGTACCGGAAGTGTAAGAAGAATCACAAGGCCTGCAAAGATGAGTAATCTGGAAGTCAGTTTGTGTCATCAAGAACACTTTTTTCCAGAACTAGGAATAATGGGAGTAACTTACTGGTGTAGCCCAATGTGAGGAAATTGGTCAAGCCACCAAGGATAGATACCAGCAGCAGCCCCCCGGAGACCTTGACAAACATATTTGTGTCCTTACCAAGGGCAATATCCTCAGAAACAGACAGAAACGTATTGATGTGACTGCGGATGAAACAAGCTGCTTCATTTATCATTTCTTCAGAGAGATACAAATGCGGCAGAGGTGGAGCTGGTCTGTTGCAATTTTTTTGGACAAGGTTCAATAACCAAAAAACAATGACTATATTCAAGAAGGTTCATTACTAGATAAGTTGATAGTAATATCATGAACTACCATTCTGGATGGCACGGAAAGGTCTCAAATAACAGTAGTTAACTATGAAGAAGTCTACAAAACATCATGCTTAGGAGACCTCTCTATGCTACCAAGTTTGTGGTTGAGACCTTGAGGATTAATCTCATTGAATCGGCAAGTAGATACCTTTATTACAAGACATTTGTCCATTCCCATCCTCGTTTTTTGTGTCTTTTTTCTTTTAACCCTTGGTGTACGGGGTAGCACGTGCTCGCCTTGACTGATACCATGGATACTTGTTACCTCCCACCAACACAAGTATCAGGTAACTTTACCCACCAAGGATTGGACTGATAGGAAGAAATCAGCATACGTTTTGTTTCTGTTTTATTTGTTTGTTTTCAATCTATCCATTAAAAATCAGTAATAGAGGTCCTTGTCCAAGCAACATTACCAATATCTGTAGTAGCTTATAGAATATTGAACTATCAGCTGATTTTCTCTAGAAAGCTGTTCTACTATACAGAAATGGCCTTGAAACTGTTAGAAAATTGAGTTCCCACAAATGTAGCATGTTTGGGAAGGGTTCTAGTTCTTAACACAGGATGATTTCAAAAAGGGGACTTGTAAATTAATGCTACGTGTATGAGAAATGACTTGGGAGTGTAAACATTTGCTCTTGCAATGCCAGGTTCCTTTTGAGAGTTGGGATATGCGTTCATGTCTTCTTAGAATAAAGGAGAGGAGATGATAACAATGTCTATGAGACAACTATTATGCTCTTGGAAGAGACGAAAAATGTAGAAAAGTAAAGTAGGTCCTGAGTCCGGACTCTCCATCTCAAAAAGAGATAAATCCAAAAAGCTCTGATGGCAGAAAAAAGTCTCTTAATTGTTTTAAATACTCATTGTTTACAGGTTTTATCATTTTGATGTCATTCTAAGTAATTACAGGATATATATGTGCTGATGGATTTAGTTCGATCTCCACACGTTGAAGAGAGACCAAACATTGGTATGAAATACTTCAGGTTTGCCCCATAAACCCCACCACCACCCACCACACACACACGGCTGATTTTGATGAGCAGATTAACAAATATCAAGAAAAGTTGTCCTAGATAACCAACATATAACAAGAAATGAAACAACAAGGATGGTCAATAGAGCATTACTAGAAGTGTTTATGCTACTTGACCGATGCGCTTTGTTTCATTTAGCATTTGGAAAAAGCTCGCATCTCAGCCTCTGATAGAACCTTGTCCCCTCTACTCACCCCCCAGGGGAGCACAAAAGGATGAATGTTTTCCTAAATTTTAGACAATGTAAAACCTTTTTGGTTTGCTACATGTCAATCATTTGCTTGCTTTCCTTACCCAAGTACTCAAGTATCTAAAAAGCAGATGCGGATCACCATACAAAGCAAACGAATATCCATTGAATTGTCTTTCTGGATAATAAACCTGTCAATATGGAAGGAACTTAACCCCTCTCATAGGGATTGGCATACTTTTAGATCTACATGAAACTCTAATCCAAATAGCGGTAGTCCAAGGACCCCATATTTTCGATTAAGTTACTTATACCAATGCTACTGAATACATTACACCAAGTACATAAAGCTCATCAAAACTGTATATCACAACTGAGATATGTAAGATCATTCACTCACTTTGTGCTATTCTAATCAAACCACAGACAGCTAACATAAAAAACCATATCATAAAAACATTCGCAGAATATTTTCGTTTACCTGTTAAGAATTGCAGCTGATTTAGCCCATAGAAACAAAATGGTGAACAGCAGAAAGAAAACACTTGAGACCAATGATAGAAGTGTATAACCAGATCTCTCAAAAACCACCCAAGCAAACAATGCTACCACAAGAATTCTCACTGTCACATCTTTTCGCTTCCATAGAACAACATCAGCAACTGTTTCAAACAAACTACAACTGGATCAAACAGAAAATATAATCAAGAAAGCCCTTAAATCACAAGAACAAATTTTTATCATAAACACTTTAGTTGACCAATTTTCAAAAAAGGAAATTCAACAATCCCATATCCAGAACTCATTTGCATTGATGATAAACATGTAAAAATCAAAAAATTCCAGATAAACCAAATTCTTCATCAAACAAGCACTGACATGATCAAGAATCTGAATTTGGTGGACTTACCAAAACCTCCTCCAAGGATCTGATGAAGACTTCTCTGCCTGTTAAACAATTTATCAGATGAACCCATTTTTCAACAATTAATGAAAACCAAGAAAACCCCAACTCCAAGAACACAAATGAAAACAACTTCTATAACAGGACAAAGAACAAAAAGCTCACAACTTTAGTCAAAATTTGTTCTTTTCCTTCTTCACCAAGAATCAATCTTTTCCTTCTTAGTCAGATACCAAAATGGATGAATGTTGAGATATTGTATTAGTGGCACCAAGAATCAATCTTTTCCAGCCTAAAAGTATGAAAACATACTCATGACATTATTTTCTGCACTATTTTTTCAACCCCAAAAAGAATAAAGAAAAGTAGGAAGTGGGGGCTGGCCTGTTCAAGAAGCGTTAGCCTTTGGAGAAAAATAAAAATTGAAGTAAAATGGGAAGATAGAGACATTCCTCCTCTGTATCTCACAGCTAAGCAATATCATGTGGGCTGCTGATGCTGTTTTCTTCTGCCTTTGTAAAAAAAAAAAATTCTAGTAATTTTAAGTCTTCCTAGTACACCTACTTTTTCAATTGGAAATTTGGTGGTAAATGATTTGGGTATTGAATGGAGTAACTTATGTTCAAGAAAAAAGTTTTCAAATAGAAGTTGATTTAACTTTCTAGTGTTTTGTAGTATAGGGTGAGGCGTAAGTCCCGAGTCACGTGTAATTTCATAGTATAAAAATAAGTAAAAGTAATATTTTTAATAAATTTAAATAAATCACCAATAATACACAAAGAATATTGCAATTATTATTTAAGAAAGATAACAACATAAAAAATGATAATAGTTGAGATAATTCTTAAAATAAAATCATCATTCATTTCTATATTTATTAATCTTTCCCACCCTTAATGATATTTGTACTGATTAATGTGTATATATTTTAAATAACGAAAGGATAAAGAGAGTGAGCCTAAGGACAAAACACAAATAAAGTTGTTTAATGAATATAATACTATGAAATCTCTATCATATCAGTTTAAGACACAATCATCCAAAAATTATGAGAGATGTTTATTTTTTCTTAATATATTTTAAGAAAATATTGTACAACCTGAAAAATATGATAGGATAAAGTATAAATATCATTACACTTATAATTAAAAAACATGATTTATAAAAAAAATACTTTAAAAATAATAAAAATAAAAATTAATGCTCAGAGTGCATTTTTACGCTTGAACTTACATTTTTACATGTGGTGCTTATTCTCCAAATTCTAGGACTTATGCCTTATGAATTTGTGTCTTCAATTTACGCTACAAGCATTTTTAGTACTCTCTGTCCCAAGACTTGTCCCCAAATTATTTTTGAAAACTTGATTTAAAAAAAAGATTTAATTGATATAACATAGAGCTTGTAAGTGTAACACCTCGTAAAATTATCGAAACGACCCTAAAATGTATCGTGTGCACAACGCGTCTTCCAAAGCTCCGATGGAAAATTCGAGATCGAATTTGCGATCAGCACAAAAAATCAAGTCAGAAAATGGTCTCGACCCAATTTAACAGCAACCGAGTCAAAAAAATAAAATTTCAATTTTTGCCCAAAACTATAGCAAATCCGCATGCATGACGCGACGCGAAAGGGGCGCAGAGATGCACTTGTTTTTTTTTTCAGAAATTTCGACGGGAATTACGATTTATGAAAACTACACATAAAAGTATTTGTTGAATGTGATTTATGTGTAATTTCCTGGAAAATAGTTTTTCAGCGCGTTTTAAATTTTTCAGTCAAAAATTACATAGGTGCGCGCCAGTCCGCGACTACTCCGAGGTGAGATTTTTTCTTTTAATTCGGAAAGGGCCTTTTGGTCATTCCCCATCCTATCCTAAGTCCTAAAATATATTTTAAAGACTTTTTATTACGATTAAGGGTCAAAACCTATTATTTTCTAAGTTTCTATGGGAGTTCTAAGAGAGGAGAAGAAGAGAAAGCTTGAGGGTTTCCAGAGAGGTTTCAATTCCTTGAAGAAAACTTGGTAATTCTTCACTCCAAGTATGTAAAGGCTACCCAAAACATGGAATTGTTCTTCCATGTGCCCCAGTGTATAGATTAAGATGTGGATTGTTCACTGATAGGCTTTGTATTTAAGTTTCTTGAATATTTTCTTGAAATTTTCTTTAAATCTTATATTTTATGTAAAATTGATGATCATCATGTTTTAATGAACTGATTACATGTATTTATGTTGTGCTTATGCAATTACCCTTGTAAATTCTCTGTTAAAGACTTGAATAATGAACTTAGGGTGATGTCTAGAACCTTGATTATTCATGGATGTGTTGATTGCTATGGTCTGAGTCCTGAGGTGAGCGTTGTGAATTGGAGTAGATGAAGTTAATATTCTTGAGCTTTAGATGGGATTGATATAGAGTTGAAGGAAAAGAATTTATTTCTTGAGTCGATCAAATGATAGATGGGATGAGGACCCTACTTGAAAGGGGGGTTGGGCTGTGTTACAGTTTGAGCTTGATAGACTTATGAGCATATTGAGTCTTGGGAGGAGTAATAGCATCGAAATAGGTAAGAGTGAGTCCCACTCGCACTCATTAACTATGTGGCCAGCGTAGGAGAGGATTGGACAGTGAAAGAAGATGTTTCCTTTTGTCCTGCAGAGGACTTGACAAACTTCTTTGGGATCCCTGAAAGACTCATTCTTTACCCCGGCAAGATACTGAACGGATGTGGCGACAATAACTACCGGCTCATAGATGGTGATTGTCGGTTATAGTAACTCCCAGATAGGTTTCCTTGTTGATAGTACTCTGACATTGATGTGATTGTATGATGTCTTGATGGATAGTGAGGTGATAAAATTATGTCCTTTACTCTGTGAAAAATGATCGATGAGTTAATGTTATACTTACATTTACTGTTGCTTTAGCCCGTTTTACATATAGTACATTCAATATACAAATGCCCCTTTGTCGCTGCATCATTTTATGATGCAAATTCTGTAGACAAAGGACTTCAGCAGCCTAATCATTGAAGTTTCATGGATTTCCGACAGAGACTTGGTGAGTCCTCCCTTGCTTTCGGAGGACATGTTAATCTTTTCAATTATGTTGACTTATTTCATTAGACTGTGGGTAGCCATGGCCTGTCATGGTACCTTCTTAAAGGATAGCTATAGAGGTTTTATAGACACAAACAGTTGATAGTTGATGTCGGGATTGACTATTTTCCCACTTCTTACTCCTACTAAATTGCTTATTTTGTATTCCTTATGACAGTGATTGTGATAGCCCACTGTTAATTTATTATTTTCTTATATCTTCCGCTTATGAGTTGATTGCACGAATGCAATGAGACTAGGTAGTTCGCTTGGGGGATAGCAATAGTCTCTGAGTGCCAGTTATGTCTAGGGTACACTCTCGGGGTGTGACAAACTTGGTATTAGAGTACGAGTTCAAGAGTCCTAGGGAGTCTATGAAGCCGTGTCAAGTAGAGTCCTTATTATTAGTGTGAAGAGCTCCACATATATAATTTGGAAGCTATAGGACATTTAGGAATTGTTCCCCTTCTTTTATATTCTAAGTCCGTGTGATAGAGTCAACGTCTATAAGAGCTCTTTTCTAAATCGTGCTTTACACGTTGCAGACCATGTCTTCTAACCGCATCGTGCATTTGAAAGATATCATCAGCACCGAGAAGCTTGAACCCACTACTCAAGTTGTTGTGCATAATCGATGGGAAGAAGAGGACAAGGAGAGTGAGATGGAGGAAGCTTGGGGTGAGGAGGGGAGTAGGTTGCCCCGTCTACAAAGACCTTGGAAGTATATGTCACTACTGGTGAATGCACCCATGCTCAATAGTAGACATAATCTGAGGCGAGGAGAAACCAACCCTTCAAGATTTGAAACCCTTCATCCCGAGAAAGTGTGGGCCGAGGCCGTAAAGGAAAGCCACCATGTAGAAGGTGTGTCAAACTTCATTTGGGGTGATTCGATTGGGCACCAACAGCTGCTTCAAGTGTGGCCAAGAGGGTCACTTTCAGAGGGATTGTCCGAAGTGGGATAACCAAGCCCAACCCGCTAGAACTACGCCATCAGTCAGAGGAAATCAGAGAGATGCTACTCTTAGAGTGAGTGAGGTTACAGACCAGTTATGTTCCGCAATAGTTGCGCAGCTCATAGAAACACTCCGCAAGGTTGTGACAGGTATAAGTTGAATCTTTATTTGCTTTTGATGTTATGCATGATAGAAGAGTTTTATGTTTCCAAGCATGGTAATGTTGCCAACTAGGAGTGAGATCTGAGGTCTTGTAAAAATCTTAAGTAGAGTTGTTACCTCTAAGCTTGAAAGATAATAGGAGAGAGGAGGAGACTAGGTAGAGTAATGATCAATTGAGGCTTATAGACAGATACATGTATCCATTAGGTAACTAGTAAAGGGATAAGTTGATGGTCATAAGCCTGATGAGAGAGTCGAAGTATCCTATAATTGTCATGTCATGATGATATGAGGTATATAGAGAGGGAAAGTTAGGGTCAAAATGTGTTAGAGCATGCCAAAAAAAAAAAACTAGAAGGAAGTGTATGCAGATGTGTTGTAGTATGTATTCTATTGAAAGTGAAGTGTAAATCTTGAGTAGGGGAAATAGTGCTTTTAATATGATAGAATAGATCTAAATTAGGCTTATGATTATGTGGGAGAGTTCATGAGATTCATAGAGTTTAAGCTTAGCCAGATAAGGAGGTATAGTGAGTGGGTAAGTGGTATGTGAGTGGTGAAGAGGGAATGTATTGATTGATTTCTCGCTACAAGATTTTAGTAAGATTATGTTCCCTAAATATTTCTCCAGTAGTTGTAAGTTAGCGTTAAAGAGGTGTGTGATAGGTGCACTGGTTAGTACTAGACCCCAAGCTTGAATTGTAAGGAGTAATACGGAAGATGAGATAGTATCATGAGAGTGATAGTCTTAATTGGAGAATTTCTCTAAGAGACTTGCCATAGTATATGATGATGCTAAGTTGTAAGGAAAGTGATATTATGGGTAGGGTACAAGTACCCTTAGGTGAGAATAATGAAACGAGGACAGGTCAATGGATAAGAAGAGACTTGAGATGTGTATCTAGAATTGTGTAAAGATGTGTGAAGCTCTAAGTTATGACCGTTATAGGAATCTAGATGATACCCTCAATTTTAGTGTGAAGTAAGTTGAGGTAGGCATTCTGTATCATCCTGAGCAACTAGGTTGATTGGGGGTTTATGGATAGATGATGAGGAGACTTCCATTATAGTCTAAGTCTTATACAGATGGGTTTATGAGAGTATAGAAGATGAGTGTTAGCAGGCAAAAGAAGAGGTTAGACCGTAAGAGTGTGGGAAGTAGCTATGTATGCTATAAAAATAGTAAATATAGAGAGATTTCCGTAGAGGTGGGAGAGAAGCTAAGAGTGATATTATTGGGAGGAGTCTAAGTGGTTAGTTACATATATGCGACTATAGCACAACAGAAGAGTTAAGGTATCCTTGTGGGTGGTAATCCCTTGACCGAATAGAGGTATGCATTTATAGCCTAGTACAGAGTATCGATTCCCAAACTTAGAGAAAGGACCTTGAGAGCTAAGGGGGAGATGACAAAGTGGTAGACCGAAGTAGATCTTGAGTTTGATAGAGATGGGTTGATCGAGATGAGACATCAGTTTTGCCATATCTGACGTTCCTTATTCTTCCGTTGAGGTGATACTCTCTTCCCGTTTGGTATGTGACTGCCACATCGGTGGGCTAGTCTTATATACCACTTATTGATTGTTATTCGAGTTGGGAGGATGAAAAATGATAAAGCCATTCATCAATTTTGATCTTACCCTATTGATCTGAGTGCTTCGCTCCAATGTTAAATGAGATGCCACCCGAGTTTCATATTACGTATAGTTCTGTGAACTCCTATTGAGTCTTGACAGACGAGAGAGATTGTACTTTTTACGAATTTCCTCAGATAAGGTTTCTCGATTGAATCATGCCAATGATCTCCGTTCCAAGCCCTTTTAGTAATCCAACTTTTCAGTCTTGATAGAAGTATTGTTGAGGACAGTAGACGAGTTATGAGTGATGGGAGAGAATGAGTACTTCTGAATTATGATAAGGGAGTTGAGTTCGTATCCTTGAGTTGATGTTCCTTTTGAGCCTCTACGTACTTGAGTATGCTAGTCCTTGATAGTATTCATGCCTGATAATGATATTTGGGATAAAGTTTAAACTTTAGATATTGTGTTCTAAGTCTATTCTTGAGAATGAATATTCGAGTATCTAAGTATTTAAGTTCTTGATTATATTCATGATGACCTTGCATGGAGAGGTAGTGATTTGAGGTTTCACCGAAGGGGGAGATAATGAGTTCATCCAGGTCCAAATTATGGTGTTGATAGTAGTAGACTGGGAGTGGAGGTAGATGAGGAGGAGTGAATGTAGCATTGTTGTGATGTTAGTGTTAAACCTGTGTCATGTAGGGATAGAGATAGGGAGAGGGAGAGGGAGAGGGAGAGGGAGAGAGATGAGACTCTATAATGTGCAATAGATAGGTAAGAGTATGTGGGTGTGACTTTGAGTGAGAGTTCACTGAATAGTGGAGGTAGAAATGTTAAGTAGGCTTGAAGATTCTAAGATATAGTTGAAGTGGTTAGAGTGATAGTCTTGAATGCATGGTTGTTATTACGTAAGTGTTGATGATAGACTATTGAAGACTTCGTGATAAGGGATTTAAGTAAGAGTAGTGAAGTAGTGAAGAGGAATAGTGATCTTTTAATGGAAGCCCCTATGGAAGTTTAGAGATGAGTATTGGGGATTAGTATTATAGGAATATGATCATCTTGTTAATACCACCTTGAGGCTTATAAGTAGGTTTAAATGGAAGAGGATGAGGTGGATAGATGGAAATTTGAGTAAGAAATATAAGCTTAAGTTGATAGAGTAGAGTGTCATGAAAAGGAGCACAATTGAAACGAGGTGCTAAGCTTGAGAGTTGAACATAGAGTTTATGTATCGATGGTCCCATTCTCCATTAGAGTTGATGGGTTCCTTCTTGAGTTCGAAGGACTGATATAGAAGTGTTTAAGGGATTCGAATTGATTGGGTTCATCATTCCATTCGTTCTTGATGGTGAAAATTCTAAAAGAGTATTTCTACTTCTGTTCTGAACCAATTTGCCCATTCAAAGTGACTTATGACTGTCCGGATTGATTGATTGAGTATTGACAGGAGTCTTGACCAATACTCGTGCCTAATGATGAGAATTTTGAAGGAAATTTCCTTACCTTTAACTAAATTGATTGTCCTTTCTTGAGTCGATTGTCCACTCTTGAGTCTGAATAGATTTGATTGTTGATTGAAATAGGATCGAAAGATTGGGTGATAGATATGAATGTTAAGATGAATTCTGAGTCGATTTGTGCTTTTATTCTATTTTTACTCGTCATTGGAGGACGAATGATCCCAAGTGGGAGATGATATTACACCCCATAAAATTACTCAAACCCCCTAAAATGTATCGTGTGCACAATGCGTCTTCTAAAGCTCCGATGGAAAATCCGAGATCGGATTTGCGATCAGCGTGGAAAAATGAGTCAGAAAATGATCTCGACCCAATTTAAGAGTAATTGAATCGAAAAATAAAATTTTAATTTTTGCCCAAAACAGTAGCAAATCCGCGTCCCTGGGGCGATGCGGAAGGGGCGCGAAGATGCACTTGTTTTTTCTCAAAAATTTCAACGGGAATTACGATTTATGAAAATTACACATAAAACGCATTTTCTAAATGCGATTTATGTGTAATTTCCTGGAAAATAGTTTTCCCATCGCATTTAAATTTTTCAGTCAAAAATTACATAGATACGCACCCAGTCCGCGATTACGAGGTGAAATTTTTTCTTTTAATTCAGGAAGGGCCTTTTGGTCATTCCCATCCTATCCTAAATCCTAAAACGTATTTTAAACACTTTTTATTACTATTAAGGGTTCAAAACCCATTATTTTCTAAGTTTCTGTGGGAGTTCTGAGAGAGGAGAAGAAGAGAAAGCTTAAAGGTTTCCAGAGAGGTTTCAATTCGTTGAAGAAAACTTGATAATTCTTCATTCCAGGTACGTAAAGGCTACCCAAAACATAGAATTGTTCTTCCATGTGCCCTAGTGTATAGATTAAGATGTAGATTGTTCACTGATGGGTCTTGTATTTAAGTTTCTTGAATATTTTCTTTAAATCTTATATTTTATGTAAAATTGATGATCATCATGTTTTAATGAACTGATTACATGTATTTATATTGTGCTTATGCAATTACCCTTGTAAATTCTCTGTTAAAGACTTGAATAATGAACTTCAGGTGATGTCTAGAGTCTTGATTATTCATGGATGTGTTGATTGTTGTGGTCTGAGTCCTGAGGTGAGCGTTGTGATAGTTGGAGTAGATGAAGTTAATATTCTTGAGCTTTAAATGAGATTAAAATAGAGTTGAAGGAAAAGAATTTATTTCTTGAGTCGATAGAATGATAGATAGGATGAGGACCCTACTTGAGAGGGGGGTTGGGTTGTGTGATAGTTTGACCTTGATAGAGTTATGAGCATATTGAGTCTTGGGAGGAGTACTAGCACCGAAATAGATCAGAGTGAGTCTCACTCTCACTCATTAACTACGTGGCCAGTGTAGGAGAGGACTGACCATGAAAGCGAATGTTTCCTTTTTTCCCATAGAGGACTTGACAGACTTCTTTGGGATCCCCAACAGACTCATCCTTTACCACGGCAAGGTACTGGATAGATGTGGCAACGATATCTCTTCATTATATCACAACCGGCTCATAGGTGGTGACTGTCGGTTATAGAAACTCCTAAATAGATTTCCTTGTTGATAGTACTTTGATGTTAATGTGATTGTATGATGTCTTGATGGATAGTGAGGTGATAGAATTCTGTCCTTTACTCTGGGTGAGGATGAGTGATCGATGAGTTGATGTTATACTTATATATATTGTTTACTTTAGCCCGTTTTACACACAGTACATTCCACGTACTAATGCCCCTTCGGCACTGCATCGTTTTATGATGCAGATTCTGTAGACATAGGACTTCAACAGCCTAATCATTGAGGTTTCACGAATTTTTGACAGAGACTTGGTGAGTCCTCCCTTGCTTTCAGAGGACATGTTAATCTTTTCATTTATGTTACTTATTTCATTAGACTGTGGGTAGCCATGACCTGTCATGTTACCTTCTTAGAGGATAGCTACCGAGGCTTCATAAATTTATACAATTGATAGTTAATGTCGGGATTGACTATTTTCCCACTTCTTACTTCTACTGAATTGCTTATTTCATATTCCTTATGATAGTGATTGTGGTTGCCCACTATTAATTTATTATTTTCTTATATGTCTTCCGCTTATGAGTTGATTGCACGAATGCAATGAGACTAGGTAATTCGCTTGGGGGCTAGCAATAGTCTCTGAGTGCCAGTTACGTCTAGGGTACCCTCCCAGACGTGATAATAAGATAAGAGTAATAACTTTTGGGGATCTTTGTCCAAATAGCCAGTGAAATCTATTATTTATTTTTTATTTAGTATAGTGTAATTTCACAAGTGGAGTTTAGAGAATATGTAGTGTATGCAAACTTTATTCTTACCTCGGAGAGTCAAAGAGTTTCGGACTCAAATGCAGCAAATCAAAGTGTTTACCAAAGAAGGGAATATGACAATGTGAAAAGCATGTCAATTAATAAAGAGACAATACAGAGCATCCAAAGGAAAGTAGCAGTAACAATGAAATAATGCGGTAAAATACAATACGTACGACTTATACCACAGACACAAAGCTCCCGCCAAGCCTAAATCCATCATAAAACAAGTAAAAGTTTAACTAACTACTATCCTACTACTCTAATATGTGACCTACAGGCTACGAACCTTATTATCTAATGTTAAGTTCTCGGTAAGTTGAAGTTGCACTATGTCTTATCTCAATTCTTCTCGATACTTATTCAATATACCTCTACATCTTTGCATACCAACTATATCTAATCTCTCGCACCTACTCCACATCTCTGCATACCAACTTTATCTAATATCTTGCACCTCCTTATCGAGAAAATTTGCACATCTCTTCCTTGCATATCCAAATCATCTCAGTTTTTCTTTTCTCATCTTATCCACCATAGAAGCCACTCCCACCTTGTCTCGGATATTCTCATTCTTCATCCTATCTCTCATATTAAGCCTGCACATCTATCTTAGCATCCTCATTTTTGCAACTTGCATCCTATGAATATGAAAGTTTGTAACTAGCCTACACTCTGTTTCATACAACAATGTTGATCTAATCATAACTCTGTAGAACTTACCTTTAAGTTTAAGTGTACCTTCTTATCATACAGAATTTCGAAAGCACACCTCTATTTCATCCATGTTGCATCAATATAATGTGTGACATCATCATCAATCTCCCTTTTTTCTTGGATTAAAGATCCAAGATACTTAAAATTAACTATTTTAGAAATGACATATGTATCAAGTCTCACTCTCATGCCTATCTCGTATAATGTAAGCGTTCAAATGCATCACTGAACTTGCACTCCAAGTATTCTATTTTGGTCCCGCTCAATCCGAACCTTTTAGATTTCAAGTTTTATCTTCAAACCCTCAATTTATTATTAACTCCACTATGAGTCTTATCAATCATAACTATATCATCAACAGATAACATGTACCAAAATACCTCACATTAAATATGACGTGTTAATTCATCCATTAGCAAAGCAAATAAAAATGGATTAAAAAAGTTAATCCCTAGCGTAACCTATCTTGACCAGAAAATACTTCGAGTGTCCTTTTATTGTTTTTACTCGAATTTCGACTCCTCCATATACACATTCTTCATCATCCTAATATAAGTCATCGATAAGCCTCAAGTATCCAGGCATCTCCACAAGTCCTCTCTTGGGAATTTGTTTTAAACCTCTCTAAATCGATGAACATCATATATGAGTCTTTCTTCTTCTCCGTATACTTTTTCATCAATCTCCTGATCACAAGATGAATTACTTTTGTATGCCCCATCATAAAATTGAATTAGTTCTCAGTACTGCACACACCCCTCCTCATCCTTATATCCACGGTCCTTTTTTAAATTTTCATAGTGTGGCTTAGCAGCTTGATAACCTTATAATTACTGTAATTTTGGATGTCCCCCTTATTCATGTACAGAGATAGTATTGTTCTTGTATTTATACAATAATATATTATAATTCATCGTAAGAGATAATATATTTGCTTATAGATTTTGATGTGTCTTACTTGAGTTGAAGATCTATTAGAGATAATCTCTGAGTGCTCATAACTCTCCCAAGACCCCACTTAAGGATATATGTTATTGTACAAATAACTTTTTTTTTAATCTTTTTAGCTCACTACTTTAATTACTGTGGATGATTATTTGTAGAAAATATTTACGTAACCTAAAAGTGTATCGAATTTTATTTTTACACACTGTGAATATATAAAAGTTAAAATCAATATATTGTTTTTAAATAATGACCAAATACAAAAATCAAATTTTACTTTTTTGTTCGACATACTGCATAAAGTGGATCCTAATGTGGCTTTAAATTGTGACTTTGACTTTAACTTTCATAGTGCACAAGTAGATACTTTAACTCTCTAACACTTCAACTAAAAAACACTTTAACTTTGAGAGTGCACAAGTGTGTACTTGTGCATACTTGTTGAAGTGTTGAAGCTAAAGTGTTTTTTTCAAAGTATTGAATAGTTAAAGTACCTACTAATTAAACATCAAAATTAAAATTTGAAATCAAATTTAAAATCCAATTTATGTATTATATATGACTTCTTAATGGACATTCAGAATTATATTACAGACTCCAGCTTAATATTGTTCCTTTAAGTTGGCCCAATTCCATACTTTTCTATATTATACCATTTCCAACTCGCCTCTAATTTATTCTCTAAATTCTATATATGGAGAAAAATAAAAGAGGTAACCATCTTCAATCCTTCTCTAATATACTCTCTAAACTTTATATACAGAGGGATTGGAGACTATTCATCCTCTCCATTTCAATTGGTATATTTTATTATTATTTGTATGATATAACATTTGTAATTAAACATATTATAAATCATGTAAGATCATTAATTAAGTTTCTATATTCCTAATTATTTTTTAACATAAGATTTTTGTTATATTAATTTTAACTTTTAAATTAATGATTTTTATAAATTAAATTTTGTAAACGAAATTATTTAAGACATAAGTTAGTTCTATTAGAATTAAAAATTATAATTGTATTATAAAACATAACCATCACAAAAATGAAAAATGCATATGTAAATGAGTAAATTTTAAAAAAAATCTAAATCTATTATTGAAAACTGAATAGTATACCACTTTCATCCCGAATTAACAATCTTTCTAACTTATTCAAATAAATTTTTTCATGATGTAATATTTATTTAATTGTATTTCATCAACAATTTCACTTTTATTTGAGTTGTCCATATATGATATTTGCTTGTATTTGTGTTGTTTCAAAATTGGGGATAAAAAATAATCTTACATTTTAGGAAGATTTTGAAAAAGAATATGAATTGTATACAATGATTAAATTTTTTGAAATAAGAAAATATAATTAAAATAAAAATAATAATATAATATTGAAAAGAAAAAAATTTGAAGCAAAAAACAAAGAATTGAGTTGGAGTTATTGTACGATATTTAGAGATAAAAATAGGGAATTAGAGATAAAAATAAAAAATTAGGTTACCAGTAGATTTGGAGAAGTAAAGTGACAATATTTTTTGAGAGTATTTGTATGATGGTATCGAGAATCGAAAGGAGAAAGTATGAAAGCATATTGATGTTTGAGAATATGTTTTAGAGTGTAAAAGCTAACTAGCATTTTCTTTGAATATACTGTATTGATAATTAGGTTGACTCATTCTCAAAACAAACTTTACTTATCCATTCATAAACTTAGTTCATATGTCATTCACATTTATTTTTAATCACAATTTTTATTTGTTTTTTAACTTTTTTATGCAAAAATTATTTATTTATTTTAGATAAATGCTACGAAAATATTGAGACTTCTAAAATTTTAAATTGAATATCAAGAAATATTGGCATATGCTTATAACTTCTTTGGCTTTTCCTTTAGCTGTGGATATTTCAATAATTCTTATTTATATTGCCAAACGTTAATTAGTTAAACAAAATCTTAGCCATTTGTTTTTGCATACTACATTGATTTTGTTATCAAAAGCCTTAATGATGGACCTGAAAATTTAAATTGTTTAATTTAAAGTCCTAAAATATTGAGCAAAGTCTACAGTTAAAATTTGAAAAATATTAAAATAATATCTAAAAACGTGTAGAAGATATTTTACTAAATTCTTAAGTCATGACCATATATGAAATAATGATTTTTTCTATTGATTGAAATGGTCGATATTGAATACAAGAAAATAATCAAATGTCTAAATATTGCTTGCAATTTCTTTTGACACAAATAGTAAATTCTATGATGATTATAAAAAGATTTTTTCAAAAGCTAAAAATTAATTATAATTTAGGATATTGAAATAAAAAAAATAATCTAAAGAGCTCATTTAATGCATTTCTGTATTACTACACAACAATACAATTGAAATCTGAGATGATGAAATATACACAAACTTTATCAAATATTGTATTAATTTAAAGTACTTTAAATGATATATAATGCATAATTACTATTTTCCTCAATGTGTTAAAACTTGGGAAATAAAACTTGGAAACAAGATGTATTGTATTCCCAATGCTACCATATACAAAGAAATAATGAAATCATTTGTTAACTAGAAATTCAAATAATTAGAGCTATCAATACCCTATTCGGACTATGTTAGATCCCGTTTTTCTTTAAATTAAGGATAACTATTCAATTGAAAAATTTTATTGTGGATGTCGTGTAATTTGAGCTTAAGTATATTTCCGGTGCATGATTAGAGTATCAAGTGAATTTGGCGTGCACA
>JAABOM020000110.1:5798513-5832243 GCA_011800125.2 Solanum clarkiae | reverse complement strand
ACTAAGGGAAAAATTCACATATGGTCCCAAACTTCGCCAACTCGAGCCAATTAAGGACGTATGGATTCCTAACTTACAAGTTCTAACAGTATTTTATCAGATACCCATATTAATTAATGTTCTAGCCATAAAAAATAATTTTAAAATAAATAATAATAGTTTTTAATGTAATTTTTAAAAAATAACTTATCGACATCCACTGTTTGCTGTAAAACTTATTTTCTTTCCTTTTTGTGTTGCGATATTCTTCTTCTCTCATGTTTATAATATATTGCCATGAAAATAATTATGATTATTAAGTTAAATATTGCCCAAAGTTTCGATAATCGAAAAAAATATATAATAGCGTACTCAGTAAATGGAACTAACCTCGAGTAAAATAATGAAGAACATAAGTACTCCTTCACACCCAACCACATACCGCTGAACTACACACTTACACTCAAGAAAGTCCCGGCATAATATAATATACAATCATAAGAATATAGATATAACCATAGCATAGCATCATATTTCAATATACCATCAACAGATACTCAATTCAAATGATACAATAGATTATAACACCCTGTAAAATTATCAAAATATCCCAAGAACGGAGATATGCATGTAAAACATCTTTCCAAGCTCGGATGGGAAATCCAAGACTAGTTTGCGATCAGCGTGAAAAATCAAGTCAGAAAATGGTCTCGACCCAATTCAAGAGCAACCAGGTCAAAAATTAATTTTCACAAAATTGACCAGAAACAGTAAGGGTATGCGACAGGTCTGCGACGCGAACCCAAAATAGTGAGGGTACGTGATAGCTTCGCAATGCGGACCTATACTTATATATTTTCTCAATTTTCGATGGGATTGAATTTTCAAAATTTCATAGGTGCGCAATAGGTCCGTATCGCGGACCTGTTATCCAAACTCGTTCCACCAAAGTTTAAAATTTTAAATCTTTTGAGGGGCATTCCGAACTTTTCCTAACCCCTCCAAAACTTGAAACATGACCTCTTTAGGTCGTTTTGATGAGTAAATAGAGTCAAAACCCCCATTCTAAGTCCTTCTTCACAACACTTGAAAGTTAGGGCTTGAGAGAGAAGAAAGAAGAACGTAAGATTAGAGAATTCAAGGAGAATTCTTGACGGGTGCTTTGAAGAGCTTCATTCCAGGTATGCAAGGCTAAACGAAAACATGAGATTGTTCTCTCATGTGCCTCGTAGATGGTCTTAGATGGTTGATTGAAAGTTCTTGAGTTCATATGCATGATTTTCTTGATTTTATTCTTGAAAACTATATTAATTGTACGTTCTTGAATTGAATGTTTTACATGAGTTATTGCATAAACCCTACTTATTATTTCTTAAAGATTGCATGAAAGAAGATAAGGATTGAGTTTAGAGCCTTGATTGAGAATGTGATTGTGATTGTGATTGAGATTGAGATGTGAGATTGATGATGAGCTGATAGAACTTGATAGTCCCATGAGTTTCCACAAATGAACTCTAACAATTTGTCTATTTGATTGTTCCCTAATAATTGTTCAAATTCTTGAGCTGCCGATTGAGATGTTGATTGGTGAGATGATTAGAGTCACTATGATACTGACTGAAAGATTAGCCTCTATGAGGTTGATTGAGATGGTTTGATTGGTTTTATTGAATGATAAGATCTTTTATAAGGCTGAATTGACATGAGTCAATTGAGATGTATTGAATGCATGGATTGTTTTATGAGCATTAAATCATAGGAGGAGTATCGAGCATTGAAAGAGTAAGAGTTAGTCCAACTCGCTCTCGTCAAACTACGTAGCAAGCGTAGGTGAGGATTAGAATCATTACATCTCATTATGGTTCCCTCTGGATAGAGTCCCTGAAACAATAGAGGACTTAACTTTTTAGATAGTTGGGGTCCCCAGTGGATTCGATTCATCCCCAACCTGGTAAGTATGGGATGGTTGTGGGCAATAACGGTGGCTTGTTATACGATCATTGGCTCATACGTGATTGTGTCGGATAAGAGAAACTCCTAGAAAGTTCCTACCTTGAGTACTCTGAGTCGAGATGTGATGAGATGAGTTTGATTATTCCATCTTAGATGAGTCTGATTTGATTGATGAGTTGATGAGTTGAAGGGTCCATTGTCTACTCTTAATTCTTGCTTTAGATAGACATTTAACATGTTGATTGCCTTCTATAGTGAGTTGATATTGTTTCTACATTGTTCTACCTGTTTCGATTTCACTCAACTATTTTTCATACCAGTACATTCCAAATACTGACGTCCTCTTCTGGACTGCCATCGTACTATGATGTAGATACGCAGCTTCGAGCGTTCAGCAGATTGGTGAGCCTCCCCTACTTTGGAGGATCCATTACATTATTTTTATCATGCTTTAGAGTGAGAGTTGCTTATAATTTATTTTGGTTGACGTATTCATGGGTTTGTCATTGGCACCACTTAATAGTGATAGAGACTTCATCGACTAGAGTCGGATGTTGATTGTCCAGATTGTGAGCTAGTTCTTTTACTAGCCTTTTTCTATATTACTGTTGAGACTAGATGATGAGATGTACCCATTTAGTCTTCCTTATCTTCAACTGACTTGTAAGATTATTGATTAAATGAATGTGATGAGGCCAAGTGGTTCGCTTGGGGACTAGCAATAGTCTCTCGGTGCTGGCTACATCTTGGGTCCCCTCTCGAAGCGTGACAAACTTGGTATCAAAGCACGAGTTCAAGTGTCCTAGGGAGTCTATGAAGCCATCTAGTAGAGTCTTGTTTATAGATGTGTTGTCAACCACACTTAATAAACAAGAGGCTGCAGGACATTAGGAATCGTTTCCCTTCATTCATGTTCTAAATCGTGCTATGGAGCTATACTCTATGAAAGTTCTATTCTAATTCTTGCTTTGCGCATAGTAGAATTATGGTCATGCCTCCTAGAAGAGTCATAGGTAGAGGACATCCCGCCCGACAGAATGTCAATGCACCTGAGCCTCAAGGACATGAGATGCCCGTGGAATAAGTTGTCCCTGCTGCCCAACCCCCGCAGGAGGAGGTCTCCAATGCTGAGCTTCGTGAGGCTATCCAAACTCTAGCCCAGGCTATCACAGCACCTGCTTCAAGACCAGGAGCGGCCCAATAGGATGCCCATTACACTTCTAGAGTTGGGAAATTCTTGAGGATGAATCCTCTTGAGTTCACAGGGTCTACATCCATTGAGGATCATGAGAACTATGTGGAGGAACTCCAAAAAGTATTCCAAGTGATGCATGTGGTTGATGCTGATAGAGTAGAGTTGGCTGTTATTAATTAAAGGGGCTGGTTAGAATGTGGTATGACCAGTGAAAGAAGGGTAGAGGGGAGAATAGCCCCGTGATGACTTGGGCTTTGTTCGAGGAAGGTTTCTTGGGATGTTTCTTCCCAAGGGAGAGGAGAGAGGCGAAGGTGATGGAGTTTTTGAACTTAAAATAGGGCTCTATGACTGTACAAGAGTATGGGCTGAAGTTCACGCAATTATCCCACTATGCTCCGGATATGGTTGCCGATATGAGGGGGAGGATGGGATGTATGTTGATGGGTTGAATAGAGAGCCAAAGAGAGATGGAAGGGGAGCAATGCTTGTGAGTGATATGGATATTGGGAGATTGATGACGTTCATGCAATAAGCTGATGAGGAGAGGCAACATGATAGGGAAGAGTTCATAAGCAAGAAAGCTAAGACATCCAACCATGAGGTTGGGAAGAAACGCAATGGAAATTGGTTCCCAGCACAGTCATCTGCTAGTGCACCTATACCTAGAGTCGGAAATTATCAGAAGTCTCAGAATGTTGGAGCTCGTGGGTCTCAGTCACAAGCTAGTGTGGCTCAAGGTTCATGAGGTAAACCACCCTGTGGTACATGTGGTAAGTTGCACATGGGTAGATGTCATGAAATGAGTGATGGATGTTTCAAATGTGGCCAAGAAGGTCACTATCAGAGAGAGTGCCCAAAGTAGGCTAACCGAGCTCAATCTTCTGCACCGGCCTCGCCAGCTAAGGGAAATTAGAGAGGCACCACTTCGGGCACAAGCGGAGCTATAAACCATTTGTATGTCATGGGCAGTCGACATGATCAGGAGAACTCCCCAGATGTTGTCACGGGTATGATTCGAGTCTTTTCTATTGATTGTTATGTGTTAATGGATCCTGGTGCCATATTATCTTTTGTAATTCCTTATGTGGCCAGTAGATTTGATAGAACCCCTGAGAGTCTTCTTGAACCCTTTGATGTTTCTACTCTAGTGGGTGAGTCTATTCGAGATGAGAAAGTCTCTAGAGCTTGTGTAGTGTCCATCCATCACAGGGATACTATCATTGATCTAATTGAGTTAGATATGACCGATTTCGATTTGATCCTCGGCATTGATTGGCTCTACACGTGTTATGCCTCCGGTGATTGTAGAGCCTGAACAGTTAAGTTTCAATTTCCAAATGAACCGGTTCTAGAATGGAAAGGTGATTCCATAGTACCAAAAGGAAAGTTTATCTCTTATCTTAGAGCCAGAAAGATGATTGCCAAGGGGTGTATTTACCACCTCGTGAGATTTAAATCTGATGATATTGAGTCTCCAACTTTGGAGTCAGTTCCAGTCGTGAATGAGTTTCCAGAAGTGTTTCCTGAGGATCTTCCCGGAGTCCTTCCTGATAGGGAGATTGATTTCAGGATTGATATTCTTCCCAATGCCCAACCTATCTGAATTCCACCTTATAGGATGGCCCCCACTGAACTGAAAAAATTGAAGGAGTAGTTAAAAGATTTGTTAGAAAAGGGTTTTATAAGGCCGAGTGTTTCTCCTTGGGGTGCCCCTGTCCTATTCGTGCAAAAGAAAGATGGGTCTCTTAGAATGTGTATTGACTATAGGCAACTGAACAAGGTTACCATAAAGAATAAGTATCCTCTCCCAAGGATAGATGACTTATTTGACTAACTTCAGGATGCCTCTTGTTTCTCAAAGATAGATCTTTGATCTGGTTACCATCAATTGAAAGTAAGGGAATGTGACATTCCAAATACAACCTTTAGGACTAGATATAGCCATTTTGAGTTCTTGGTCATATCCTTTGGGTAGACGAATGCACTTGCAGCCTTTATGGATTTGATGACTAGGGTGTTCCGACACTATCTAGACATGTTTGTGATTGTGTTTATTGATGATATTTTGGTGTATTCAAGAGATGAAGAGGAGCATGCAAATCACTATGCAAAGTTTTCAAAATGTGAATTCTGACTTAAATCTGTGGCTTTCCTAGGCCATATTATCTCTAGTGATGGTACTCGAATGGATGTTCAAAAGATTGAAATGGTTAAGAACTGGCCCAGACCAACCTCTCCAACTGACATAAGGAGTTTCTTGGTGTTGGCAAGCTACTACCGCCAATTCGTTGAGGGATTTTCTTCCTTATCCGCACCATTGACAAAGTTGACTCAGAAAAAGGTTAAGTTCCAGTGGTCTGATGAGTATGAGAAAAGTTTTTAAGAGTTCAAGACTAGACTGACTACTGCACCAGTCCTAACTTTGCCCGATGGAACAGAAGATTTTGTGATCTATTACGATGCTTCAAGAGTTGGATTGGGATGTGTGTTGATACAGAGAGGGAAGGTAATAGCCTATGCCTCCAAACAACTTAAGATTCATGAGAGGAATTATCCAACCTATGATCTTGAGTTGGCAACGGTGGTGTTCGCACTCAAAATCTGGCGTCACTACTTATGTGGAGTGCATGTGGATGTATTCACGAACCACAAGAGCTTGCAGTATGTCTTCAGTCAGAAAGAGCTCAACTTGCAACAAAGAAGATGGTTGGAGTTACTCAAGGATTATGACATGAGCATTCTCTATCATCCAGATAAAGCTAACGATGTTGCTAATGCCCTTAGCAAGTTGTCAATGGGTTGCACGACCCATATTGAGGATGGGAAGAAGGAGCTAGCTAAAGAAGTGCACCAGTTAGCTCGATTGGGAGTCCAACTTGAGGAGAATGATGAGGGAGGAGTTAATCTCCAGAATGGGTCTGCTTCATCTTTGGTGGCAGAGGTGAAGGAAAAGCAAGACTGAGATCATGTCCTACTCCAATTGAAGGAGGTTGTCCACAAATAGAAAGTGATGGTCTTCTCCAAAGGGCAAGATTGGGTGTTGAGGTACCAAAGTAGAGTGTGTGTCCCAGATGTTGATGGTATACAAGATAGAATCATGGATGAAGCTCATAGCACTAGGTATTCCATTCATCCTGGCTCTACCAAAATGTACCACGACTTGAGAAAAGTCTATTGGTGGAGTGGAATGACACAGGATATTGCCGAATTTGTTTCCAAATTCCCGAATTGTCAGCAAGTGAAAGTTGAGCACCAATGGTCATGTGGATTAGCTCAAAACTTTTGAGATTCCCCAGAATGAAAGTGAGAGATAATCAATATCGACTTCGTTACTGTTCTACCGAGGTCTCGAAAGCAACATGATTCGATATGGGTGATTATGGATAGGATGACTAAATCAGCTCACTTCTTAGCAGTTAAGACAACTAACACTGCGGAGGAGTATGCCAAGATGTACATCCAAGAGATTGTGAGGTTTCATGGGGTGCCCTCATCCATCATCTCAGATAGAGGATCCTAATTCACCTCCCAGTTTTGGAGATCATTTAAGAAAGGATTAGGTACAAAGGTGAATTTGAGTACAGCCTTTCATCCACAGACCGATAGCCAGGTGGAGCGTACAATTCAAACATTAGAAGATATGCTGAAAGCTCGCGTCCTTGATTTCAGGGGAAGTTGGGATGAGCACCTGCTGTTGATTGAGTTTGCATATAACAATAGTTATCATGAAAGTATTCAGATGGCTCCCTATGAAGCTTTATATGGGAGGAGATGTAGATCACCAATTGGGTAGTTCGAGATTGGAGAAGTGGAGTTGATGGACAACATTCTCCATTGCTTGTCCATTAAGCAATGGAGAAGGTTAAGATCATTAGAGAGCGATTGAAGACTGCGCAAAGTCGCCAAAAATCCTACATCGATGTGAGGAGGAGAGATTTGGAGTTCGAAGTGGATGACTGTGTATATTTGAAAGTGTCGCCAATGAAAGGTATCATGATATTTGGGAGGAAGGGTAAATTGAGTTCACGTTATATTGGACCCTATCAGATTGTAAAGAGGATCGTGAAGGTTGCCTATGAATCAGAGTTGCCTTCCGCGTTAGATGGTATACATCCGGTGTTCCACATGTCGATGTTGAAGAAATGCTTGGGAGATTCTAATTTGGTAATCCCTGTGGAGAGCATTGGAGTGAAGGATAGTTTGACCTACGAAGAAATTTCGGTCCAAATCCTTGATCATCAGATTCGCAGATTGAGAACCAAAGAGATAGCCTCAGTCAAAGTCCTGTGGAGGAATCAATTCTTTGAGGAGGCCACGTGGAAAGATGAGGAAGAGATGAAAGAAAAATATCTGCATCTATTCGTGTCGATGGATGAGAATGTTGAAGGTAAATTTGTTACCCTTGACCAGATTGATTGTCTTTTCTTGTTGATTGTCTATTCGAGAGTCCGAATAGCGATTGTTGATAGAAATGAGGAGTTGAAAGATAGATTGATAGATTGAATGTTGAGAGGAGTCTCGAGTCTATTCGTATCTTGATATCTACCCTTACTCATTATTCGAGGACGAACGATAGGGATAGATGATGTAACACCCGATAAAATTACCAAAATATCCCTAGAATGGAGACATGCGCGTAACACATCTTCCCAAGCTCGGATGGGAAATCCGAGACCGGATTTGCAAAGCATGAAAAATCAAGTCAAAAAATGGTCTCGACCCAATTTAGGAGCAATCGGGTGGAAAATTAATTTTCAAAAAAATTGACCAAAAACAGTAAGGGTATGCAACAGGGTCGCGATGCGGACCCATCGTGGACCCAAAACAGTGAGGGTACGTGACAGCTCCGCGATGCGGACCCATCGTAGACCCATACTTATATATTTTCTAAATTTTCAATGGGATTGAATTTTCAAAATTTCACAGGTGCGCGATAGGTCTGCGTCGCGGACCTGTTATCCCGACCTATTCCACCAAAGTTTAAATTTTAAATCTCTTGAGGGCCATTTCGGACTTTTCCCAACCCTCCAAAACTTGAAACACGGCCCTTTAGGTCGTTTTGATGAGTAAATAAGGTCAAAAACTCCATTCTAAGTCCTTCTTCACAACACTAGAAAGTTAGGGCTTGAGAGAGAAGAAAGAAGAACGTAAGATTGGAGAATTCAAGAAGAATTCTTGACGGGTGATTTGAAGAACTTCATTCCAGGTTTGTAAGGCTAAACGAAAACATGAGATTGTTCTCTCATGTGCCCCATAGATGGTCTTAGATGGTTGATTGAAGGTTCTTGAGTCCATATGCATGATTTTCTTGATTTTAATCTTGAAAACTATATTAATTGTGCATATTTTCATATGTTGATGATCATCACAAATTTGTTTTCTTGAATAAAATGTTTTACATGAATTATTGCATAAATCCTACTTATTATTTCTTAAAGATTGCACGAAAGAAGAGAGAGATTGAGGTTAGAGCCTTGATTGAGAATGTGATTGTGATTGTGATTGTGATTGATATTGAGATGTGAGAATGATGATGAGCTGATAGAAATTGATAGTCCCATGAGTTTCCATAGATGAACTATAACAATTTTTATATTCGATTGTTCCCTAATGATTGTTCAAATCCTTGAGCTGTCAATTGAGATGTTGATTGATGAGATAACTAGAGTCACTACGAGACTGACTGAAAAATTAGCCTCCATGAGGTTGATTGAGATGGTTTGAATGGTTTGATTGAATGATGAGAGCCTTTATAAGGTTGTGTTGAGATGAGTCAATCAAGATGTATTGACTGGATGGATTGTTTTAGGAGCATTGAGTCATGGGAGGAATATCGAGCACCGAAAGAGTAAGAGTTAGTCCAACACACATCGTCAAATTATGTAGCCAAGCATAGGCTAGGATTAGAACCATTACATCTCATTATGGTTCCCTCTGGATAGAGTCCCTGAAACAATAGAGGACTTAACTTTAACAGATAGCTAGGGTCCTTAGTGGATTCGATTCATACCTTACCTGGCAAGTATGGACGGTTGTGGCAACAACGATGGCCTATTGTATGACTGCTGGTTCATAAGTGATCATTGTCGGATAATAGAAACTCCCACAAAGTTCCTACCTTGAGTACATTGAGTCGAGGTGTGATGAGAAGAGATGAGATGTGATGAGATGAGTTGAGATGAGTCTTTTTGAGACGAGTCTGATTTGATTGATGAGTTGATGGGTCAATTTACTACTCTTTATTCTTGCTTTAGATAGATATTTAACATGTTGATTGTCTTCTATGTTGAGTTGATATTGTTTCCATATTGTTCTACTTGTTTCGATTTCACTCAGCTATTTTACAGTACATTCCAAGTGCTGATATCCCCTTCTGGACTGCATCATATTATGATGTATATACGCAGGATGGAGGTTGTCAGCAGGCAAATCATTGAGGATCTTCGAGCGTTCAGCAGATTGGTCAGCCTCCCCTACTTCGGAGGATCCATTACATTATTTTCATCATGCTTTAGAGTTAGAGTTGCTTATCTTTTATTTTGATTGAGGTAGTCATGGGTTTGTCATTGGCACCACTTAATAGTGATAGAGGCTTCATAGGCTAGAGCCTAATGTTGATTGTCTAGATTGTGAGCTAGTTCTTTTACTAGCCTTTTTTTATATTATTGTTGAGACTAGATGATGAGATGTGCCCATTTATTCTACCTTATCTTCCGCTAACTAGTAAGATTGTTGATTGAATGAATGTGATGAGGCTAAGTGGTTCGCTTGGGGACTAGCAATAGTCTCTAGGTGCCGACCCCATCTTGTGTCCCCTCCTGGGGCGTGAAATAGATACCCAGTCTCATCAACAATTCATAAGATAATAGCAAAGTAAGAATGATACAAGATGATGAGGATGCCATGAGATGAAAATAATGTGACGCAATGACAAATAATTGTGATGCATGTTTGTCCTATGATACACATCCGCTGATCAATACGGGGGTCCCATATAGACCATATATTCGTGAACATTGCCGGCTAAGACTGTCAATGCTCACCCGTCCGGGAAAGACCTCGGATACAATACCAGCTAACATATTACGTCGACTCACTAACAGAAACCTCGACTAATATTGATTAGTAGAAACTTCGATCACCAATCCACATGTTACCTCATTTATCTCTCGATCAATGCATAAGTAATAAAAGATGCAATGTGTATGATCACAATTATATCACAACGTCAATATCATAATGATTTAAGCATTATCATAGTTTTAATATCATCAATGCCTCGATATCATCAATATATCAATATCAGTAATGTCTCAACATATATCATGCTCATCTCAATATAGGCATCATCCCTGTATCAATATCAAATCATTCACAAGATACAAATATAGCATCACAATCACATAATGAATCTAATGACACTAAAATCAATCAATTCGGAGTAAAAGGGTAAAATGATTAAAAAAAACCCATGCCAAAAAAGTAGTTGAAATCTGAAAATTAATACATGAAAACGTTCCTCAAGTAATAAGAAATTCAACGGTGAAAATCATTTCGAAAATAGAGTTAAAATAAGATTGAAATCATCAAATTAGTATTAGAAATTAAAGTCCAAAAAATTCTCAAATTCCACCATTAAAATCCCAAAATTATAAGTTAAAACACAAATTAATCAATAGAGATCAATGAAATAAGTTCGAAAATAGTTACCTAATCAATTTGTCTTGGAAAACCTTAAAGTTCCTTTTTAAAAGGAAGCTTGAGATTAAAAATATTGTAAAAAAGCTTAAATTCGTCATTTTAAAAAGTCTCTTTTTCAGGTATGACTAATCTCCGCGAACGCAGAGCCTTATCCGCGAACACGAAAACCAAAGGAGTCTAGTGCTCCGCGAACACGGAGGTCAGTGAAGGGGAGCCTCCGCGAATGTGGAGGTCAAATGGCGAATGTGGAGGTCAAATGGCGAATGTGGAGGTCAAATGGCCTCACACTCCGCAAACGCAGAGTACAAAATATGATGCACCAGAAACCAACTAAAAAAGCAGCAATTCACAGCTCAGAAAATCAAGAAATATTATTTTTCCAAAAGTTATACTCTTTCGATTTCATTTTATGTGGCATCCTTTATTTTGTCACAATCTTTTAATTTTTTTTTTTAGAACTTGTGATCTAAAACAATCTTTTGATATTTATGTGGTTAAAAATAATTTCATTAATTATAAAGATAAATCTTCAAGTTAAATTATTTCTACATATAGTATGGTGACATTCTTTTCAAGACGGACTAAAAAGAAAATGGTGTCATATAAAATCGAATCGAGGGATCGGAGTATTATTATTATTTTTCTTTTAAAAACACATTCTATTCCTAATAAAATGTTACTCCCCTGTCTCAATTACGCGACACCGTTTGCTTAGTAAATAATTAAAAAGGGAAGAAAAATTTTTAAAACTTGCAATTAAAAATAGTATTTAACCATTTATATGGTTATAAATCAATTCATTAAGGGTGAGATAGAAATTTAGAAATTAAATTATTTCATTTATAAATATGTGTATTATTCTTGGAACGAACTTAAAGTAAGTGTGTCACATAAATTGCGATAGAGAAAGGTTTTTTTTTTTTTTGGTAAATAGGAGTACTTTTCAAGAACTCTGTTCTTGTTTCTTTTCTTTTAAAGTCACTTTAACTAATAAATAAGTAGAGAATGATCTTTCTGATTCTTAATCTCATTTTATCAATCAAAATAGAATATAACTCTATGTATACCTTTGTAGTTAATATCCTCTCCGTTCATTTACACTAGTCATACTTGGACTTAACATACTAATTAGAAATATAGTGACTGGCATAACTTTTTTATTACATATCCCTATTAATTGATATTTAGTATTAGATCTTGAAAAATGATTTGAGAAATAATTAATACTAAGGTAAAAAAATGGAAAAAAAAAAAGATAAAAGTAAACAAAGGATTACAGTAACACATCATTATCAATTTTCATTTAGATAACAATAAAAAGAATTCCTAAATAAAATAAGAAATATTTGTAGTTTTTAATCATTTCTGAATCAAAGTAAGAGAAATATTTATTAATAAAATAAAAAAATAATTGAGTTCACAGTTGAATAATTTTAAATATTCAATAAATTTCATAATACATACTCCATAACGTGAACTCATATATAGCTTTACAGCTCTATCCACAGTTTCCCAACAGAAATGAAATTAATTTCTTGCCACTTGTTGACATTATTATTTTCTATACCTTTCAAAGAGGGTCATCAATAGGTATTTAATATTTTTGTACCATATTTGTTGAGTGGTTGGCATCAGACATACCTATCATCAATTTATAATTTATTGAAAATTCAAATGCATAATATTTCAAATGAGGAAATATCTTTAGTTTCTATACTCCATAGTATCTAATTTATTAAATGTTTTTACTCTTGCTAACACAATTGAGACTAATGACATTTGAAGAAAAGAAAAAGGTCTGCAGTGGAAAATATAGACTTGATAATTATCGATTAACTGATTGAAGGATAGCATATTCAGTGAAATTTTATTAAGTGAGATCTGATGAGCGTAGAGTATATGCAAACCTTGTCATACCTCGTGGAGATAGAGAAAATGTCTTCGAAAGACCCACAACTTATATATTTAACCGAAAATCAATAATAATTATTTTATGAATTCAGTTATGTAATTGGTGTATTTATAAATCGATAAATAGAAAATATATAAAATTGGATCGAACCTACTGATGTAGTCCAAGTACATTGAACTAACTTGATAATTATCAATCAACAAATTAATCATAAACCTACAATAATTATCTTTTATTTTTGTTATATATTTATAAATCGATAATAAATAATATAAAAAAATCAAATCGAATCAACCATAAGAAAATATAGACTTTTCCTCTCATGTATTCAAAATTTCAGTATGTGGCACCTTTTCTTTTTGGTCCGTCTCAAAATAAATAATAATTTGCCTTTAAAATTCTTTTTTTAATTCTCAGCCACACAAATATTTAAGAACGATTTTATACCACAAGTTTTATAAGTCTTCCTTTTTATTTTCTGAAATACCGTGCCAAGTTAAAGTGCGCCAATAAAATAGGAGGGAGGGAGTAATAATATTTTTGGATTACTATAGTAGACTTGGTCATACCATCCTACATTTTGTGTATTTATTAATTTTCCCATTTTGTGGTCACAATATTTTCAAGAAAATATTGCCAATGTTCTTCAATCTTGTCACACTAGTAGTGTCTTTCTTCTTTGTTGATTTTGCACCAATTTCTTGTGAAGTTGATGGATTCATTTACAATGGATTCAAATCAAGTAATTTTAGTTTGGATGGCATTGCTAATCTTACTTCCAATGGTCTTTTGCTGTTAACAAATTCCAAAACACAAGATCAAGGCCATGCTTTCCATCCAAATCCAATTCATTTCAAGAATTCACCTAATGGTTCAGCATTTTCTTTCTCCACAACCTTTGTGTTCGCGATAAGGTCTGATTATCAACCATTGGATGGCCACGGACTAGTGTTTGTAATCGCGCCACATAGAGGAATTCGAGGGGCTTTGGCAAACCACTATCTAGGCCTTTTTAACTCAAGTAACAATGGGGATAGGTCAAATCATGTTGTTGGAGTTGAGCTTGATACAATATATAGCGCGGATTTTGGTGATATGAATGACAATCATGTTGGAATCGATATAAATGGATTGAGGTCAGTAGCAAATCATACAGCAGGTTATTTTGATGATACTGGTTTGTTTCATGATTTGAGTTTGATTAGTGGCAAGCCAATGCAAGTTTGGGTGAATTATGATGGTAACACTAAGCAAATTAATGTGACAGTAGCACCATTACATTTGGAGAAACCAATTAGGCCACTTTTGGCTCTGAGATATGATCTTTCACTGATTATTGATCAGATTATGTATGTTGGTTTTTCATCATCAACTGGTTCAGTCCCAACACATCATTATATATTAGGATGGAGCTTCAAGACAAATGGGATAGCTCAAGAACTCTCTCAACTTCCTAGTCTTCCTCGTCTTGGGCGTAAAGGGTTATCAAGATTTGTGACAATTGGTTTGCCAGTTATCTCTTTGGTTTCGATTATTGTAGCAACATTAGTGGTGGTTTATTATGTGAGAAGGAAGAAGTATGAAGAAGTTCTTGAAGATTGGGAGCGCGAGTATAGACCGCAAAGGTTTAATTATAGGGATTTGTACAAAGCCACTAAGGGATTCAGAGAAAAGGAGCTGTTGGGAGCTGGAGGATTTGGTAAAGTTTACAAAGGAGTGATGCCTATAACCAAACTTGAGATAGCTGTAAAGAAGATATCTCATGAATCAAGACAAGGGATGAAGGAATTTGTTTCGGAGATTGTAAGCATCGGGCGTATACAACATAGGAATGTAGTACCACTTTTGGGTTATTGCAGACGAAAAAGGGAGTTACTCTTGGTTTATGAATTCATGTCTAATGGAAGTCTAGACAGGTACTTATACGACCATTCAAGGTTTACGCTCGATTGGAACCAAAGATTCAGAGTCATCAGAGGTGTAGCATCAGGACTATTTTTCCTGCATGAAGAATGTGATCACGTCGTGGTTCATAGGGATATTAAGGCTAGTAATGTGTTGTTGGATGGTGAACTAAATGGTAGGCTAGGAGACTTTGGACTCGCGAGGCTATATAGTCATGGGACCGATCCTCAGTCTACTCGTGTTGTTGGTACTCTTGGTTACCTTGCACCAGAGCATACTAGAACTGGGAGGGCAACACCTAGTAGTGATGTATTTTCCTTTGGGGCTTTTCTGCTTGAAGTCGCCTGTGGTAGGAGGCCGATACAGCCTAGACAAGACGGTGATGATCTAATCTTGGTCGATTGGGTGTTCTCATGCTGGAATAGAGGTAATATTCTTGAGGCAGTTGATCCAAACTTAGGCACTGATTTCATTCCAGAGCAAGCGGAGTTGGTCTTAAGTCTAGGCTTGTTCTGCTCTCATTCTGAGCCCTCATTTAGGCCAACCATGCGACAGAATGTTCTGTTCTTGGATGGCGTTGTGGCGTTGCCAGAGTTATCAGCACTCGGGGTTTCATCTGCTGGCCTAACGTTTGATCATCGCGGAGGCTTTGATGATTTTGTCAAGTCATATCCATGTTCTTCAGTTGATGCACATTCCCCTGCTTCATCTGTAGCTGAATCGTTCCTCTCTGATGGCAGATGAGTTGAACATTGATGTACTAATTCTGGTAAATATAACCTGATTTTACTGATTATTGTAAGCTTACGATGGAATACTATAAACCTTTTGAGAGTCAAACAGTTAGAGCTACCCATAAAATATCGAAAATCCAATAGAAATGTTTGGTAATTTGGTATTTAATATCGTATTCGGAAATAAAAATTTTTGAATTTGAGATTGGTATGAGATATTAATATTATTTGGTATTAATGAAAGTTATATATTAATGAGCCCATTACTCATTAGTACATGTCCAAAACAGAAATTCAAAGACTAAAAATAATTAATGCAAACATATGTTTTTTAGTTGTGTCAATTTGTTTTATTGATATTTTGTTACTTGTTGATCTTCTATTATATCGTGTTTCACATAGAAAATAGAAATAATTGGAGCAATAGCATTAACTTGTAATACAATCGACTAGAACTTCAACACAGTATTACCAAATATTGTACCAAATCGAAATTTGATTTATGAATTATCGAACCAAAATTTAAAACTTCGGCGGTTGGTATTACCTTTAACTATCAGTTACCGAATTATCAAATTCGAAACTTAGAAATTCGGAATTGAATATCGAATGTCCATCCCTACAAACAGTATGAATATTGACTAATATTTTAAGATGTACTGTTTCATCATATTGATATATTGTAATATCTAATATTTCTCATATAGTTTTGTAGTATCTAAAATATCAAATTAATGTAATTTAATTTATCTTTAAAAAAAATTAAATTAAATGTTGAAAAACACGATATGACAACTAAAAGAGAATGGAGAAAATATAAAACCACTAATATATATACTTATCACATAAGCACTAGTACTAATTTTCAGCCATTTCTTTCACCTTGTTCCTTTTGGTTAGTAGTCTATGTGAGCTTGCAGCCTTAGGATTTGAATTTGCTTGCAACGGATTCAAATCATCAAACATGAATTCTAAGTTGTTCGGAATTTCTAAAAATATTATTATATTTGTGTTGGATTCTTTAAAAATGTACTATTTTTAAAAGATCTAATACGCATCTATCGACATTTTTTAAGATTTCGAGCAACATAACACGAGTGTATGTGGCTGTTGAAGTTGACTGATTCAACCAGACAAATAATCAGCTAAGGTTGAATGTTCTTTTGCTTAATTAGTTATTATTGTAGAGGACCATTCTCATTCATGTCTGTTATGATATTTTTAAAAGTGAACATTCTTCTTAGGTCCTATCAAAAATAATAATTATAATTTTTAATGGGTTAACGATTAAAACTACGAGAAAATAAATAAAATTATAACAACTGTATACTCACTACATGAGAGTCAATTAAGTCCAAAATGACCTCTAAAAATATGAAAATAGAAAAAGATAAATATTTATTTATTAAAAAAATAGTGTTGAGAGATGAAAGGAACCTCAAGACATTTACTTAATAGACATTATAAGGGTTTGACATAAATGTATGGAAGATCATGAGAAAACTCCAACATTGAATAGACTCCAATAAGTGTTGATAGATGCACGTACTCAAGCAAATTTTCTTTTATTTAGCTAATGTTTCATTTGCATTTTAATTAAGAGGTATTATTTCCCCGACTCAAATTATTTATCATTATTTTAAAAATTAATTATCTATTTTTACTTGCCATTGTTCTAAAAATTAAAAAAAGGGGGGGGGGGGGGTGAAAATATCCTTTTAGACTATGTAAAATTAAATAAAAATGCCCTAAAATAGTATTTTGATTAAAATAATACCTTATTGTTACTTTTGGATTAAAAAAATCCTTTTTTTCTAATAAACAAATTATTTCTTCAACACATTATTTTTCTAATAAAAGTATTGCTGCCCGTCAATAATTTTCATACATATAAAATCATAGTAAGCCATTATTAATTCTTATTTAGATAATGAAAATTCTTTTGTCCTCATTAAGTAAAAAATATTTTTATTTCTTAATATTTTCAAATTGAAGAGGCATAAGCATTGTCAACATAGCCTAGAGCCGTCAATATGGGTTAAACTTATTAGGTCGACTTGACCTAATTCGTGATTTAAAAAGGGTGGGTTATGATTTTTGGAGCTCATTTAAAAAATAGGTTTTTTAGTCCGACCTGAATAAGTCTGTGATTTGTAAAGCTTTTGCAATATGAAATTACAAAATAATTAAAAATAAAAATAAAATAGAGTATTAAAAATAATAAGAGTCCAAACTCAAAGTTTATTTAAAAATTTTAAATATTAAAATTTAGATACAAATTATATTTTTATAATATGTACTCCATCTATTCATCTTTACTTGTCCTTTATTGATTTAGCACAGGGATTAAGAAACACTAAATATTATGACTAATTTTACTAAATCACCTTTTGAATATAGCAATTACAATATCTTAGAAAATGTAACAAGAAAATAACTATTGTAATTAATGATAAGAGTAAACTAAAAATTAAGTTTGAAATTATCTTTTGATTTCATAAAGTAGACAAGTGTTGTTGGACATCTCAAAGTAGTATAGTGGACAAGTAAAGATAGACAAAGAGAGTAACACTTATACTATGCACTATTGTCTTTTTGCTATTTATTTTAATATGTTAAAATTATAATTTAATTTAAAATGTTATTAACAAATATATAAGAATAAAAATGTGGGGGCTCGGCAAGGCCCGCGGCCCACGTACAAATAGATTGTGCTAGCTATTTTCTAGCCCATAAAAAAAGAGGATCAGCCCCGACCTAGCCCTGTTGAATTTCAAAGCCTGTAAGGACTAGTCCAGATGGGGTGGGCCAACCCGTATTGACAGCTCTAACATAGCCTAGTGTGATGGCCCATCACTTGATCTTGAAAGAGGAGGAATAATCTAGAGTCAGTTCTAAGTCCGTGATATCTTACTTTCAAAATTAAGATACAACAATAATATTGTCATAAAACATGAAATTTATAATACATGAACTGCTCTAAATCACAAAATATCTTTAAAATCACATGAAATAAATTTCATCAAATAATAATTTTAGTCATTTGTGACTTTTTTTTTTCTCATTGTGTGCCGCAAATTTTGAAAAAATAAAAGCGTAGACTTTCGAGGATGGTAACATTTTTCGTAATTTATGCAACTTATTAGGATGAAAACTGAAGAGTTGTTAAATAAACTGATTTTTCTATGCCCTTTAATTTTTAATTTTAATTGTTTTAAAGAATAAAGAATATTCTTTTTTTTTTTTGGGTACTTTTAAAGGTCCAGTCTATTTAAGAAATCACATCCTATTTATGTGGAACCTTTTACCAAAGCTAATTCACTAATCTTTGAATCTAAATTGAATTAAATTAATTTAATATTTAAAATTAAAATTTTAACTATGTAAAAATTGTATAAAAAATATCATAATTTGTAATTTTTTTTATGTGAATATGAGTCAAAGCTATTATAAAATGTCAATTAATATTTACATTGTTTGAATCTTGTAAGACGAAAAGTGTCATAAAAATATTCAAAGTTTATGCATTTCTATAATGATGTCAAGTCAATACAATTAGATTTATTGTCAAATATTTTTGAATATTTAATAAATTTTTTTAATACATATACAAACTTGGAGCAAAATTTACTAAGCTCTCTCGAATTCATACATCACGAGGTAGATTTTCCATCGGTCAAGGTTGAGGTGGTCTTTGTGACGGATGAGATGAGAGAAGTCACATGAAGATGATTTAAGCATGTGAAGAGGAGATACGTGATGTTGGGACCAAAATAATTAAATGTCATGTGGAAGTTAACAAAGCAAACGTCGAAAGACTATGAATAAGAAGACAAATCAGAAATATATCAAAAAAACATAAATATTTAACATAGTATGGTCAATTGACCTAAATTCACAATAAAAAATGAACAATCCAATATATAAAAGAAAGTGCACAATATTGAAACAAATAACTTCAATCATTTTTTGTTGAACCCAATGCGGCATCACAATTCTCTCAAAATAAAGGAGGTGCACACAACTCTTAATGAACACTCGTATCCCACAATTTTCCCCTGTGCAAAACTCTCAAAGCTACTAAGACTACACTATGGATGCTACCAAGTTAGAAGTAATGAGTCTCTATTTATACAATCATAAACATTTTTCTATAATAAGAAATCTAGCCAAATATGGAGAGATTTTGTTTTCTTTTTTCCAAAAAAGAAAATCTCAATTATGATAAGAAAATCAGGATAAACATTCAATAATTCTCTCAATTTTTAACAAGATAATTTTGTTTCACCTTCTTTACATAATCTTTAATAGGTTGCATCTCCTCTCCATAATCTCCTTCATCAAATCTATGTCGACACAGAGAATCTCTTTGAAAAAAACTTCTCAAACAAAATCTTCAGTATCGTCAAATAGGTTGTGATTAGAATTGAAATGAACATTCATTTTAACCGAGGCTTTGATACTACTTATTTGGCAACCAAGGCTCTGATATCACTTGTTATGATGGAAGGTTGCATATTTGGAAATAGAGAAAAGAAAGAACACCAAATTTAACAAGAAAAAACGCTTCAAATCGAAGATAACAACTACGGCATCACCGAGATCCCAATTGCTCCATTAAAGAGGTGTGAGAGGTTGACAATAGCATGCGTTAAGAGAGATAGAGGTAGGCTAAATAACAAGTCGCATAGTCTTATTATTCAATGTGTATTAGTATTTGTTGCTTCTCTTGCTTTGTATCTTACTGTCATATTATTCTTGCAATCATGCTTTAAAAATAGTTTTTTTGAGCCGAATGTCTATCAGAAACAACTTTTGTCATTTAAAGATAGGGATAGAGTCTGCATACATTCTAACCTCTCAAATGTCACCTTGTGGATTTACACTGAGTATGTTATTGAAATTCAGCTATGTAGATCTTATTCCACCAAACATGAGGACACTATTGCAATTACAATTAAATCCTAGCCACTTGGCATTTGAAGAAAAGGTCCGCAGCTGAAAAAATAGACCTTTTTGTACAAGTATGAAATGGACCAACTTAGTAGAGGTCTTTTAGTGTATTCCTTGAGAAGACTTGGAATATAGTAATAAGTAGTAACATTTTGGACGAATATAGAAAAATTGGTAAGAAAGATTATTTCTTTGACATATCAAGAAATGTATAAATAGTAGAACAAACCTTCATTTGGTAACAATGTTTTCCCAATCAAGAACACTGCCAATCTTCTTCAATCTTGTCATACTAGTAGTGTCTCTCTTGTTAGTTGATTTAGCACCAGCTTCTTGTGAATTTGATGCATTCATGTACAATGGATTCCAATCAGGGAATCTTAGTTTAGATGGCATTGCTAACCTCACATCCAATGGCCTTTTGCTGTTGACAGATTCCGAAACTCAAGATCAGGGCCATGCTTTCTATCCAAATCCAATTCATTTCAAGAATTCAACTAATGGCTCTGCATTTTCTTTCTCCACAACCTTTGTGTTTGCTATAAGGTCTGATTATGGAATCTTGAGTGGTCATGGACTGGTTTTTGTTATCGCGCCACAGCGAAGAATTCAACGGGCTTTGGCATACCACTATCTTGGCCTTTTTAACTCAACCAATAATGGGGATAGATCAAACCATGTTGTTGGAGTTGAGCTCGATACTATTTATAGCGAGGAATTTGGTGATATCAATAACAATCATGTTGGAGTTGATATAAATGGATTGAGGTCTGTAGCAGTTGAAACAGCAGGTTATTTTGATGATACTACTGGCTTGTTTCATAACTTGACTCTGATTAGTGGCCAGCCAATGCAAGTTTGGGTGGATTATGATGGTAGCACTAAGCAAATTAATGTGACAGTAGCACCATTACATGTGGAAAAACCAGTTAGGCCACTTGTGTCTTCGAAAACTGATCTTTCCGCAATTCTTGATCAGACTATGTATGTTGGTTTTTCATCATCAACTGGTTCAGTCCCAACACATCATTATATATTAGGATGGAGCTTCAAGACAAATGGGGAAGCTCAAGAACTCTCACAACTTCCTAATCTTCCTCGTCTTGGGCGCAAAGGGACATCAAGATTCGTAAAGATTGGCTTGCCATTAATCTCTTTGGCTGCACTTGTTGTAGCAACCTTAATGGTGGTTTATTATGTAAGAAGGAAGAAGTATGAAGAAGTTCTTGAAGATTGGGAACGTGAATATAGACCGCAAAGGTTCAAGTATAAAGATTTGTATACTGCTACTAAGGGATTCCGAGAAAAGGAGCTGTTAGGAGCTGGAGGATTTGGTAAAGTATACAAAGGAGTGATGTCTACAACCAATCTTGAGATAGCTGTAAAGAAGATATCTCATGAATCAAGACAAGGGATGAAGGAATTTGTTTCAGAGATTGTAATCATAGGACGTCTACAACACAGGAACGTAGTACCACTCTTGGGTTATTGCAGGCGGAAAGGAGAGTTGCTTTTGGTTTATGAATACATGTCTGGTGGAAGTCTAGACAAGTATTTATACAACAAGCCAAGATTCACCCTTGATTGGAACCAAAGATTCAGAGTTATTAGAGGTGTAGCATCAGGACTATTTTTCCTACACGAAGAATGTGATCACGTAGTGGTTCATAGGGACATCAAGGCCAGCAATGTCTTATTGGATGGTGAACTAAATGGCAGACTAGGAGACTTTGGACTCGCGAGGTTATATAGTCATGGGACCGATCCTCAGACTACTCGTGTCGTTGGTACTCTTGGTTACCTTGCACCAGAGCATACTAGAACTGGCAGGGCAACACCTAGTAGTGATGTATTTTCCTTTGGAGCTTTTCTTCTTGAAGTTGCCTGTGGTAGGAGGCCAATAGAGCCGAGACAAGACAATGATGATCTGATTTTAATCGATTGGGTGTTCTCGTGCTGGAAAACGGGTAATATTCTTGAGGCAGTTGATCCAAACTTAGGCACTGATTTCATTCCAGAGCAAGTGGAGTTGGTCTTAAGTCTAGGCTTGTTCTGCTCTCATTCTGAGCCCTCATTTAGGCCAACCATGCGACAGAATGTTCTGTTCTTGGATGGCGTTGTGGCATTACCAGAGTTATCAGCACTCGGCGTTTCATCTGCTGGCCTAACGTTTGATCATCGCGGAGGCTTTGATGATTTTGTCAATTCGTATACATCTTCAGTTAATGCACATTCCCGCGCTCCATCTGTAACAGACTCCTTTCTCTCTGGTGGCCGATGATTCTAAAATCAAATATGTTAGTAACTTTATCTTGTAATTTGTAATCATGGTTAGTACCTCTCTTAGTGCTGCACCTCAAGCAAGACGGAAATGCACTTCTTTTTTTCTTAATTTTCTCATCAAATTTGGCTTCAATTTAGCTGCATACACTTGATAAGATCTGCAAGTTGAAGTCCAAAAAGCTGGACTCATCGCAATTGTTTGTGACAAATTTTAAGTCAGAAACAGAAATCGGTTACTCTCCATGATTTTGTTATCGTTAAGCCAGATTTTGATCTGATTTAAGGGAATATAACACCATTTATATAGGCATCAATCAGGGTTTAGGTAAAGTAGTATCCTATAAAATTTCAATGTCTAATGCCCTTGCTTCAAGGCTTGTACGAGCGTAGACTTGGTGAAATTCAAAGACAGGGCTTAAAGTACTTATTTTTCCACCACTGTTGGCTTCAGATTTGCGATTTAATTTATGAGAGAAGAGATGAAGGGCAGATTTGGCTCCACTGGGCGTAGCAATTTGTAAGCAACTAAGTTTCATTCTTGAAAAATAACAATCAAGAAAAGAAAAATAGAGGCAATATTTATATTTCAATAATTTGTGCGAAGGTTATAATCTTTATAAAATCTAAAAAAAAAAAATATAGTCCTCTGATTTTTCTCCTCACGATCATCAATTCAAGAGTTCACTTACTTGTTAAAACTTTACTACGAATTGTGGCTTAGACCTTGGAGGAAAAAACTCCTTTGTATACGAAATGTATTTCTCTTCTTGTTGTTCCTCTTCTTCTCCTTTTATCTTATGAAGATCCCTTCATATAGTCGTAAACTAGGATTTGGTATTTTGGTTTTCAATTAATTCAGAAGACCTTGGGTTTGAAGAATATGAGTTGGGCTGGTCTTGTCAATTTAACAGACTAACCCAAATATAATTTGGATTTTATTAAGTCATTTAATTTTAACTTAAGTATTAATCCAACCACATTAACCAATAAGTCAATTTATCATGAATTTAAGATTTAATTCACATTTAATATGGATTAATCAATAAAATTTCATTGTCCACAACAATCTTGATTTTGAGAGAAAGCAAAGTCAGAAGTCAAGTACTATACGTTTACATGACCTGGTTAAATATAGTGATTGAACTACAAATGTGACAATTGATGATCAGAAAATGCCTAATGAATTTGAGTATCTTTTTGTGATTGCACCACCTAGAAGACTTCCAAGCTCTCATATTGGCTTATGGCAATGCCACCAGGAACATTGTTGCAACGGTGAATTTTTGATGATATCGAAAGGAACCATGTTGGCATTCATATCTATCTAAAATCTTTAATAGCGAAGCCAGGTGGTTAATGTGCCAGCACTGACAAATCCTTGCATAGGGTAGACGTGTGGCCCATGACATGTGGCGTAGTCAGATGAAAGATGTGGTCAAGGCTCCATCAGTTTGACATATTCTCATCTTTTATTACTTGTTTGGTCGTCGGAATTCACTCTCCAACCTAATCTCAATTCGTCGAATAACTCTCTATCAAAAATTTCTTCATCCTCATTCTCAAAGCTTGTTTTAGAAACTTCACTGCTGTGATCCCTAACCTTATGCGCCAGTTTTGTTTCTTGGATAGGAAAGAGAAAAGTGTGTGTTATTCTCTTTATGAAAAATAAATTTTCTTTCTTCACTACTTATAAAATTACGTGTGATTTTCTTATTACAACATACCAATGAAATATTACAAGTGGGATTTGAAAAGAATAATAAATATACATCATTATCTCATAGAAATAGAAAAATTATTTAAGAAAATCTTCAACTCAAACACATCAATTAGAAACGTGATTTTCTTATTTTTAAAAAAATCACGTTCAATCAAATTATGAGATTTAAATCAAACCAAAACGATATATAAGAAAGGTATCCATCGGTCAACGTAAGATCATATTAAGGGGCCGTTCGGTTGGCTTTGTGTTATTTCAGAATAATTAATCTGGGAATAAGTTAGTCTGGGATAAGTTATTTCACTATATATATATAGGATAACTTATCTCATCACTAAGGTAAAATGGTGAGATAAATAGTCCGGGGATTACTTTATACCTCCAACCGAACATGGAATAAAATAATCCTACATTTTATCCCGTGATTATTATAACTTATACCTCACACCAAACGGCCCTACATAAATTATTGAAATCTTTTTATAGTGTAAAATAAATGAATTATTTAAAGTATCAAAGAATTAGTTTTTTTTTTAAAAAAAAAAAAAAACCATATTTATCCTTTATTTAATGAGGCTTTTTCACTATTTTAATTTTTTGGTTGAATAGTTCGAAAATAATGAAAAATGAAATAGTGAAAAGTATTCCCCTCAACTTTTACTTGTCAATTATTTTTAAAATAGATTTTATTTTTATTTGTTACTTTTGACATATCAAGAAAAGATATTCTTTTTTCATTTACCTTTAATATTACAAATTATTTTTCAAAACCTAATATTAAATATTAATTAATAAGAAAAGTATGATAGCATACTTATATCAATAATTATTATTTTAAAAACAAATATACCGTATTGGAACAATTTTCTTAATATAGATTAAAAAAAATTTTAAAAAGAGAAATTTTCGTAAATACCTCTAGTACAGTATTCCGTAAGTGTCAGGTTTAACCAAGGGAGAACCTATCTAATGTTAGAACAGTGGGTACTATTTAGACTTTGAGAGACGTGTTAAATATATTTTTGAGAAAAAGTTTTTAAAAATATCTTTAAATTTAATATGAATTATTAGTTTTATTTTTGAATTATTGATAGTGTTAAAAAAATTCTTCTACTAAAATCTTTAAATTTTAGTTTAGTTAGTCAAGTAGACGGATATTTTTAAAATTGACAATAATTTACGGATGAAACTAATAACTTACGTCAAGTTTACGGACTTTTTTTTGATAATTTTCTCTTTAAATATATTATGGCTTTTGTTAATTCATATTTTTTACATTAATTTTAAAAAAATATTTAGTTATGTATAAATCATAAATTTCAATTTTATAATTAAAAAGAAAGTTAAGATTCAAAATTCACATACTTTAAATCATAATTTTGCTTTTGGATCCAGTACGAGGAAATAATAATTGAACTACACATCAAGTGAAAGTCCTTTTCAACCTACTTGGAATTTTTTTTCTAAGGGAATGAAAAATCACAATATAATTGTCCATCTAGAATGTAATGAACGGAATGAAATTGATGGGTTTAGTATGAAATTGACACATACGACCCACATGATATAATTTACGTATTAAATTTAAAAATTTATTTATCAATATTCAAAATTGGAGGATATAAATGTTAATTGAGGTTAAGTTAAAAAAATATATTTATTTATTATGTCAGTTAAAAATAATGTCTAACTTTAAGTTGCAGCATGTAATATGCAATTGAATGTGAATCTACTGTATATAAGAGGAAGTTCCACCTGCTCAAACATGCAGCAGGTTGACATGTCTGCTTGAGTAGCTTGGACTATATCTATAATTTTATTATAGTTCTTCTATTTTAATTTATTTATCTTATTTTTAGTGGTTTTTATATTTAAAATTGCGTAAAAAAAATACTATTAATCATGATAATTGACAACATAAATGGTTTTAAAAAGGTAAAAGGTGTTTGTTGATATTAATTAATGTTTATTTGATTGGTACTGCGAAATGAAAAAGCAAAATAAAGATGATATAGTTTGGTAAATAATTTGTTATTTTGTAAATTTAAAAATAAAAAAACATTATAAGTCCCACTCTTAAAGTGCATATTTTTGTAATTTCTATTATCCCTCAATTTTATTTTATTGTTTCACCTTATCCTCATCGTTAAAAGAAAGTTGAAAATACACCTGGCGTTATTAAATTTTTCACTCACCCCTCAATTTGATGGAAAACTCAAATTAAATAAAAGAGAGAAGACGTAAATTCACCATTGATATTGTTCCGAATTTTCAAAAAGACATTTCAACTTTGTGGGCGACCTATTACCCCCTCCTAAAGAATTTTATATTGATATTAGTATATTATTTATAGCCACATGATAGAGAGAGTGTAATTCTCACTCTTAAAAGAGAGTGAGTCAACATTTTTAATCTATTAAAAATATTTTTTATTTCTTTTCTCTTTTTATTATATTTTTTATTTGTGTAAAGTGAAATAGTAGGAATTATTCTGGCAAATATGAAAAAGAAGAAGATTTATGAAGAAGAAAAGGAGATTCAAACAACATATACAAATAAAATGCTTAGCAATGAATAAATTTGAGCTTCAGATTTTCATTGGTGTTTAATTTTTTTAATGAAGATGATGAAAACACAATAAAACTTAAAGAAAAAAATAGCGAGGGAGATGGTCATCATTGTTTCCGGCAAAAAAAAATTTTTTCGGCAATTAAAAAAAAGACATTTTTCTTCCACCTGCAAGATCTATTTCGCTACCCTTTGTATCAATTAACTGATGTGAATTTGGAATAATGACAAATAGATTCTTCTTCCTTAATCTTATTAGTCACCATTTTTTCCCGACGAGAAAGCATTACCCAACAACAAAAAAATGACAATGGAGCAAATGAAGGTAATAACAGAGGAAGATAATATAACAGTAGAAAATGATGAGCATAAGGAATAAGATAAGCAATCAGTAACCCCAAACAAAGCTAAATCTGGTCAAGCACAGCTGGAAGCTACTAAACAAACACCTGGAATGAACAAGCAGCAAGAGACAGTAGCAGATCTCAATGGAACAGTAACCTGGAAGTTGGATTAGAGAAGCAAGAGGAGAAGGATGAGGAGACAACAATAGCAACATGGACTAACCTGTTGTAAAGAATAGGGCTGCTGAAAATGGAATGAACCTGGAATATGTCACTCCTATAAGAGTGAATGGGCAACAAATAGTGGAATTAGAACAAGTGGAAGTGGAGAAGGAGCTAGCAAAGTGGAAATCATCCTTAATAGCATACTTCATTGGTGAAACCCCAGGATTTAAAACAATGCAAAGGTATATAAAGCAATTCTGGATCTCTGTGAAATAACCAGATCTGTTCTTACATAATAAAGAGTACTACATCATAAGATTTCACAGCATGAATGATATGCAAGAGATATTCTATAATGGATCATACATTATCAACAACAGACTAATTATCCTAAAACCATGGACTACTGATTTCAATCTGGAGAAGGAGTTCCCTACCAACATCCCTTTATGGGTGAAGTTTCCTAACTTGCCTATGTCATGTTGGAGTAGGGATTCACTAAGTAGGATAGCAAGTGCAGTTGGTAAACCTATCTATGCTGATGAGTGCATTGCAAATCAGACTAGAATATCCTTTGCAAGAATATTAATAGAGGTGAATATCACTAATTCTTTGCCTGCTGAAATCACTATCAAGGAACCAAATGGGAAGCAAACACAACAGACAATAGATTATGATTGAAAGCCTAAATATTGTCTAAGGTGTTCAGTAATAGGGCATTGTTGCACCACAAAGATACAGGGACAAATGAATGCAGAAGCTAAGAAACAACAACCTAAGAAACTAATATAGGAATGGAGAAGCAAGGGACCAATAAAGAAGAATAGTGAGGAGGTGAAGGGCCAATAGTAAGAGTTGAGACAAGCAATACAACACAAATTCAACAAGTGATGAAAACACTTGAGAAAGCAACACAAGTAATGCCAGCAACAGGTAATCCAAAACTCAGCCTAAATGATTTTCCTATACTTAGTTCTATACCTGCGAAAAATGCATTTGGGAAGCTAACTAGTTAGACATGGGAAAGGTGTGAGCTAGGCAAGTTACCTCCTAAAAGAGGAGGACCCTCAAGAACCATCTGATGACTTGGCTAATTTGGAGAGGTATGAATAAAAGGCATAAACAAAAGGAACTTAAATTCCTTTTGAAAAGTAGGAAAATAAGACTTATTGGATTGGTTGAAACAAGAGTTAAGCAGCAGAATGTTAATAAATCTCAAACAACATCTTGCTTGGGTGGGGAATACTCACTAATCATCAATGTAGTGCCAATGGAAGGATTTGGATAGCATAGGATTCAAGTGTCTGTAAAGTTTTATCAATACATGTTACAAGCCAACTCATTCACTGCAGTATTATAGACATTTCAGGTACAAACCCATGGGAATGCACTATTGTTTATAGTTTCAACCCAATGGAACTAAGGAAGCCACTTTGGGAAGAGTTCAGAAGTATAAGGCAGAAAGTAACAACAGCCTGGTTAGTATGTGGGGACTTTAATGCAGTTCTATACCTTCAGGATAGAATATTTGGGTCACTAGTTATAATGGTTGAGATAAAAGACTACTCAGAGTGTATACAAGATACAATATTGAGTGAACTAGCTTGGAAAGGGAAGTATTATACATGGACAAACAAACAAGTTAGGGTACTACCTGAATATGCAACAAAATAGACAGCGCCTTTGGAAATCATGAATGGATAATGAAATGGGGATATATACACACTGAGTATGCACTTCCACAAATGTCAGACCACACCCCAATGCTGCTATACTAAAAGCAACAAATCAACAGATTAAGTCAATATTTAGGTTCGTTAATGTATGGGCAAAACATTAGGACTTCATGGAAATAGTTGGAAACACATGGAATAAACAGTTGGCTAAGGAACCAATGGAAAATATTTGGAAGAAACTTAAAGCACTTAAAGAGCCTCTTAAAGCACTTAATAAGAAAGAATTCATAGACATTGAGTAGAGGACATTAAAAGCAAGAGATGATGTTCAACAAATACAGGAGCAAATGAATAGGAACTATTTAGATACACTTGCAAGAATGGAGAAAGAAGCTATCCAAAATCTTGAAAAATGGTCAGCAATTGAAGAAGGTGCATTAAAACAGAAAGCAAGAATAAAATAGATCCAATTAGGAGTTACAAACAATACGTACTTCAATGCAACCATCAAGGAGAGAATACACAGAAAACAAATTACAGAACTCACAACCTTGAATGGAGATAGACTGATACAACAGCAATCAATAAGAGATGAGATCCAGGAATTCTACAAGTCATTGATGTGATTTGCAGCAGACTCACTACCAGCAGTAAACAAGGAAATCATGAGGAGAGGACCTATCATAAGTCAGCAACAAGCATTGACATTACGTCAACCAGTCAGTAAGGAAAAAATATATGATGGATTAAAGAGAATTGAAGATGATAAAGCACCAGGTGTAGATGGATATAATGCCCTACTCTACAAGAAAGCATGATCATTAATCAGGAATGAAGTAATCATAACAGTTAGAAGGTTTTTTTGATTTAGGCAAGATATACAAAGCAATTGACCGTACTTCCCTAACATTGATCCCAAAGAAGTCCAATCCAGTAACTATGAAGGAGTATAGTTCTATAGCATGTTGCACAGTACTATATAAGATCATTGCCAAAATCCTAACAACTAGAATACAAAGGTGTTATAGCATCAATGATTAGTGAGGCTCAATCAGACTTTATTCCAGGGAGGAAAATCAGTGACAATATCATTCTAGCTACTGAGCTTGTCAAGGCATACCAAAGAAAGCATAAGCCAGATGCATGATAAATATTGATATTCAGAAAGCTTATGATTCAGTAGAATGGATATATCTAGAGCAAGCATTGGTTGAACTATGCTTCCCAACTAAATTCATCCAATGGATAATGCAATGAGTGAAAATAATGTCTTACTCTATAATGATAAATGGAGAGCCTAATCCACCTTTCTCAGCTGCTAGGGACTTTGACAAGGAGAACCAATGTCTCCTTACTTATTTGCAATAGTTATGGAATACTTAAGCAGGCTGCTCAATGTGCTGAAAGATAACAAGAGGTTTACCTTCCATCCAAGGTGTGCCAAGTTAACTGTCACACACTTGTATTTTGCAAATGGTTTGTTGTTATTTGCTAAAGGGAATCTCAACTTAATCACAACACTGATGGGACAATTTGATATTTTTTCTCAAGCATCAGGACTAAAGGCAAACAAGGAAAAGCGTTTTATATACTTTGGAGGAGTATCATAGGAAGATCAAGGATACATCATACATGCAACTGAATTAACAATAGGCCAATTTCCATTCAAATATCTGGGAATTTCCCTCTCAACAAAGAAGTTAACAATCAGATAATGGATGCCATTAGTAGAGAAAATAATAGTCAGGCTCACTACATGGACAACCAGGAAACTATCTTATGCTGACAGATTGCAATTGATATAGGCAGTACTATTTGGAGTACAAGCATATTGGTCACAACTGTTCCTCATCCCTTCTAAGGTGCTTAGGCTAATTAAGTCATATTGTAAAAGTTTTATATGGTCAGGTACCAACATTATGACAAAGAAGGCATTGGTAGCATGGGAGAAAATTTGTACACCAAAAGCAAATAGAGGACAAAACTTAATCAACATTGGGCTATGGAATAAGGCTGTAGTAGCAAAAATTAATTGGGATCTAGCACACAAACAAGATAAGCTTTGGATCAATTGGATACATACCTATTACACCAAAGACAATACCATTCCACAATCAAAATACTTCCACAGGCATCATGGATGGTAAGGAAAATAATTGCAACAAAAGGTGTATTGGATCAAACACAGACAACTAATCAAGAGGTAATGTCCATCAAAACCATCTACCATAAGCTTCTAGGACAACTACCAAGAGTCCCTTGGAAATATATGATGTGTGATAACAGTGCAAGCCCTAAGGCAAGATTCAACCTATGGTTAATGCTACAAAACAAACTTATGAAAACAGACAGGTTGCAAACATGGGGAATAGATGCTGAACCTACCTGTAAGTTGTATCAAATAGAACAGGAAATAAGAGATCATATTTTTGTAGATTGCTCCTTCACTCATAACATATGGAGGAAACTGATGGCTTGGCTACAGTGGCACTGGAGAGCACCAACATCCTGGGTTGATCATCAAGCGTGGCTAGTGGCATCATCAAAAGGTAGAACAACTCAAGCTCAACTCTTTAAGCTAGTGTATACAAAGACAGTGTTCATTATTTGGAATGAAAGAAACCTCAAAATTTTCGAAGGCAAAAATAGGTATAGTGATACAATAGCTAGGGAAGTCGCATACATTTCCAATGTAAGAGCCAATGCAACACTTAGATTGAGATTGCAACAGATGGTATACCCACACTAGGACATCAATGCTGCTAAGAGTCTATTTTGACTGAGATAGCAATGAGTCTAATTGCTATGGTCATGTAAAGTTCATTTGGTGGTTAATGAAATATTAGTTATCAAAAAAAATGGCGTTTTTCCCTCTTCCTCCACGATCTATTTCTCTACCTTTTCTACCTTTGGTATTAATTAATGTGAATCTGGAATAATGATAAATAGATTATTATTCCTTAAATCCTATAGTCACCATTTTTTCTGGTGAAAAAAATTTTCTGGCAACAAAAATAGATATTTTCCTTCCATCTCCATGATCTATATCACTACCTTTTCTATCCGTGATATTAATTGATGTGAATTTGGAATAAATCATAAATAGATTCTTCTTTCTTAATCACCATCATTTTTCTTGTGTTAAAGAGAATTACGGAAAAAGGAGAAGTAGATGGGTAGAGGAGGATAATTTTTTTATTTTTTTAATGAAAAGTTAAGTCTTTTTCTTTTTATTTTTTAAATTTATGATGATTTAACACATGGCAACCAAGGATTGGGAGGTTGACCGGAAAATCGGGCAATAGTATTATTTCTAGATTGTTCAGGGGGTCATAGGACCTCCGTAAAGTTTAAGTGTCTTTATGAAAAATTCAGACAACTTCGAGGGTGACTTTATGTCTTTTCTCTGAATAAAATTACCCATTACACATTTTCAATTTCAACTCAATCTGCTAGTTTGACACCCCTAGTTATAATTGTTACAGAGATTTATTTTCTTTTATGCTTATTGTTTGGTGTTCCTAATGTAAAAATTAAAAGACATAAAAATTTTGACGTTTGAAATTTTAGCAATGCCACATAAATTGAGACACGAGGAGTAACATACATTATTTAAAAACTATGTAAAAGAGTACTATAATTCATAATTTAGAATATTTAAAAGTCATATTAAAATTTAATTAACTTTCTAAATTATATTCATATCACATAAATTCAGATACAAAAATAATAGATATTAATCTCGTACTGACACCAATGTCTAGTAGTTGCAAGAAAAATTATTTTCTCATTTATTTTATTTAAAAAAAAAAAAACTGAAAACGAGTCTTGATTCAAATATACTTTGCAACTTGGTCATTGACTTGACTTACTATTACCACCAAGAGAGTAAAATCTAACTTAAACGTCTTAATTGGTGTGAAAATTAATAGTCACATGTTCTTTCCACACAACTAACTAATATTAATGTTTCTTGGCATATAGTGTGGAAATAAAGAAAAATTACATGCCCACAAAATTTATCTCGATGAATTTCGATTATTTAGGTTGTTCTTTAACTTGGTCTTACATAATATGTACACTTTGCGCCTTTAGATTTGCATAAGTGTACATTTAAACTTGTATAAAGTTGAATAAATTAATACACATGTCTACATGACATACCACGTATGTAAGGATGGCAATGGAGTGGGTGTGGGGCAAGTTGAGCTCAACCTGCAAATATTTTAAACTGCAACGCATGCCTCGGATGATGACTTTTTTTTAATTTTTAACCCGCTCCACGTAAATCTGTCATGCTTAAATTTTTAAGTTCTTTTATTTTTAAATTGAATTTAACATGAAAAATAAAAATTTATTACATTTTTTAAAAATTTTCACTAATTAACATCTCAATAACTAATTAACTATTTTTAGCTAACATTTCGACAATGTTTCTTAATCGTTAATTAAAAGTTTCTAATTACATTCTAACAACTAAAAATTTATTACTGGACATGTCTGGTTTAAAATTTAGAAAAAATAAAATTAAAATTAATATTTAATACAAAAAGTTTATTTCTTTGATTTTATTAATTACGAAGATTTAATTTTCTTCGGCGATTAGTTTTTTATACTCACAACCCGCCCCGCCCTACCTCGC
>JAABOM020000110.1:5786195-5798218 GCA_011800125.2 Solanum clarkiae | reverse complement strand
TCACAACCCGCCCCGCCCTACCTCGCATTAATTTTAAAAATTGTTACTTCAACCCGCCCAACCCCGCCCTGCCCCGCCCCATCCTACATAATAACTTTAAACCTTCCCCGCCCCACATAGCTCTAAACCAGCCTCATACCCGTCCGTGTCGCTCTGTTGACATCCCTACATGTATACAAGTTTAAGTATCTATTTGTCTATCCTTAAAATTAGAGGATATAAATTGTTAACTGAGATCGAGTTAAAAAGCATATTTATTTATTATGCCAATTAAAAATAATGTCTAACTATTAAAAAAATTAAATAAGAAACTGAAAATGAGTCTTGATTCAAATATTCTTTGCAGCATGGTCATTGACTTGACTTACTATTACCACCACAAGAGTAAAATCTAACTTATACATCTTAATTGGTATATGAAAATAATCACATATTTTTTCCACACAGCTAACTAAAAAGTTTCTTCGCATATAGTGTGGAAATAAAGAATAATTACAAGCCCACAAAATTTGACTACTTGTTTTTCCACTACTTTTGTCACTTATCACATTCAAGAAATTTAAGTCTATCAGAGTTATGGATCCAGCATTTTTGTTTAAGGTATTCATACATTTAGAATATAGGTGGGTAATTTTTGTATCAAAAGTGTTCAACAATTGATATATATCAAAATATCTATATTTAACCTATATATTCGAAAAAGTTTTTCGACGAAGGATATTTATCGAACCATACTTGGGTGAATATAGATCCGCCCCGGTGAAGGCAACAAAAAATATGAATTGTCTTAAAAGGGTGTTCATAGTTATTTTCAATCATCACATTTTCTGATGATTCTTGAAAAAAATTTAGCCATGTTTTTCAAGATTGTGCCTTTTCTTTTTGTTCTTGTAAATTCTGAAGACATTGGGTTCATTTACAATGGCTTCAATAGAGCAAATTTGCGTCTTGATGGCATAGCACAATTGACATCAAATGGGCTATTAGAGTTGACAAATACTTCTAGGCTACAAAAGGGTCATGCTTTTTACCCGACAACAATTGATTTCAAGAAGTTGTCAAATGGTTCAAATTTCTCTTTTTCTACTAGTTTTGTGTTTGCTATTGTACCTTCTGTTTTGCCTGGTCATGGTATGGCTTTTGTAATCGCACCAGTTGGGGGTCTAGCAGAAGCACTTCCAAGTCCATTTTTAGGCCTTTTCAATGATAACACTACTGGGAAAGTCACTAATCATGTTTTCGCGGTCGAGTTTGATACCTTACAGAACAGAGAATTCAATGATATTGATGATAACCATGTTGGAATCGATATCAACGGATTAAAATCCGTTGAATCGAAGACAGCTGGTTATTATTTTGCAAGTAGTAATAATACTGTCAACATGACTCTTGCTAGTGGTCAACCAATGCAGTGTTGGATAGACTATGATGGTGTGGCTAAGCAAATAAATGTCACTCTGGCTCCAATGAATGTGGCAAAACCAAATGCACCTCTTTTGTCATTGTTGTATGATCTTTCACCAATCTTGAATGAAACAATGCATATCGGCTTCTCTGGATCGACTGGCTCGGTTGTTTCAACACAGTATGTTCTAGGATGGAGCTTTAAAATGAATGGAATAGCTCAAGGACTTGATCTTGCTAGGCTTCCTAAGCTTCCTCGAGTTGGACCGAACAAACAATCTCAACTTTTCTTGATTGTTTTGCCAATGATATCGGCTATTGTTGTAGTAATAGCCTTCTCTGTGTTGATTTACTATGTAGGAAGGAAGAGGAAGTTCGCAGAATTGCTTGAAGATTGGGAGCTTGAATATGGACCTCATAGGTTCAAGTACAAAGATCTTTATATTGCGACTAAGGGATTTGCCAACAAAGAGTTATTAGGTTGTGGCGGTTTTGGCAGAGTCTATAGGGGAGTATTGCCAACTTCTTCGATTGAGGTAGCTGTCAAGAAGGTGTCTCATGACTCTAAACAAGGACTGAGGGAATTTGTAGCAGAAATTGCTAGTATTGGTCGTCTACGCCACAGGAATTTAGTGCCACTTTTGGGCTATTGCAGGCGTAAAGGAGAGTTGCTTTTGGTATACGAGTACATGCCTAATGGAAGTCTTGATAAGTTCCTGTATGACAAACCAATATGTGCTCTCAGTTGGGACCAAAGATTTCGAGTCATCAAAGGTGTAGCATCAGCACTAGTCTATCTACATGAAGAATGGGAACAAGTAGTAATACACAGAGATGTGAAGGCTAGTAATGTGTTGTTAGACAGTGAATTGAACGCGAAATTGGGAGATTTTGGACTAGCAAGATTGTATGATCACGGGAGCGATCCTCTTACTACACATGTTGTTGGAACTGTAGGTTACCTTGCCCCTGAGCAAACAAGAACTGGCAAAGCCACAACCATTAGTGATGTATATGCCTTTGGTGCATTTTTGCTTGAAGTTGCTTGTGGGAGAAGGCCAATTGATCCACGAGTGCCTGACGAGGACATCGTGTTGGTTGATTACGTATTTTCATGTTGGAGTAGAGGTGATATTCTTCAAGCTATTGATCAAAATTTGGGGAATGAATATGTTAAAGAGGAAGTCGAATTGGTACTAAAACTCGGACTTGTTTGCTCTCAGACAGAGCCAACGACGAGGCCAAGTATGAGGCAAATTTTAATTTACTTGGAAGATATCATGCCTCCGCCATTGCCAGAGTGGTCGTTGTTACAAAGTTCAGCCTCTAATTTCACATTTCCTGGATTTGATCATCACTTGGCTATGTCCTCATCATTTTCTGCAGATAAAGAACTTTCATATCCCTCCACTGATTCGGGTTCTTCTCCATTTACTGGTCCATGATTACAACTTAGAAATCTTTCTATATTGCTTTGATGAATTATGATCCCAATCTCAGCGACAATAACAAGTATACTTCCCTCGCGTTAGCTATGTGAATTCTTATTGTCTATATCGTTTCAGTTAAGCTTGTTATATTCGTTACGATACAAATACTGGACTAATGTATACTCAGCTGATATTATTTCTTTGATCTATAATGTTATCAACATGTTTTGCTACTATCTTCATTTCAATTTATGTTGCTTGATTCGGGATTCAAAGGTCAAACTTACTAATGTTTGGTGTGAATTTGGACATAGATTCTTCAAATAAAATAAAAATTTGTACATATTTAGACTAATGTGCACTCTGAATCCTATTTCTTTGATCTATAATGTTGTTATCTTATTTTTTGAGGACATCATTTTCTTTCTATCAAGTTTTTAATTTTGCATAATACATAAACATGTGCTTGGCTTCAGCTAACAACAATGACCTTTTAACTTACAGTATGCACAAGTAGACACTTATGCTTGTATTTAATTGAACAAATAGACACATTCGTCCTAAATAGCATCTTACATGTCACTTTTGTGTCCTCTGTGTATGCTGAAGTGAAAAAAATCATGTTTTATGAAAGAAATTTCCATAGGAGTTGACATGATCAGCTCCACTAAAGCAAAATCTAGGAAGATCAGCTGGTGGAGGAGGTAACTTGTGCTTAGGACCTTTTCCATCATTTACCATCCAAACCATTTTCAAGCCCCAACCTGTGTGTACTTCAAGATGACAATGCATGAACCATACTACTAAAAGTATTCATATACACATTCAAAAATATCATGTCAAAAAGTTATCAACAGAAAAATAGATATTTCAAAATTAAATGAGTTTATGCTTTGTGCACCAACAATGAAACTTTTTTTGGGGCGTAATACATAAGCAAATGCTCAAACTTGGCGTCAGCTGACAAGTAAGCACTCCAAATTGGAGACCACACGTAACGACCTAGCCAAACACTAGAAGTATTGTCCACTCTTGGGTCTAGCCCATCACAGATTTTTCCCTTTGGGATGACCTCATAGTATATAGACCAGTTATTTATTTATATACCCAAATTCTCTCTTATGTTTTTACCGATGTGGGACTTCTCATCTCAAGGTGGATTGTTACACTACATATCAAGACACCTCAGCTTGTTCTGTAAACACTCCAACTTGTCCCCATGGTATCTCATGGACACCTGATACTGACATGATACATAAATTGTGGAGGTGTGTCGAGGATCATTTTGTAAAAGTTAAGAGTGTTCAACCAAGGTATTGGGGATGAATTGAGGTGTATAGATGTGCATCATACTCAAAGTTGGAGTATTTACTTGTCAACTGAAACCAAGTTTGAATTTCTATTTGTGTTATGCTTTTTTTTAATGATATCAAGTCGATTGACCTTGTAACTCCATATGAAGCCTCATATAGTACTAATAATCGCGTAAACTTTCTTCATACTATCAATGTATACAATTTAAAATCTAATGTAAATACCTGGATTGTCTGCAAGGAAGCGAATGGTGACCCAACCTCCAGACGGAACACCAACAGTGTTCCTTTCAGCAGGATCCTTGCTAGAATTATAATTTCTAAATCCATGTCCAACCACAAAGAAATTGAAACCATGAAGGTGAAGTGGATGACTTTCAGCACGGATAACACTCGTAATTCCACACTAGTATTAAAAGGCAATATCACAACTTTTGTGCCTGTGGTAACAAATATATTGCTTGGTGGATTCCCCGTGTAATTGAATTTAAACGGCGGATTGGCTGGAAAATCAGTTCTATAAACTCCTAAAATAGTGAGATTGTAGTAACGCTACGTTTGGCTGAACAAATGAAACGTTGTTAACAGAAGAAGCTAATTTAGAGTTATTTGGTCCTTGACATGTTTGGTTCTTAGGACATGGATTCAACCCTAATCCAACAGTGAAGAAAAAATGTTTGTCAACTTTTTTAGGAACTTTCGCGTTGGCTAAGCTGCAAAAGTAGTGTCATTGAATATAAGGAGTTTTGATTTCAAGAGAGGAAATATGTTGCTCTTGTTAGTGGCGTTTGAGGGTTGATGATTGATGAAATTCACTCAATTTCTAGCAATGAAGGTATAATAGAACATGCAATGAGAGATCTCAGAGAGAATGATAAGCTCTGGGGAGAAGAAAGCTAAGAGAGAAGAGAAGAATTTTGTTTCAGCTTGGGAAAGAAGTTGAGTAATACACTGTTGTACACACACACATATATAGGCATATCCTTTTAACCAACTATTAACTAACTCCTAACCAACCACTAATTACACTTAACATGTTAACTAACACTTAACCAATCAGCTTACAACTTTCACTATCCTCAACACCCCCCCCCCCATCAAGCTAGGTAGTGTAAATAGATTTAACACTCCTAGCTTGCATAAGAGGTATGTGTGTTGTGTTCTATTCAGACTCTTAGTGAACAGATCTGCCTTTTGGTGCTTTGATGCCACATGAATTGTCCTGATTGTTCCATCTTGGATCTTCTCTTTGATGAAGTGTAAATCTATCTCAATATTCTTAGTTCTTTCATGAAATGTAGGGTTGCTGCAATCTAAATTGCAGCTCTAATATCACTGAACAACTCAACTGGAGTTTTAATGTCTACCTTCAATTCCTTGCAGATTCTTACTAGCCAAATGACTTCTGAGACAGCTGCAGCCATGCTTCTATACTCAGCTTTCACTGAACTCCTAGAAACAATACTTTGTTTCTTTGACTTCCAAGAGATTAAGGAATTCCCCAACTTCACCACATATCCAGTGGTTGATCTTCTTGAGTTAGGACACCCTGCCTAGTCTGCATCATAAAATGCAGTTAACTGTGTTGCCTTTTTTGAGCTCAATAGGATTCCCAGCCCTGGTTCATTCTCTATATACCTTAATACCCTGTATGCTGCCTCCATGTGAGATTTCTTGGGCTTCTGCATAAACTGGCTTAGTATGTGTACTGCATATGTTATATCTGACCTGGTCATAGTCAAATAAAGCAACTTCCCAATTAACCTCTGATATGGTCCTGGATCATCTAGCTCAGTATCTGCTACCAAAGCACCTATATATTCATCATACTCTATTGTGGTCAACTTGTGATTACACTCTATTGGAGTGCTTACTGGTTTGGATCTTGACAGTCCCAGCGCATGTATTAACTCAAGTGTATACTTCCTTTGGTTCATAAGAATTCCCTCCTTTGATCTTGCTATCTCAATCCCAAGAAAGTACTTTATCTCCCCCAAGTCCTTGATCTTAAATCTCTTTTGTAATGTTGTCTTGGCTTCTTGGATGAATGTATGATCATTGCCTATGATTAGCATGTCATCAACATAGACTAGGGCAATCACTATACTATCTCCCTTTTCTCTAGTGAACAAAGAGTAATCAAAAAGACTTTGTGTGAATCCTGAACTGGTTAGAACCTCAACAAGCTTCAAGTTCTATTGTCTTAAAGCTTGTTTGAGTCCATTCAGGGATTTGTGCAGTCTACATACTTGTCTATTCCCCCCTTAACTGCCAAGGCCTGGTGGTGGTATCATGTAAACTTCTTCTACCAAGTCACCATGAAGGAATGCATTGTAGATATCCATTTGATGTAGACACCACTGATGTGCAGTAGCCATAACAAGCACCAACCTGATAGTAACCATCTTGACTACAGGAGAGAAGGTTTCTTGATAGTCTAGACCTTCCTGTTGGTTATAGCCTTTTGCAACCAGTCTAGCTTTGTACCTTTCCACAGTACCATTAGCCTTATACTTCACCTTGAACACCCACTTGGAGCCTATAGGAGTCTTTCCAGGGGGAAGATCAACCATGGACCAAGTGTGATTATCCTGTAAGGCATCTAGTTCCAAGTTCATGGCAGCCACCCATAGGGGGTCTATGATTGCTTCATCATAGGATTGGGGTTCTTTAGTAAGGGTAATCTTGGATAAGTAGGCTTGGTAATGAGGACTAAGACTGGTGTGAGACATGTAAGATTGCATAGGATAGAGACAAATGGATGTAGTTACTGAATTGGATTTACTACATACATAATCATGTAACCAAGTAGGTGCATTTCTAGTCCTATTTGACCTTCTGGGAGCAGCAGTGGTTGATGAGGGAGTAATAGTAAGAGATGGAGGTGTGTGTATCAAGGGTGAAGGATCATAATGAATGGGAGGATTGGGTGATGTGGATGTTGGAATGATTAAGGGCTCTGTGTTAGGTGTTTTGATGACTCCATTTGGGAATAGCTGCAGCTTTCTGTCTTTGATCATCTGAAAAGGCAAGATGTGTTCCCGGAACACCATATCTCTACTGACAAAGAAGGTGTTAGTGAGCATGTTGAAAAGTTTGTAACCTTTTTGTGTGGAAGAATATCCCATTAATACAACTGCAATAGATCTTGGAGAAAACTTATCTCCATTATGCATTTGCAAAATATAAACAACCAATGGTCCTTATGTGATGTAAAGATGGTGCTCTACCATGTATTACCTGAAAAGGAGATTTGCCAGACAAAACCTACATAGGCAATCTACTGATTATATAGACAATATTCAAAACACACTCACTCCAGAATTTTATTGGTAAGAAGCCTTGTAACCGAACGGCTCTAACAACCTCCAAGATGTGCCTGTGTTTTCTCTCAACCAGTCCATTCTGTTGAGGTGTGTGTACACAAGAACTTTGATGAACAACACCAAGATAATTAAGCAAATCAGAACAATTAGAATTGAAAAATTCAGTACCATTGTCACTTCTAAAAGTCTTCACTTGTGCATCAAACTAAGTTTTTAGCAGTGTAAAGAATTGTCTAAGGATGACAACAACATCACTCTTCATTCTCAACTTATACATCCATATCATTCTACTACAATCATCTACCAGAGTAAGGAAAAATCTGAAACCATCATGACTAGCAACTCTATATGGACCCCAAACATCTCCATGTATGACAGATAGGATGTCAATGCTTCTACTAGAATTGCTAGAAAATGGTAGTCTGGTTTGTCTAGCCAGTGGGCAAACAGTACAATCCTGAATGTCATGACAATCTTTCTTAATATTCAGTGTATGAATTTGTTGCAGCACTTTGATGGGAGCATGTGCAAGTCTTTTGTGCCATATTCCCACATCTCCAGCCTTATCTACAATGTCATTGCTGATTAAGTTGACACTTATTTTTTTGGCACTTCCTTCCTTCTTTATTGGCAGTTGAATGTTGTATAAGCCATCAACTTCTCTATCAATCCCCTTCACTACTCCAGTGAACAGATCCTGCATGATACAGAGACCAGGGAAGAAAGTGACAGTATACTTTAAGTCTCTGTTTAGTTTGGATACTAACAATAAGTTATGTTTAAACTTGGGAATACAAAATACATTTGTGATAGTATCTCCATTATCTAACTTGCACTTTCCCACATATGCTATGTCTAGTGTATTTCCATCTGGCAAAGATACTCTCTTAATGTTTTCTTTAGTAATCTGGCTAACTCCCTCCAACAACTCCTTATTATGCACCATATGATTGGAAGCTCCAGAATCTATTATCCACTTTCTAAAAGCTACACTGTTGGTAGCCAAGAAAACTTGATGCATACCTGTCTTGTCTGAGTCAGATGGAATCTCCTTGTGAAGTATCTTCAAAATCTGATTATATTGTTCCTGAGTGAATATCATTCCATACCTTGATTTGAATTGTATGCATGTTGAGAAGATTCTATCCGTACTGGGCTTCTACACTGGAAAGAATCATGTCCAATTGAATTTGTCACTGCATTAGCTGTGTACTGTGGTGAATATGCATTATTCTTCTTGTATTTATGGTCTATTAGATATCCATGGATCTTATAACAAGGTTCTCTTGTATGGCCTTTCCACTTGCAATATTAACAAAACAGATGTGTACTCTTTCCTTTATAGTTTCCTCTGTCAAAACCACTCTGATTTCTTTTTGTTGGATGACCAGATCCACCAGTACTATGTTGATTTAGTCCCACTTTGTTGCTGAACAAGGCTATACCACTAGAATTTTCAGTTGTTTTTCCTAAATTTCTTTGACTCTCTTCAGATATCAACATTGCATATGCTTTGTTGATGTTAGGGATTGGCATCATCATTAGAATTTGACTCTTTGCTTATGAATAGGTCTCATTTAACCCTGTCAAAAATTGCAACAAACGTTGGTATTGGTAATGTTCCATATAGCTTTTCGATCATGCACACTCACAACCAGGACATGGCACTAGTGAATCAAACTCCACCTACAAATCCTTTAATTTGGTGAAATAGCTTGAGATAGTCGATGTCCCCTGTGTCATAGTTGCAATCTCCTTATGCAGCTAAAATACTTTAGAACCATTCTCATCGTCAAATCTCTCCTTCAAATCATTCCAAACCGTGCATGCATTAGAAGCATAGGCTACACAGCTAATAAATTCCTTGCTCATAGAGCTTATAATCATGAAAGCACTATGGCATTCACTTTCTCCCACAGATCGTGAAGTGATTAATCAAACTTTTTCTTCGCATGTCTCCCATCAAAAAATCCCATTTTACTTTTCCCTACAAATCCTATTTTCATAGATCTACTCCATAGGGCATAATTTTCTGGACCAGTCAGTTGAAAAAAGATGAGAGAGCTACCTGGTGTATCACAAGCTTGCAAATACAAAGGATGATTTGCATCGATAATCGTGTTCGTCCTGGTAGCTCCACCAGCTCTTCCAGCGACATCTCTCCGGCGTCTGCCATTGTTGAGGAACTCAAACTTGACCTAGCTACTCAAAATTCATTCAAGGAGAAAACTCGCCCCCAATTTTGTCAACCTGCTCTGATACCATGATGAAATTCACTTAATTTCTAGCAATAAAGGTATAATGGAACATGCAATGAGAGATCTCAGAGAGAATGATAAGCTCTGGGGAGAAGAAAGCTAAGAGAGAAGAGAAGAATTTTGTTTCAGCTTGGGAAAGAAGTTGAGTAATACACTGCTGTACACACACACACATATATATAGGCATATCCTTTTAACCACCTAACCAACTCTTAACAACTATTAACTAACTACTAACCAACCACTAATTACACTTAATATGTTAACTAAAACTTAACCAATCAGCTTACAACTTCCACTATCCTCAACAATGATATTGTAATATTCTAGTGGTTGTGGAATTGTCAAAGGAAGTAGGGCTAATCGCAGGCATGAGGAAAGTGGAATTAGGATGAAAATGTCTGGTTTTCAAGAGTACATTTGTGGTTTGTCCTGGTGTTATTAGAATTGTCTTTCACATAAACAACATCAACTTTTATAACAATAAGGTGTGATTTGGTATGTTGAAGAAAAATTCATCATTTAATGCAGCATTGATTACTCTTAGTAGATATGTTTTCCCTTGTTTTACCTTCAACTTGAGGCATCCGTTGACAGTAACATAATTACAAATAAGTCTCTACGACACACGTTGATCAGTAACTCCATAAAAATGATAATCAACCTATCGTAATAAGTTCAAATTATACTATCAGCATATAAAACTTAGGGGAACTTATCAATATGTACAGTTCAGCCAAGCTTATTTACTGATATGGCCAAAATATACACAATATATACATCGACTATGTATATTACATGTATAGTGTATGTATATGTATACTTAAATATACAAAAACCTATACATTCTTTGTATATTTTGTAAATTATCACCCAAAGACATTGAATTGTAATTATCCCTAAACAAATAATTTGAAACATTTACCTATAACAGAGCAATTGTAGAGAAGTCCAGGAAGACCGTTGATGGTATAAGCATCAGAAATATTTGGAGCTCCTCCTGTTTGAAGAGCTTGATTAATTATTTTCTTTGTATCTGCCTTCCACCATTCACCTAAAATCCAAATACATTAAGTATAATGACTGATTAAAAGTTAATATTTGACAATAAACTAATGCGATAAGGAGTTAATTTCTCATATAGCCACTATTTCATACAATCACAAGAAAAAATTGGAATCAAGAAGAAGTGATTTTATGAGATAATACACAAGTAGGTACTTAAACATGTATAGAATTGAATAAGTAGACACACACATCCTACATACATTACATGACTATTTGAGAAATCAAGGTTAACCTTGCAATAAGTAACATAACTCTTAAAATTTAGTTAGTTGGACTTGGTTGTGAAAAATGATAAGCAATACCTTTCTTTGGAAGAATAATAATAGGTATTAAATAAAGTTCCCAGTAATAGTGAAATTATACACATAACTTTGAATTGTGCATTGTGTTATATAAGCAGCTCCATCTGCCCATCCACTTCGGAGTCGTCTCACTCCATGCCTAGAAACATGTAATACACAAATATTTAGCTAATTATATTATTTTGATAAATAATTTTAACTTTAATCAATTGAAATTAGTTGTAACACTCCAAATTATTTTAAGCTAAGACCGAGTCATCCTTCATATGATATAGGATTTTAATTGAGGATTCTTAATTGAGCATAGATGTTAAAGTCAATTTCTTAGTATGGGAATAGAATTGGAGCTGATATGAGGTTGTAGTTCTAATGTATGATCTTATGAAAGTTAGGTGAATCAATGACTTGTAAGTTGTATATACGTGCGAGGATCAATTCCTAAGTATTTAAAGTATATTAGGTATGATTTAGAGTCATAAGGTATCTTTTATATCAAGCCAAGTTCAAAGAATTTCTTGCAACTAAGTTTTCGTACGAGTCGATAAAAGGGTCAACTTCAAATGATCATATCTCCTAAAGTAAAATGAGTTGAATGACCCATAATATATCAAATCTAAGATATCTAAATTATCTTTCCAATGCATCTAAATTCGCATTAATCGGAGTTCAGAGTAAAAAGATATTACTATTTTAGTGGAGAGGTGCAGAGTTGTCTGAAAGTCCGCGCCCGGAGTGCGTCGCGGACTCTCATTGGATGAGTTAATGACGTTTTTTTTTATAATTTGAGGGTATTTTTATCATAAAATCTTTGGGGGTCTATTTATGGTTCCCAAAGCGTATAAAATATCAGTTTTTATGATCAAAACCCTCTCCCTTCTCTCCTAAACATAAACACTCAAGAATCATCAAGAAAATCATCAAG
>JAABOM020000110.1:5751210-5778339 GCA_011800125.2 Solanum clarkiae | reverse complement strand
TTTTTAAAAAAAAAAAAAAACTTGCATATAATTATATTTAGTTTATAAGTTGCTTAAATTATATTGTCTTGATGTAAGGACATTAATTGGACATGATTCTCTTAAATCAAAAGCCCCTTCTTCCTTGCACTAACAAATATTTTAAATTCATCTTTTTCACATAATACACAAATATGCTCTTTAATTTAATTTCAAATATCATCTATGCCCTCAAATTTTGAGTTACACAAGTAGACACTTAAATTTGTATAAAATTGAATAAGTAGACATATCACCCTGTGTGGTAAATACATGTAGAACGTCATGTAGGACACAAAATTATCATGTAGGATGCTACGGAGGACATATATGTCTGCTTGTTTGCTTTTATACAAATTTAACTACTTACTTATGCACACCCAAAGTTAGAAAACGTAGATGTCAATCGAGCCTAAGTTAAAAGGCACATTTATCTTTTATGCAAATTCAAAAATAATTAAACAAGCTAATTTATTCAAAAAAAATTCTTTTCAAATCATGTGAAACATGATGAAATGCTTTGTTTAAGAAAAAAGCTTTTATCCAAAACATAGCAAAATTACCTAAAAATGATTTTGTATCAAAGAGACATTTAAAAAGTACTAGTTAAGATATAAATTAAATCCATAAATACCATTATATTGTTCTTTTAAACTAGATATGCATAATGATTTCTAATAATAAATGAATTTAGAAAGAATAAATGTAACTCTCATGGGTCACACTATGATACTAATGTGTTTCTTATGTGAAACAATTATCATTTGTCATATTTATTTCCTTAATTGTTGATTTCAATAGAACTTATATGGTATAATACATAAATTGAAATTTAAATTTTATTTTAAATTTTAATTTTGATCTTTAATTTTTATAGTGCACAAGTAGGCATTTGAATTATATAAAACTTCAAAAAAAAAAAAAAGAACATTTTAACTTCTGCATTTCAACAACCAGGCACAAGTAGGCACTTGTGGCACTATGAAATTAAAGTGTTTTTTGTTGAAGTGTTGGATAGTTAAAGTGTCTATTTGTGCACGATGAAAGTTAAAGATCAAACTTCAAAGTTAAAATTTGAAGTGAATTTTAGTATCCAATTTATGTGTTATGTGAACTTGTATTCTATAATATATTTATGTTTTCTCAAATCTACCAACTACGCCCTATTTTTCCTCCACACAATGATCAATGCATATTCAACGCCTCGAATAGAAGAGTGAAGAATAAAATTAGAAGAATACAACATGTGTTGAATAGAAGAGCGACAAATGAAATTAGAAGAATAACAATGTGCGTTGAATAGAAGAGCGACAAATGGAATTAGAAGAATGACAATGTGTATTGAATAGAAGAGCAACAAATGAAATTAGAAACATGCATTGAATAGAAGAGCGGCAAATGGAATTAGTCCACTTGTGAGTCGTGATGCTAATATGTTTCTTACATGAAATCATTGTAAAACCTTACGATTGCACCTTTTTCGTCTTATAATAGGTCGATGATTGTCTGTCGATCACTGCTCTTTTTCCTCATGTGAACGTACATATTTCTAAAGTAACAAATATAACCTAATTGCTTTATTCAATTGAGATAATATATATTTATTACAATTTGAGTCTACATTCGTGTAACGGCCCAACTCACTAGTGATATTGTCCACTTTGGGCCTAGGCCCTCACGGCTTTAAAATGCATCACTATCTTTCATGTGTTTTGCCGATGTGAGACTTTTCATCTTAAGATGAGTTATGTTATGTACACCCCCTCTATGGACTCAATGTCCTCGCTAATGTTTGCCACATCGCATGGAATTCACATAGACTCGGCACTGAGGTTTACCCCGCCTCACTGGGATTCGCCTAAACTCATTTAAACTCTGACCCCTCATTGACAAGGTTAACACAGAAGTGCCTCAGGTACTATCTGTAACGACCTAACCTGCTAGTGATATTGTCTATTTTGCGCCTAGGCCCTCACGGCTTTAAAAGGCGTCACTAATAGGTAAGACTTATTTACTTATATACCAATATTACTCCTTTATTTTGTCGATGTAAGACTTCTCATTTTAAGATGAGTTGCTACAATCCGAAACATCACTTGAAATAGCTATTAAACCGAGCAAATTCTTGGTTTGCCATGGTATAATATTGAACACGAAATTATAAAGAAACTGAGAAATAATAAATATCAGATAAACTTCTGAAAATAAAATAATCTTTATAAGCACATATTGAAAATAACTAGAACAATGATAATACCAAAACAACTAATGTCTAATAAAACATCTAATGTCTGAACTGAATAAGTCTGCTAAGATAAGACTCTGAGTTGCCTGTAAGCAAAACAAGTAAAAGCTAAATTGTAAACTGATCAATCATAACTAAGTCTTCTGGATATGAGGAGGACTTACCACAAGTTGAGAGTGAAAAATTAGTGAAATATTTGACGATGAGCTTAAGTTTGAGCGTTAGAATCAACATTATAAAATAATGTAGCACAAGTGAGCGACAATTCATCGAATGCATTGATATGTAAGGCCTAAGCAAATTCAATTTATGAAATAATATCATAAATGGTGTCACCGTAAAAGATCATGATCAATACTTAAATAAAAAAAATATAACTTTTCTAATTATGGAATTTCTAACAATTGCCACATACCATGTGAGATTATGATGTTAATTTCTGATCTGATTAAGAGAGTTGTTAATTTTATACCTTGATAAAGTGTAGAACCTAATTAAGTTGTGAATTCATAATCAGCCTCTGGCGCTAGAGAAAAGTCATTTAGACTAGCGTATAATCCTAATATATGGTGGCAATATAGGTCTAAGATATGTGTAATCTAACATATACCCTTCTGGATGCTGAGAAGACTTGAAACTATATAAATTTATAATATGTCATCTAAAGTGACTAAAATCATAGCACACGTCTTTCTTAAGAAGTTACTCTAAAAACTATATTGTTGTAAACATCTACTCGATTCTTTATTAAAAATCAAGTTATGTGTTACACCCTAGAAATTATCAAAATACTCTATACTAAAAATTGCTCGAACAACTTATTATCCTAATTTTTTTTGCAAATCTGAGGTCGGAATATCAATCAGGGCAAAAAATTATATAGGCAAGTAGTCTAGATTGAATTTTAGGTCAATCGAATCAAAAGATAATTTTTTGAAGTAAAATTGTAAAATCAAAAGGGTACGCGACGCAGACCTGCTTCGTGATAGTTTTTTTTCTGAGTTATGTTCATAAAATGCACTGACATTTTGAGTTATGTTCATAAAACGTACTGACATTTACAATTACATAAAATGCACATAAAACGCATTTGACAAATTCGATTTATGTGTTATTTTATAGAAAAACAGTTTCTAAACGCGTTTTACGTTTTTTGTCAAAAAATGAACTGAAATAAAAAAGTTTGCATCATAGACTTGCTCCATCACGGTACTTGACATTTAATTTTAAAATGTAAGCGCATTCTAGTCTTTTTCCACTCATTCTAGACTAAAAATCCGTCGTTCTGAGATAGATTACGCCCTAAAATTTGTAACCTACGCTCATTCTTCTTCACTTTTCACGTACATCATTCGAAGAAAAAAATTAAGGAGAAAAGGGAAGAGTTAGGGCTTGAGAAACTTCCCAAATTGTTCAAGAAAATTCATGCCCAGGTAGGTAAGACCACCTAAAATCCTATTTTTGTGCATAATCTATACCCTTATAAAAAATTCTAGTCAAGAGTCAAGTCGATTTCATTCTTATAATCTTACGGAGAAATTCTAGAATCTTATTGTGAAATTCTTATTATTTTTTTTATTATTATTATGTCAAGAACTTCATTGTTAAGTACATATCTATATATTCTTGAAGTAATATTTTATTTACAAGAATCCCACATGAGTTTTGAGAATCATTCTATTATCATGCTTCATTTGCATTTTAAAGTTATTCAGTCCAAAGCATGAGTTAGTTTTAAGAAGTATCTTAGTATGAGTTATACAAGTAGCCTGTTTACTATACTATCTTTTCAGCATAGCATATTAGTTTTGAAAGAGCGATCCAGTCAGTTAAGATATTTTGTATTGCTATTTATCATGCATAAATTTGAAAGTTTAAGGGAACGTGATAGTTCCAAATGCATTATTTTATTAGTAAAAAGCATGACTATTTTCTTTTTTTAAAGAAAGCATTATTAGTTATGAGAAAACATTATCAGTTTTGAGAAAGAAAAAACAGTTTAGGAAAAATATATAGAGCCAAGACTTCAAGTAGCAGATTTTCAATTTTCCCCTAAAATGGAACATTTTTATAGTTATTGAGCACAGTGCATGTTTTGGGAGTAGCATTGAGCACCAATATGGGTACGAGTTCAGATAACTGCAACTTCATAAACTACATAGCCATCGTAGGATAGGATTATACTAGATGTACAACTCTTCATATGCCACTGAAATGGTCCAGTTTAGATGGATCCATAAGTTCAGCTTTATCCCTTACCCTAGCAAGGTATTGGATAGCTCTGGCAATGTGGGTAAGGCGTTGTATCATCATGATGCTCATAGTGATAATTGTTGGTTAGAGAAACTTCGCAAGTTACAATATATATTATTTTTAAACACAGACAAAGTTGCGTTTATTTCTGCATTAAATCAGATATTTTGCTATAATGCATTACTTATATTACTAGATTATTTTCTACATTGAATATATGATTTGAGCATTGTATCTTAAGTTTTCCTGTTTTGACTATTTTACATACTCGTATATTCCACATACTGACATCCTTTTTACCTGCATCATTGACAGAGCCCCTCAATAGGTGTATCATAAGGCGATTCAGTATTTTTACTTAGCCAGTGCTGAAACCTTTTTTTGCAGTCAGAGGCTCCTTGATATTATTCCCCTTAGTTTCAGTTATTTTCTTTTTGTTTGAGGTATCCATGGTCTGTCACGGTATCCACTCTTTAGTCATGACTTGTAGAGGTTTCATAGACTAGTAGACAGTATTACAGTATCTTTTCTCTTTAGATCTTTAGACTGTTAATTTCTTAGCTGGTTTGCTTATTATGATTTCAGACATTGATATAGCAGTTATTTTTAATTCTAGCCTACTCGTATAACTTAAGTCTTCCGCTGAGTAAAGTAGCCAAGCCAGGTAATTTTCTTGGGCCAGAAATATTTTCAAGTTCAAGTCACGTCTAGGGTATATATTCGGAGCGTGACATTATGACTTCTGTGAGTATTGAGTTTTTCTTTCAAAATAAATATGATAAAAATCATTAAAAAGCATAATTCCATATCAAAATCACAAATAAAGTTATCAAGATTTTCTAGAACAACCTCAAAATAGTTACAATTGGTAGATAATAATATACCACAATTTCCATGAAATACTAAGATTCACTTAGTAAAATTTTCATAGAATCAATATAAGAAGTGAATCGATTGAGTTGAAGATTTGAGATTGTTCTATTTGAATTTCAAGTAAAATAGACCTTTGAAAAATCATCAATGGAGTTTTCCATATTGAATACTTACATACCTGGAAGAGGATAACATCTCGAAAGCAAACTTGAATGAAACTTGCTTGAAACCCTAGACTTCACTCTTGAGAAACTTTCTTGGTCATGGAATTTTTGAGAGAATGAATGAAAGAGCGATCAATGTAATCCGATTATATTATGCTATAAAAGATTTTAAAATCTTACAAGAATGTTTCATAAAGTAGAAAGGATCAAAATATCCTTATTTGAACAAAATAGGGATTGCACTCCTAGGAGAGGGGGGTCAATGTTGCACGATCCATTACGCTTCAAGGGGTTTTTGCCATTTAGCCCGTTGCGCTTCGAAAGGTCTAACCGTTCTTCCCATTGTGCCTCAAGGGATCTGTACCGTACAATCCATAACATCTCAGGTTATATGTTGGGCCCCTATAACACTAGGTAACAAAGTTTCAGATCTGCTGAAGTTTAATGATGTTTGTGACTTAGATATCAATACAATCCACTTTTTATGTCGAAGATTCTCATCTAACTATCGAAACACATCCCAAATGATTTTCAATTATTCTATGGACTAAATAGTTTAATTCTTAAATTTATAAGGGCATGTAAAACTACATAAGTATGAAGCAATGTTGGAAGGTACTACAATATTAACTAACTAATAGTTATGCTAATGTGACACATCAATTAGTTAAGTTTGTATATAAGTGTTTCATGTTTATTTTAGTTTATTTTTGTCTATTTTTTTTCTAATACTCAATAAGTAGAGATTATCTAAGATTTTAAATGTTCTCTACATTTTACACTTATCCGTCACTATCTCTACCATCAATCACTACTATCAACTTCTATTACCAACAAACTCCATCATCATGACTAGCACCATCGTTGAATATCTCTGTACATTTTTTTATCACCACTACCATCATCGCCATCTCCAGTACTATCAACCATTACTTTCGTTATGGTCATTCTCCACTATCAATTACCTCCGTCATCATAACTAGAACGACCATCAAACATCATTAACTACCATACTTCTTCGACTACCACCAACTACTAACATAAACCAACTTCATCATTTCAATTACCAACACCACTATCAATTGTCACTATTATGACAATCACCATACCACCAATCACCTACATCGTCACAATTACCACGATCACCATTACTAGCCACTAACAATAACCATTACCATCACCATCACGACCACCACGTACAAACTACCTCTACCATCAATAGAAAGTATAAGTATTTTTTTTATTTATCAAATATATTCATTTTAATATTGAAAAAGAAACAATTTTAATCATTCAGTATTTAAATCTAGAGACGACATCTTAATCATGCAAATGTGCATTCAAATTCAGACATCTAAATCCTAATGAAGATAAATAAGGCCTTAAACAAGAGCTAAACATATTTCATAACACTCACTACAACAAATAATAAATATAATAATTTCCACATCTATTTACTTAACTTGTTTGGATGATTGCTTTATACATTTTATAATATATTGTATTGTATTGCTTTAATGAATATAATATTTAAATAAATTATATTATTAATTTTGCAAATTAGCCATCTGAAGAGTTAATATGTATTTTATTATTTGGATGATTGCTTTATACATTTTTATAATATATTGTATTGTATTGCTTTAATGAATATAATATTTAAATAAATTATATTATTAATTTTGCAAATCAGCCATCTGAAGAGTTAATATGTATTTTATTATAAGAAAAAGTTAGGCATGGAGTAGAGTTATTATAAAGTGATAAAATATGATTATTTTAATAATATGCAAAGATAGATAAGATGAATTTATTGACACAATATACTAAAAGATTTTAAGTGAGAATCAAATAAAATCTTATATTTAAAATGACAAAAACAATATATAATACAATAGGTAACAATCATCTAAACAAGTTAAAATAAACTATGAACTAAATGTATGAGCAAACTTTTTAAATTTAAACTATCGCCAAATATGTATTAAAACACATATTAACTATCAGTTATTCATTTTTTTCTATATAAACAAAAAAAAAATTAAATAAAAAAAATGAATAACAAATAATTAACACACATTTAATTCAAATAGAAAATCACACAAGTGATACTTCAAACATCAAATTCAAAATATCAAAATATATTTTTTTAAAATGTGATTTTAACCTCCCCCCGCCCCCTCACCTTTTTATACCAAGTTCCCTTAAGAGCCCATTACCCTAAACAGCCCTCCCCCGCACCCACCCCACACCCTAGGTAATCCCTCCTATATATATAAGAAGAAAAGAAAGAAAAAGAAGATCACATTATATACGTACTAAACAAATGACTCTCTCTTTCTCTCTCTCAATTCTCTGCAATCGGTAATCCTTTCTCTCCGTCATGGATTGAGCCATGAATGAATCTCTCTGATCTCTCTCGTTCTCTCTGTAAAAACATCGCTGTCTCTTTCTCTCTCTCTCTAGGATTTTGAGGTTTGATTTCATCAATTTTCTGGTTAGTTAATTGTAGGGTTTTCCAGTTCGCTGTACGGTGAAGCCCTCAAAGTTTCCAGCTGAATTCCTGTAATTCGCTGGTTTCTGCAATTAGGTATGAATTCTTCTTCTGTTTCGTTTGTTTACAAGTTAATTTGAGTTTGTTTTAATTTTTGGGTGACATTTGTTAAACGGTTAAATTAGAGTTTTGGAGCTAGGTATCATACTTTTTTACGGTGTAATTGTTTGTCTTTGTGGATTCATGTAATTCGTGGGAAACTGATTTTGACTTTTTTTTTCCTTTTGAATTGTTTAGTTTTTCAAGTGACTGAGACTGATGCTTTGTGATGAACACTCGGTTTTTTGGGCTGCATTATATTTGTAGGGAACACCTGGTGTTTTTTTATTTTTTTATTTTTGGTTGGGGTCAATTCAAGTTCATTTTATCTGTATTTTCATTTGCTCTTCTTGGATGATATCATCTAGTAGTTTAATCCAGTTTTTTCGAATCATGGAATTACATACTAGGGTTAAATTGCTTTTGTTTCTTGCACTTTTCAGCTTAAATTAATTGTATTTGTTGTTGAAATTTTACTTGTTGCACTCAGTGAGACTGAGCTTGGTGATGATATATTGTTATTTGGCTTCATTGGTCTGATTTCTTTGGGGAGCACGTCATGTTTGTCATTTGCTGTTTGAGTGTCTTAATTGTCGGGGATCAAATTGGGCTTTTATCAGGGTTTCGGAATAGAATTGCTTTGTTACACCTGTTTTTTTCCATTGATGTCAGTTACATGAGTGTTCTTTGTCAACTTAATGATGCAGTTCACATGTCATTTATTACTTGGGGAATGGTGTTTTATGTGCGGTGGTCAGTCATGTTGGAAGCTTTCTCCTTGGGGATTATATACTATAAGCAAAATGTGCATAGTTAAGCTGGAATTGCTAAACATGGAAAGTCCGTTAAAAAATTGTGTTCTCCTCCCAATTTTGTTTGGCAGTATCTGGCTAGGCACAGAGTTTAGGCTAAAAGTGCCTTCCATACCAAATTATTTGTTTTCTTATCTAGCGGGACCTACAACACGTCAGGTCCATGGTGAAATAGGAATATAAAAATTATATAGCTGTTAAATATAGTAAGATGCCAATCTTCTTGAGATAGATCATAAAAAGAGTTCCAGTCAAATTTCTGACGGAGGGACTATTAAATATTGGTATGAAGATTTAAATGTTTTAGAATTAATTTGTGGTGAATTTGGTCGTCATTCTTTGATAATTTTCATGTTATGGGAGGTTATTCTTTCTATTCCATCATGCAATTGTCTTTCAGTAACTTGGTTAGTATACCTAATAACATTGATCCTTTAAATGTAATGTGATACCCTTCCTTGTCATTCCTGAAAACAGGGGAGTTAGCTCTATATATTAAGGTTGTCAGCTGGCACTTATGTAGTATATTCAACTAACCTAGGTTGTGAACAACTGTCTCCACATGCTTTGTCATTGATACAGTCTTAATTTGCTTGTAATTGTACTCTTTTTCCACATTGCTCAACTCTTTTGCCCTAGGGTTCAAAGAAGCCCTTGACCCAACAGGTTCTTTAGTGCCCTGCATAGCCAGCGACATGTTTTTCAATCTTGCTTTCTGCTTGACCAATATAGGAAAAAATGATACTTGTACCCATCTCTTTCTATGGATACGTTGCTCGGACAATTCCAACTGTCTCCCCCAATTTTGATTGTCGCCCACTTGAGATGGTTCTTGAGTTCAGTTTCTTCCTCAGTAGCCACCCGTCCACTGCACATATTTCCAATTTCAATGAAAATCTTTTGCGACCAGAGGTGAAGTGGGATCCTTCCGCTCACATGGATCTTTTGGGAAGCTGGTAGACAATCTGTTGTGGGGCTCTACCAGTGCAAGCTAATCTTTCTTGTCTTCCATCTCCATTCCTTCAGAAAAATTTGTACTGCCACGTTCTTGTTTGGGAACTCAAACAAGAACATCCCACTCATGAAATAAATGTTGGCTCCAAAGGCGACTGCCGAAGAAATGGAAGTCCATTTTTTTATATCCAATAATGTGGTTTTTCCTGATTCCTCGTGAAATTTTCTGATGGCACACTTGTTAAGTAAGCCCTTTCCCTTTCCTCCAGATGCATATGTATGCCATGTAATACAGATACAGCAACATACCCAGTGTAATGTTATCTCACAATGGGGTCTGAGGAACCTATCTAACAGAGATGTATCTACTATTTGTAGAGACTAGATTCCCTGAGAGTGTTTGGTTGTCATTTACTGTCGCAGCAGCTTTGGCAAAAGGGTAATCTTAAATGCTGTGTGCCTATGCAATATTCAGTTGGTTGTTGCATTTAATGAACCTTTCAAAATTAAAGGCTATTTCATTCCATCCTCCATTTAATGCTATCTCAGGAATTATTATTACAGACCTATCTTTCCCCTGAGCTGATAAAGGATGCTCATGTACCTACCATATACATCAAATTCCTAGTGCAGAAAAATTCTGTTTATCTTGTCCTTGATTTTCCATCTTCTGATCTAATTTGTCTTCTTTTTCGATGCTTCTTTGAGAATGTTGCCGAACCAAGGCATAATCCTTGTGCTAATAGTTGATTGTCTCATCATGTTACAACTTCTTTCTACCCAATCATAGTAGCTCTCTTTGCTATCTGACAACCTGGTAATATCAAAGGATTTGAATCTGGCATTGATGTATATCCTATTGTCTTCCATACTCAAAAAAGTCTGGCTTGAACAAAAGAAGAAAGACAGAAAGAAGGGAAAAGGAGATCTTGTCAGATATGACAGGTTGTGAAATTTGAAAGAAGAAGAAAGAGAGAAGATTTTGACAGCAATCACAGTAGACTGAACTACCGAGCAGTTCATATTCTGGCAAGAGCACCGGAAAGAGTCTGTTCTACAATCCTGGGAAGGACAAGAGAGGAGACTTCAATAGACGTGCCTGGGAGCATTTTTTAAATGCAAGTCTGTACTGTTGTGCCTATTTTGTGACTGTTCTCCACTTAGTGCCTGTATGGTTGATTTATCCAGTCCCGTCATTCAATAGGTTTCGCCAGTGAACTTATATTTAGCATCACAAGTTCTTTTAGCAGTACTTCCTCAATCACTCATTATTTTTTCTTTTGAGCGATAGAAGACTTTAGTATCTTCACTTATCCTATTTTGTTTCCTTCGGTTCACTTGACCCCCTTATTTAAGTGACAGACTTTTCTTTTATGGAAGTTCAAACAGTCACAAATTTGCAGTCCTTTATGTGATTTTTATCTTGTCATTCAACAAACACTTCACTCCTTTCCTTTGATCATATGATTAATATCCTCTTTCTATTTCAAAATAACAAATATGTTCAGCTTTCTAATATTTCCATTTTTTTTTAAGTGTCTATGCAGCAATGTCTAAAGCAAACAAATTTAGCTTGTGATTGCAAACTCTGGATGGAAACATAAAAGTAAACCCATAATCGTGTATAATGTACATAATGTCTGAAAGGGTTAAATCTATGTACCCTTCCTGCATTTTTCGAGGTCCACTCATCTTCTCAAGCTCTCAAATTACACTTAAACTAACTCTGTCATGGATATCTTCTGCTAAAGAAGAGCTAGCTATGGTCATTTATAAACAATTATTCTCTCTCTCCTTCAAAATTGACAATTTTGTCTATTTGTGATGCCAAATGAAACCCAACTAATGGCACTCTGGATATCACTATGAGTTTTTTGAGTTGGTATGTTTCTTTGCTCTCTAGCTATCTGGCCCTAAAAGGGTGTTGTATTGTATCATTCATTATCAAAAAAGGGGGTTTGTATTCTATCATTCGAGTCAACTATTTTTCTGTTTCATATCATCTGGACTCCGGCATTGTTTCCTTTAGTGTTAGGTTTTGTTTTTCAGTGATATCCAAATTCATGATGTTTGTTTGGTTCATTATGTTTAACATTTGGATGATGCATTGAAATTTGAATAAATTCAGCCTTTTCAGTTGTCATGTAAAATTATTACCTTATTTTTGGTCTGAACAATTCGATGTCCACGCTTATTTGTTGTGGGAACAGTAATATAAATTGCTTACAGGTACCTTGACATATGCTTTGTGTTGAGACCTGAATCACTAGCATGGATCTGAATGCGTTGCCACAGCCAGAGGATGACGATGAGATTTTTGGACAACAATTAGAAGATGAACCACAGGAACCTATTATTTTACATAGTGATGAGCGTGCGGATTATGCTGCGAGTGCTGTGGAGATTTCACGTCGGGTACGTATCTGTTCATACTGCTCGCTATAACAGCTATTGAGCTGTACTACTACTTGAACTTGCTGCTTTATTGGATATTTCCTTTTTGCTCTTTGTTTTGATACATGTCTCTTTTATATTGTTTGCTTGTTTGCTGCTTGTCTTCGGCAGAGTAATAACCAATAGAAAGCTTTGTGGAATTCTCTATTTTTTTTAATCAAGTAAACTAACCTTTCATCAAAATCACAATCCAGAGGATGTAATTTATTACAAAAAAAGTTAAGTATCCTGAAAGTTGAAATCCCCTTATTTTTCAGGAGCTTACAACATCTAATAAATTGAAAGAGTTATTTACAGTAAATGTTTACTCCAAGAACGCAAATTGGCACAGATGTACCTAGAGGAATCTGACTCAATTATTGAGATCCTTGGCTCTTGTTAGATTTTAGATTCATATATCCTGTTTTGTTGATATAATTATGGTTTTTAGTGTAATCCATGTACTGGGTGTAGTCAACACACACAAATGTTAAAAGTCCCTTGGGTTGTTGAACAGTGGAAATGTAGCACTGTTGTTGGTACTCTGGTTATCTCCAAGTCACCTATCTGACTGATCTAATTTGAACTATTTTTGGTTTAACACTCTGTACCTCCTCTTGCCAATCTCGTCTCCGTCAAAAGGAGGAGAAAGTAGAAGAAATCAAACTTGCTTCTTTGTCGCTTATTTTTTAGATAGTGGAAAGGGATAGGGGACATGGGAGTAAGTGCTCATAGATAGGGGTATGTTCTTGTGAATCTTATTATTGTGGAGACTTCATTTTCTTTTTCTATTTATATTTTTCTAGTTTCCTATCTCTTACCTGTCAAATAATTATTTTCTAGTTTGCGTGCCCTCTTTCTAAATGCTATTTGTTTTAGGAGCGGGAGGAAAGGATTCAAAAACTTAAAAGACAACATCCAGATGATAGGCCAGCATATCCATCTCAACCACGAATGCGGGATGAGATCTTTCAGACGAAGAGACAGAAGCCTAGCAACAGACTTCCTCCAGGTTTTTTTTTTTTTGGGTGTACACTCACGCATGTTCTATCTCTCTCTATTGTGTGTCGCTCATCTCTTTTTGCCGTGTTTGTGTTTGTGAATTGTTGAAGTAGCAATACATTCCTGCTTCCCTCCTTGTAGTCCATCTTGCTTTTTGTTCTTGTCATCTAAGTGTAACTCTAGGTTGCATATAACTTTACTGTGTCTTCTTCGTCTTTTATCTTAACACAGGTTCTTGTTTCTCTCCTTCCCCTTCCTTGCTACTCATGGTTTGTTTACATCATTTATCTTGTGGATTGCTTATGCAGGTTGGTTGGATTGTCCTGCATTTGGACAGGAGATAGGTTGTATTATTCCTTCAAAGGTTCCACTGGATGAATCTTACAACGATTGTGTTCTTCCTGGCAAAAGATACTCGTTTAGGCAAGTCCTCCACCAACAGAGAGTTTTAGGAAGAAAAGTGAGTGTGTTAACCTGAATTTGGTTTCTTATTCATTCACTTGACTTGGATTTTATCTTCAAAATATTTGATTCCTTACAGCAGTGATGATCTGCTCCTTCTGTGTAGTGTATATACCTTTACAGCACTTTCTTAGTACTGGATTTTCAATGAAGTAACCTTCAACAATAAAAAAATATTTGATTCCTAGATGTTATCATGAGGCAGAATTTTATTGTTATTTGAAGCTTTTCTTATTTCTTTGTTGGTACTGCTTTTATTTGATGTATGTATCCTCTAGATCTAATTTTGACTTAAATTGCTGCATATGAATTGTGGTCTTAGGGATGTTTTATATCAATGTCATGGAGATGTTTTATGGCAAAGCTGAGGCTGATATTCTATTTTGTTTTGCCACTTAGTATGATAGAATCATTATGTGGTGTTAGTTTTGTCCTCTTAATTCATTTGGGTTACTTTCACAATCTTTAGATGCCTTGTTTGTTTTGACCTTTTAACTCATTTGAGTTACCTTGACAAGACAATATCCTCTAAACTACAACTGACTCACTGCATGCCAATTTCAGCTTGGTATGGTGATTGATCTCACCAATACAACTCGATACTATTCGTTGTCAGATTGGAGGAAAGAAGGCATCAAGCATGTAAAGGTTGGTACATGGTAATAAAGTCATGGAGGAGAATAGGTGGTGGGACAGTAATTTCTCTTTGAGTTATGGTTGTCGTCCTGATTTTCCCTTTTCACGTGTATCAGATTCAATGCAGAGGCCGTGGTTCTGCACCTGACAACGAGTCTGTAAATTTATTTGTCTATGAGGTAATTTTATATATGTGGGTTGCAGTTTAGTTGAATTCTGTACATGAGAATGAGCTTGCATTACTTTACTTACCATGTAGAATACTAGCTTTTTTTTCCCTTCTAAAGATCAAGAGTACTGCAAGTTTGTTTTCTTATCTTCATCCATCCATGATCTTTTCCTTCTAAAGATCAAGAGTACTGCAAGTTTGTTTTCTTACCTTTATCCGTCCATGGTTAGATCTATGCTGTTACAGTTTTATTATCATATGTTACCCTTGGTGCAACTTTTATTGTGTATTGTTTGTCAGTCGAGTGGAAAACACAGCTGATCACTCGTTTATTTGTAATCTTCTAGGAATAAAAAGAGAAAAAGCTATTTTGTGAATGGTAGGCTAGATCTTATGTGAATATTTATATTATATTATGTATGTACTCTATTCTTATTTTAAAAAAAAAAAGTCTACCAGGATTTGTGTAATAGCAAAAGTTGTCAATTGTGTTATTAGGCCGTCATGTGTTCAAGCTGTGAAAATAGCTCTAGCAGAAATGCAATGTAAGGTTGTGTACGGTAGATCATTAGATCGAATATGGTCCTCTTTTTGGACCCTGAACAGCGGAAACTTCACACACTCTTATTAACAGGAAAAGGGAACATTGTTGGAGCCTGCATTCCCTTTTTGGATTGTCCCAATTGACATAAGATGTCGGGGGGAGCCTTGACACAGCGGTTAATGTTGTGGTCCGTACTTCCCTGTCCCCATACATTATGGGAGCATAGTGTACTAGGACTATCCTATCTTATTAATAGGGAAAGGAACATTGTTCGATCCTGCATCTCCTTCTTGGGTTGTTCCAATTCGCATAAAGATGTCACTTTCAATTGGACCAAGAATTACCTGATTTTTGGAAAGGGTAACAAAGCATTATGAACTTGAACATCCATTTTGTGAAAAGTTGCGGGGAATACTGTATTTGCATTGGAAACCTTATTTTGTCAGGATTTTTGTCTCAGATGAAAAAGTACTGTACTTTTTCAGAGTATATGTAAGGTGTTCTGTTAACCTTAGCATTAGGATTCAGCATTGATTAGAAGCATGCTGTCATGAGTTTTATTCTGTTCAAGGCCTTATGAAAATAAAGGCCAACTTTATCACATCCTCACTCAATGCTATATGCTATTGAATGGAATTTGATACTATTATGGCTTGTATCAGGTATCACAATTTCTTGCCCGTCAGAAACATGCAAAGAAGTATATTCTTGTCCATTGTACACATGGGCATAATCGCACTGGGTTTATGATCATTCATTATCTTATGCGTACGCTGCCGATTTCTGTCAGTCAGGTCGGTAATTTTGTGATGCTACATCCTTCTTGCTTCAAATTTAACCATATATGTTTTGAGTATGAATGATCAGGGTATTTTTATGCAGGCAATTAAAATTTTTTCTGATGCTCGTCCTCCTGGGATCTATAAGCTGGACTATATTGATGCCCTATATGCCTTCTATCACGAGAAAAAACCTGAAATGGTTGTTTGTCCTCCAACACCTGAGTGGAAAAGATCTTCTGAGCTTGATTTGAATGGCGATGCTATGCCGGATGACGATGAAGATGGAGGTCTTGCGGATCCTTTGACTGTATGTGTTTCTGCAATAGAACTTTCCTCTTTGATATTGTTGGCACTTAATTCATGGTTGGAGTGTTTGGTCTTCCCTTCTCTGCTGAAAGTTTTAAGCCTTCAATTCCTCTAGTGCAATGTTGAATTTGATAATGTGAACACTAAAGTGGTACCATTCTAGTGGCTCTTGACATTAGACTGAGAAACCTATCACTTTCTGATACTTCTATTGTGAGGAAATAGTGAAACTTGATTTAGAGTGCAGTGTTAAGCTTGATTATGAAAATTACCAACTTATGACATTCCCAAGTCGTTTTGCCAATGGAGCTTCTAAATGAGAAACTCTTGAGTAATGACCTTGCAATACTTGGGATGCAAGGATTGCCACAACTTTTCTAAGGCATGATCCCTAGTAGATTACTAGAATTAGGAAGTGCTGGTTACTAAAGCCTCATGCCTGTCGATGCTAGATAACTTGGGCCACCTTATGCGAGTATCTTTTTTGTCAGCCGTGAGACATTTTCCATGTCTGGAGTATTCATTTGCTTTTGTTTTTGGTTCGGTGAAATTTGTATCATAAAATGTTGATATGTTATTGTCATGAGGACTTCTTTTCCTTTGATTCTGTGTCAACTGTAATTCCATCCCAAACTAGTTTCAGGTCAGGATATGAATCCTTTATATAATTTGCTTTATTAGACTTGATCCTAAAAAAATATATCTTGTGCTCCTTTATCTATTCATTCCCACCAACCAGCCCCTTATGGAGTTGGCAGTTTAGGGGTGAAATAAGTAGCCAAAATTCTATGCTGAAGAATATTGGGTCATGTCTTCCTTTTTTTAATGTCCGATCTTTGTGCCTAAATGTGATGACAAAAGTTTTCCTTGAATTGTCGTTTCTTGGCTAAAAACAAAAACATCCCAGTAAAATCCCACAAGTGGGGTCTAAGGAGGGTAGAATGTACGCAGACCTTACCACTACCATAGAAGTAGAGAGGCTATTTCCTGGATTGTCGTTTCTTGACTGATAAAGAGTTTCTCCTATAAATCCTGAGAACTCTGTACTTTGCCATATTTCTTTCTTATTTGCATTTGAACATTTTTACCTCCATCAACAGCCTATTTCATTAGCTTTGGCCCTCCACCAATTAAAGACACATCCAAGAAGAAATCTGTTTTTTCTTAAAAGCTTGACAAAGATGGCTAAACAGTGCTATAAGAGATCTAACTTTGCTTAGACATAGAGCAAGCCCAGTATTTTCCACCTTGATAAAAAGTGTTTAGATATATTTGAGTTGAGGGTTTACCAGAAACAACTCCTCTATCTCTATGCGGTAGTGGTAAGGTTTGCGTACATTTTACCCTCCCTAGACTCCACTTGTGGGATTTCACTGGATATGTTGTTGAAAAGAGTGTTTGGTATGAAAAAAAAATACACATGCTAACGGTTTCATATTTGCTGCCCTTCTAAAAAGATAAATGTGGTCTGTCCTCCTTTTGCTCTTATCTTTTGCTGGGGAAAAGCATTTGCTGTTTTGTTATTTTCTATCATCGCACCTTCACTGCTTTTCAAGGTTTTGATGATTGGGCTTATCGTCAAAATGGTTACTGAATGATTAATTTCTAGGACTGCGTCTTCACAGGAGAGCGAGTGCATTCAGACATTCAACTATATCTTTTTGATGTTCTATTTGATTCACCTTTTACTGTTTGAACATTTGTATTGCAAAAAACAAACTTGACTGAGAGAGCCAGAGAGTTGAGAGGGAAAGGTGGGCATGGTGATGTATAAGACAAGGTGTGAGTATGGCATAGAGAGCGAAGACGGGCAGTACATTGGGGGGGGGGATGTATGTAAAACAAAGACTGGAGGGAGGCAATGCAGATAGAGGGATAGAGAATGGGGGGTCGTGAAGATTGTACTGAAGAGTTGGGGGGGGGGTTGTTGTTTGTGAAATTATGTTATTCTTTAAGAAGAATGACTAGTTCTTGCTTGATGTAACCTAATCTACTACATGCCAGTAAACCAGATGTTGCTTTCCATTTGGTCTGTCCAAAAATATGATCCTTCTTTAAATGAGAAGTCTCTGATCCCATCATTCAAACTAATAAAAACTTGTATTACTCCAAACTGTTTGACATCTTACCAACTAACTGTTCCACTTTTCACATTCCAGACAATTGTATAAAATACCTTCCTAGAAAACTCAATTTAGTAACCTATTCAAATGGTGCAGGCTCTAGATTATAAATTCAGCATGATAACATAATCAAGGTTATAGATGCTTGTGATTGCATCTTTATACCAACATGTTATGGTTTTGGTATCTATACTTTTGCAGTGTACTAAGGTCTATTTATTCGACAGAGCTTTTATAATTTCATTGTAACTCATTTTCTCCTTTCTCAGGACAATCATGAAGCACAAGTAGTATTGTCAAATGATGATGTTTTGGGAGATGCAATCCCACAAGATCAGCAAAATTATTTACGGCAGTTCTGTTATCAAGCACTGAAAATGACCCCAGGGGTAGGAATTTTGCAGTTGGTTCATTTGGTCTTTTATAACTGTTGCATGGGAATTTATATATGATTTCTTGTATTGTTTATGCTCGTTACTTTTATTTTCTGATATTGCTGTGGACTCACTTTCTACTCTGCAGTTGTGTATTATGTAAACCACTTACTGCAAAATATGGATGCATCTTAAATCCTTTTTGGTGTATTTGTTTTTCAGGGTAGAGGACCTCAATTTCCTGGCTCGCATCCAGTTTCTCTTGACAGGTATGGTTCCGGTCCTTATCCGGGAGCTTTAGCTTCATTATATATTTTTTGGTCTAGTTAGGTGTACTTCATACTTAACCATGCATACGAGAAGTCTTTTTCACCCACAAAGTGAGAAGAACAAGGAAATTTGACACTTGGTCTCACCTAAATCAGAATAGAAACTTCATAAAGTTAATTAATCAAAAAGAGGAAAAGGTTCCGCATATTTTTAAAGATGAAATTTATCTGCATTTCCTTGATATGTGGAGATAACAGTAGACTGTTGCTGTGTGACAGTAGAACAGGGATACTGTGTAGCTTTGTGAGACTTGTAAATATGGCTCCTGCACTGCCTTTGTTCTAAAATTTATGTACTGTTACCATTTTCGATAAGCTGGTGCTGTATGGTTCGAACTTTGAAGGTTACACATGGCGGAATGAGTATTCTCAAGCTGTATTATGCTTGCACTGCACTGCATGAAATAAGTTTGGCTTATTTTGTTTGTTCTGTTAATATTCTTTTTATTCTGCATGGTAGCTTGTCCAAAAGTGTTCTGAGTAGTTAAATAAACTTGTATAGATCCCTTATACAAATTTCACTCATGAGTAATAACCTTATTGCATCTTCATAGTTGAACCTGATATGACTTGGATATGGATATTAGTATATTCTCTGAGAGAACTATTGCTTATTTATTAAGCTGGCTAGCTGCCTCCAACACAAAGCAAGGAAAGTGAAAACCCATAAATTAAGATTCATCCAAGGTAATCTTTGTGATGATGTGCAGGGACAACCTGCAGTTATTAAGGCAGCGTTACTACTATGCCACATGGAAGGCTGATGGGACACGGTATATGATGCTGATCACGATGGATGGTTGTTTCTTAATTGATAGGCATTTCAACTTCCGGAGGGTTCAGATGAGATTTCCGTGCAGACACACTAATGAAGTATGCTAATATCCAGCTAACTATTAGGACTCCAGCTAACTATTAGGATGTTCTGATCTTTCCTTTTTCCCTTTTATGTCTGACTGTTGGTTATTATCTGTATATGTATGATTTATCATATTCTCATATTTTCTCCCAGGGTTTAGCTGAAAAGACACACCACTTCACTTTACTCGATGGAGAGATGATAATTGATACTTTGCCTGACACACACAAGCAGGAAAGGAGATATCTAATATATGATTTGATGGCCGTGAACCATGTGTCTGTCATTGAGGTTGGATTTTTCTATATGGGCCACTTTCCTTTCCTTCTTGAAAAATTAATGTTAAGCTAATACACTTGGGGGTCTTTTGATTCTCTTCAAATATTATCTGTATATTGATGTTGCTCATTCTCTGTTCTATAATTTTTCAGCGACCCTTTTACGAGCGGTGGAGAATGATTGACAAAGAAGTGATTGGGCCAAGGAATTATGAACGTCAACATACACACCAGAGTAGAAATCCTTACTATAGATATGAGTTGGAGCCCTTCAGGGTATGTTTCATCAAAATTGGAATATATTGGCACAAGATAAATTATAGGTTATTTGCTAGTACCATTTGTTTCCTTAAAGTGATTGCTGATCTCTCAATGTTTATCAGGTGAGGAGGAAGGATTTTTTTCCGCTCTCTACTGTCATAAAACTTCTCAAAGAATTTATCCCAAAGCTCTCACATGAAGCCGATGGTCTTATTTTTCAGGTGCTAAATAGTGACTATTATACTGAATTGCTTCTTGTTCTAGTGTTGTATGGGATTTTCTCGTGAGGAGTCAATTTCTTATATCACTTCAGATGCTTCCAAATTATATGGCATATATGTTTTGATTTCTATGTTGGAAAACTCTCTGTGGAAGTGGTTTCCAACCTTTATCTATGTTTACTGTAATGTTGCAGAGAAGTAGGGTTAGTAGCATTCCTCTTGCATGTAATTGCAAATGACATGTTTATGGTTAACAGTGACGGAGATGCTATAAATCATACAAGATGAATTTAGGTTCTGGATACTGAGTCACTGTTTTCTTTCTGTGTTAGGGTTGGGATGATCCTTACGTTCCTCGCACACATGAGGGTCTCTTGAAGTGGAAATACCCTGAAATGAACTCGGTTGACTTTCTGTTTGAGGTTGTATTCTGCTCGCCTAGTGAATAGAGTTGTTCCTATTCCTCCTTACCCTTTCGGTTTCTTATTGTTGTTATGCCCCTACACCTTACCTGTCAATATCATTTGCTTCCATGATTTCAAGTGTGTTGAGATATTTAAGTTAATAAAACTAACAACTTAAGCTTTTAGACGAGATGGTCACACACTTAACATAATATTAAAGCAGGCAATGGTCCTTAGTTCTAGTATCACTGTCACTCATTATCAAAAAGAGTTTCCACATGCTTGGCCCATGAAACGAATCAAAAACCTGCACGTGAGGGGATGCGTTGAGATAAGTAAGTTAACAAAAGTGTGTTTTCTCTAATAGCTTAAGGTTTTTGATCGATCATCTTATCCTTCAACAAGGTAGAATAGCCTTTGTGATGTGGACTCTCCTACTGGAATAAAGTGTGATTATCTCTGATCATATGGCAGGTGGTCGAAGATCGAGAATTGCTTTATCTACATGAACGAGGGAAGAAGAAACTAATGGAGGGGAGTAAAGTTGTTTTCCCAGGTCAGAAATCCCCAGTTATATTAGTCATATAATTTGTGATATCATGCAGGAATGATTCCCTTGGGAATATAAGAGACTAATATCATCCACATCCATGCTTCTCAAGTATTTTTGGGGAACTGAACTCGTTAATTGCCGTCTTGTATACTTCACTGACCTGGGTGGATGTGACTTCTTATTAAAATTGTGTTGTGGGGGAACTAGATGCAGTGCTATTATTTGATGGAGTTATCCTTAATTCGAGAATGATCTAAAAAGCTGAGGCTATTTCACACTCTTGTAACCACCAAGATTCCTTTTTGGTGCTTGTGAGGTTCTAAGTAGTACTCCCTCCCATTCCTTTTTACTTGGCCCATGTTGATAGCACTTCCGGGGTCTATTTTACTAAATTAATGTTATTAATTATACTGTGAAAATCTAAGTTTGACCACTAGAACCTTATGTAGAAGAAAGAGAATTTTCTGCTTAAATTGAATTGAATTGGAATTTTCAACCAATACAACAACAACATTCCCAGTGGAATCCCACAAGTGGGGTTTGGGGAGAGTAGAATGTATGTAGACCTTATCACTACCTCAGAGATAGAGATATCACTACCTCAGAGATAGAGAGGCTGTTTCCGGGGAGCCCTCATCACAAAAACCAATACAAATGGAAAGAAATTTATAAAACATCCCTACAAACCAACTTCTGCTTCTATATAAAAAAAGAAAAATGATTCCTTTTCTACCATTATTATTATGATAATACATATTCCAACCTGGTTGAATACCAGAAAAATAAATGGATTGGACATTAGATCTTCGCTGAGGCAGAGGCATAAAAATCAGAAAGAATATATAGAACTAAAATTGATTTTTTAGCATTTAACCCCCTTTTATGTTATGGATTTCACTGTTCAGAGAAGGATTCGTGGAGGAGAGGGATTTTGTGTATGGATTTTTGAGTAGAATACAATTGTGAAGTGTATAAGAAAAGAATATTTGTATGGCTTAAACACGTGTACTGTAATATTGGAAGAAAATAATAAATCTCTTGATTTGTGACAAGTAAAAAAGGAAAATAGTACCAAGGATGAGTAAAAAAGGAACTGAGGGGAGTAGTAAGAATATGGATAAAAATTCTAGAGGTACTTCTTGCTGTGACTAAAAACTTAGGGCAGTGTTACTATTTCACAACCGATCCTCCTTTCTAATCCTACTCTTGTAAGTTCAAGATACTAGCCAAAAAAGAGAGAGATATTCTTGTTTTTACTTTTTGTTCTGCTAAGGCCTAGTAAATAGAATGTGGCTTCTCCACAACTTGAAATTGGATCAGTTGCTGAAGTTAAAAAAGTTGGACGTGTTAGTTTGGATTATTTGGATTGCCATAACAGGTTCCAAATGAATCAAGGGGCGGTAGAAGCTTCTTTTGCGATTTCAGAAGCGTAACCATGGAAGCACAGAAATTCCTTGTCACACGTGGCTTTGGACAATATAATCCAAATTTAGGGTGTCTCCAGTATTTATGTGTAAAATTTTGATTAACAACAACATCCTAGTCAGACTAGGCCATGCACCTCTCAAGCTTTTGACTTGATTTCATCATCGTTGTTTCTTCTCTTGCTCTTTAAGATGGTCTTTCCAGTGGCTGGTCCTTGTTGCTTGGAGTTGGCAAGTTACTGACTCCAGTGATGAGATTAAGGGACATCCAGCCAAATGTCTTAACCTGTTGTCCTATGGTTTGCATATTTAAGCAGTTCTCTTCTGCTTTATTTGTACCCCGTGAACTTCTGTTTCTTTTTGTTTTGTCTTTGCGTCTCTTGGTATTTTGCCTTTTGGTGCATATCCTGAAATGTTGGGTTTTTCATGTTTCAGATAATTCTGACCCGTCAGCTTACTCTGGTAAAATAATAGAGTGCTCTTTTGATACCGATAACCAAAAATGGGTATGGATGAGGACCAGAGTCGATAAAGGAACTCCCAATGATTACAACACGTACAGAAAGGTGTTTCTATAATGGCACATACTAAATTTATGCAGTTGTTTTTTGATACATAGACTTGTGGTTTGCTAGAACCTTTTTCCGTATTTTCTCATCTTTTAGATAGATGATGGTCCCTACTAGACTAATTATGGTTCCTGTACAAAAATTCAGGTGATGAGAAGTATTACTGACAACATCACTGAAGACGTGTTGTTGAATGAGATTTATGAGATCATTCGATTGCCAATGTATGCAGATAGGATACAGAGTGATAGCAAAGCTCATGCACGACGCAGATGAATGAATCGGTGGAAGCCAGTGATCGTATTAACTTCTCATTGGAACTTAGTCGTGTTCATGTATATCAATAGGAGGGTATTTACAAGCAACCTTAGTCCCTAGGCGTGTTGTGTACTACACTGGGTTTGTTGTATGGATCCAGTTGGCACACTGTAAACTTAGTTGGTCCATGACTCGGGCCTCTTGTTCTTTCTTCATTAGTGATAAGGTGGTCATGTATATTAGTTGTTTTAGTTCTTTTTTTTTTTTTTTTTGGGGGGGGGGGGGTCCTGGTTACTGTTAAGTTTGTCCAAGGTAGGTTTTCTCCAGCAGTAGTAAAAACTTCAAGCTCTATGTTATCTATTTCCCCTGTGAATATAAGTTTGTTCTACTAGTAATTTCTAGTTTATCATTTGCCTTTTTTCAACATAAGATGCATTGTCCTCCTCCCAGTTAAAATTTTCAGTATATTCTGTTTCATTATGTGGTATTGTTTTCTTATTAATTTGTTAATAAGGTGTGCAACCTTTTTATATTTGAAAACAATTTAATTTTAAAGTAGTTTGTCCTTTCTTGAAAATGTATCAACATACTTAATTTATAAACATTAAAATACCTAAGGTCCTCTAGGAACGCAAAACGAGTGAGTAATACTCTCTTTATTTCATATTATTAGAAATAGTTGTTCTATATTAGTTGATTATCCTATTAAATTAAAAAAATATTAATTGATTTTTTCCCCATATTAACTTATATTGAGATGTATATATACAAACTTCCGGGTATAATATAATTTTGATCAATTGACCTATAAAAATATTCGAGAACTACCGAAAGAATAAAATTTCCTAAACATTTACATTGTAAATATTATTGTGTTTTTGTATAAGAATAATACTCTAGAGTTCTCTTGTACTTTTCTTTATGAACCTCCTTTGAAGACGGTCATATAGCCAAGATAATATTTATGATGAGTTAACAATTGATCAATCTTCTATGAGAAATTTTTTAACTATTACGGATAAACAATATTTGGTAGCTCTATATTTCTAAATTTTTACATGACCTATTTAAATCAAAGATATTTTATTATATTTTTAATTTAAGATCGTAAAATTTTAAAATATTTTTTTAAACGAAAACTAATTGGTGGTGAATTGAGAAGAACCTAGTCTTCCTATAGTGGTGAGAGGAGAAACCAGGTCAATCTCATCAGCAATTTATTACCATACAAAACTAAAACCAACATATATAATTATTCTCCAATACTCTATCAATGAATAATATAGTTTGAAATTTTAGTTCTTTTAAGTTATTGGATTTTAAATTAATTATTTGTATATATTTAATAAATTTTTTGTCAGACATTTAAAGTTTGAATCAAAGTTATTGAGTTCTGTTGAACTCGTAATAAAGAATTTGATTTTACTCCTAATCATCAAATTGAGAGTTAATTAGATTTTTTTAACTTTCTAACATCAATTGCTTAAAAAATTTAAGTTTAACAACCTCCAAAGATCGATTTTACAGAACATTAAAAAAAAAGAAGAACACTTTTTAGTTAGTTTTGTTAAAAAATTATTTTTAAAAAACTCGATCTCTGGAAATCCGTTTTTATGTGGATCTTGCTATGTTTTAATAGTGTCAAGATTTCCAAATGAAGAGAGGGAGATCGTGATCATCCACTTACTAGTACTACACTCCATATACCAGTAACCAGATGTTATATTTATGTAGGAAGGACTACAAAGTACATTCTTTTACACATATTCCCTCTTTTCTTTTCACTCAGATCAAGTCCGGGTCATTTGGTTGGCAACATGTTATCCCAGGATAATTAATCTCAGGATAAGTTAGCTTCAGATAAGTTATCCCACTATATATATGAGATAACTTATCTCATCACTAAGGCAAAAATGGTGGGATAAATAGTTCAAGAATTAGCTGATACCTCTAACTAAACATGGGATAAAATAATCCTACGTTATTATAACTTATACCTCACACGTTACACCAAACGATTCAATGAGTGAACAATATATTTATTTATTTTTCATGTGTGGTTTTACTATTTTATCTTTTCATTAATGAAGGAAAGATGAATAGCTTACTTGTTTTTTCTTTTTTACCCTTGTAAGCATTTAGTTATTACTTTAGAAGCATTATTGTTCTACTCCAATTCCTATATTGTTCAGACCACTAAATTTGAATGAGTTTAAGTTATTTACACAATCAAATCATTTATAAGATAATTATTGATAATTTTATTTAATAATATTAATTGAAAATTTAGAATAAATGGAATGTAAATTGCTATAGTGGTTTATCTAAAAGGTCTTATTGGAAATAAATCCACCGGAAGAATTATATATTTGGTATACTAAAGCAATAAAAGTAAAACACAAAAATATGGAAATTCGACAATAACACCAAGATTTTTAGCAAAAATCTTTCTAGATATATGATATGATATAAATAAAGGATAATAAATAAACAGGGTCTTCAATTATGCACTTCAATATAATTACTGAGAGTACGCGCTATAGCCTATTTTCAATACTTAGTGGCTTGATTGGACCAAGTCTTGGCAATTTCAGAATCTCCATGTTGAATGGCCTGTTCTCCGATATATATATATATATATATGCAAAAAATTAATTCAATTACTTATAATATACAGATATATTAATAGTTTATGAATACATAAAGTAATAATTTGGAGTTGAATAGTCGGGAGTTAAATAATTAGTGGATTAAAATATAATTTAAAAGAGACCCCTAAATATAAAACGAGTAGTTTAATGTTTCCAATGTAATCTCTTTTTCTTTTTAAACTTCTATGTTATATACTTTTATTAACAAAATATTTGATAACTAAAATTTTAGTTAATTTCAAAGTCTTAAATATTAGGAAAACAATAATATTTTTTATTTTTCCTTCATAGCCTAGACAATTATTCACATAAAATAGTCTTAAATCAAAAGTGAATTTTCAATACAAAGAAATTCTAACCCAAAAGTGAATCATGAAATCAAATAATTAAAAGATAAATAATAAACTAAGAAATATAGTGAAAAAACGATTTTGTATAAAGTAGAGTATTTGGACAAAAAGTTCAAACAATATTTCTAAGAGCTTTCCCGGTTTTAATTTAGTATATATATAATGTTTTTAGTAAACATTTTGTAAACCCAAATGTTTTCCTATCAATCCCTTTCCACGTAGGACCGTG
>JAABOM020000110.1:5718718-5731375 GCA_011800125.2 Solanum clarkiae | reverse complement strand
CTCACCACAAGCACAGTAAAACAAGAAGGCCGGCCCATCATCACAACTGGGCTTCATTGAAACAAGTGAAAAAAGGAGTCCACGCCTGTGTTAGCGAAAGACCCAACGAGCCAATTCTCCCTCATCGTCTAAACAGGAAACCTATGTGATGTTTATTTTGCAAAATCTTAACATGCTTGTGTGTCCCTTCGGGGACATCTGATAAAATTGGAACGATACAGAGAAGATTAGCATGTCCCCTGCACAATGATGACACGCACAAATCGAGAAATGGTCCAAATTTTTTTTGCCACCAAACAGCAGTTGCTTTGTAGTTTGAAGTTGCCTGCATCAAGTACATTGACATCATAAATAATATTTAGTGTATTTGTAGTTTGAAGTTGCCTGCAGCAAGTACATTGACATCATAAATAATATTTAGTGTATTTAAACCTGCTATAGCAACTTATATGCTGGACATGGCAATAAGGAAACCATTCTAGCGCCAAATATTTTACGCCATCACGAGCCAGACCACAAAACTGAGCCATAAGGATATAAATTTCATGGGACTATCATCTGTTGAGTAAACAAGCCTCTAAAAGATGTACAGGAAACAAAGTTTTGAGGCTGAAGTCAAAACATAAGAAGTTAGTAGAGTTGGTGCAAAATACAGCAATAAGTACTGCAAAAGGCTATAAATATGCTTTCGCTAACCAGCCTGAAATTATATTTCCAAGTTACACTTCACATCTTCGTTTATCAGCTTCTTCAACATGTGGTTTAAGCCGACTGTCAATGCTGATGATGATGTTGTTAAAGAGGCCTTCAGCAAGCTCAATGCGTCTGACTCGCCAACACTGAGCATTTGCTCTTCAATATCATATAGAGGCACATTTAGTTCTTGGAGTAAGCAAATAGTTGATGTAGAAGACAGTGGTCTCACTTCCAAATTGTCCATAACATAGAACAAAGAGGGATCCTTTGCAAACTTTTTAATCTCACGACGATTATTATCCCTTAGGGATTCCCTTGGATCAACGAAGAAAGGTTCTATTTCTTCTTTAATCTGAAGCAGAAGATTCTTGGATTTATGTTTGGGGGCAATGCCAGGCTTGAGTAATATCATCTTAAGATTCTCCTCGCGTCTGTAAGTGTTACTATTTGGAGGTGGTGTATTGAACCACTTTGAATCTAATTTCTCCACACTTTTCTACAAGTTATCTATGCATCCTAACCCAGAATTCCCTTTCAGAACATCTTCAATTGATCCTATAGGAATCGTCAAGAAGTTGAAGAGGAAATCAATAAAGTCATTGCCTGCTTTTGCACATAAGACCTTGTTTGTAGACTTTCTTACTGTTAGCTTCAGCTCCAATTTCGTGCTGGTTCTATTTTCAGAAATGGACGACAAATTTCCAGACTCGGACATCGTGGTCATGGTGTCTAGTCTTGCCCTTTTTTGTTTTTGCTTCGGCAGAAACACATCAGACAAGGGAGTCTTTGAGATTAATGAACACACAAGTAGGTGAATCACCTAAATAGTCCAGAAAAGGATCATGTTACTAGCTGCAATTGGCAATATATGAAAAATCACATGTTGAACATACAAGCAACCACATCAGAAGAAAGATACAATTTTCATATCAAGAACTTAGATTTATCAAGAATTAGGACGGTAAAGGGTATCTAGATATTTACCTCATTTTTGCTGACTTCTACATGCATATTCTTAAGTTCCATTCTTAAAATGTTTTTAAGTCGCATACCTCCCAGACTCCACTTGTAGGATTCCACTGGGTATGTTATTGTTGTTTAAGTCGCATACCCGAGGGTTTATTTTAAAAAAAAAAAAATTATGCACAGTTCATCAAGTATATGTTTGTATCGCCGAAAAACACGATAAAGAACATATAAAATTGCAGCTCTTTTCACCTCATTAACTAGGAAATCTAAATTAACCGAAAATGCAAAAAGAACTTGTCCAATAGGCAATGAGGAAAAGATTCTTCACAACTTGTTGTGTTTTACGTTGGTTGTCAGCATATCACAATCGTTTTCCTTTATGCAGCCTTGCTATTGATACAAAATGATATAACAGAAGTTTGGGATTTAACTTAAATATATTGAGCCTAGTGATGTGGCAATTAGTTAGGCGGTTATAACTAACTTATCAGTTAGTTAGAGATTAGTAGCAATTAGTTAGTACCCTACATTGATTGCTTGTATATAAAGCAGGAATTAGTTCATGTAATACATACTTCCAGTGAATATAATTCATCCTCTTTCTTCTCTCTAGATCCATTTCTTCCAGAGCTCATTATGCACTTTTCCAGTCCTAAATCCATGGATTGATCCATGGTGATGGAAGCTGGTTAATGTTTACATGGTATCAGAGCCATGATCTACCACGCAATTCCGCGAGATTATCCTTCTGCTTTCTGTTTTCGATTCAGTGAAGTAAGCAACAATGAGTGAAGCATGGACTGTTCGAAGTGATCCGACAATTGATCACAATGATCCACTGTTCCTGCATTCCACAGACACTCCAGGGATTACCTTGATTGCAATCCAGCTAACAGGAAGTGAGAACTATGCGTTATGGAGCAGGTACATGAGAATTGCTCTGCTGGGCAAAAATAAACTCGGATTTGTTGATGGAAGCTGTGCTAGATCCTCATACACTGGAGCTTTACTGAAGAGATGGGAGAGATGTGATGCTATTGTTCTCTCTTGGATCATGAATGTGGTATCAAAGGAGCTGATGACAGGGATAGCCTATGCATCAGATTCGAAGAGTCTGGGAGAATCTTAAGGAGAAATTTGATAAGGAGAATAGTGTAAGAACTTTTCACTTGCATAAGGAGATAGTATTCCTTGCTCAAGGAAGTAGTACAGTGTCAACATACTTCTCTAAACTCAGTGATTTATGGGATGAATTTGATGCCCTAATTCCCCTTCCAACATGCAATTGTGATACTTCAAGGGCATATACTGAGCACATTCAAAAACACAGGATATTTCAGTTTCTTACAGGACTGAATGATTCTTACTCTAGAGCAAAAAGTCAGATCCTGATGATGCAGCCACTTCCTAGCCTAAATCAGATCTATGCACTTGTCATACAAGAAGAAAGCCAAAGATCACTCACCAATGCAGTATCAGAATTGGAGGTTAATGAGTCTGTTGCCTTGATGACAAACAAGCCAACACAAAATTTCAGACCTAGGAGGTCAGATTAATATTGTGACTATTGCAGAAGGCCAGGGCATCCTAAGACAGTTTGCAGGAAGTTGCTTGGCCAATCTAATGATAAGAATTTTCAAAACAATAGAGGGTACCAACATGAAAGAAGAGATGAGAGAAGAGACTATCAACAAGATAAGGTTCCACAGGATAACAGATCAAAAATGAAGCAGCAGCAATACTACACAAGACCTGCAGTGATCTACACAGCTGAGGGATCACCAAAACAGACACAAAATGAGCAATTGGCACCAATTTTCTCACCTGAGCAATACTATCAGATTCAGCAGATGATCAAGAAGGGACAAGAATCAGAAGCCACAGCTAATGCAGTCACAACCAGCCTTACTGGTCTTTCTAACTCTGCTGAATCAAGTTCAGGTACAGTTCTGTCCCTATTATCTAAATTGGAGCAAATTCAATGGGTGGTAGACACAGGAGCAACTAATCACATGATATCAAGACTAGGATTACTAAATGAATGTCAAGAATTATGCAAGGTTGAGCATGTGCATTTGCCAAATGGTGAGGAATCCAAGATTACACACAAAGGGTCTGTAAGGATAATGGACACACAACAACTTAGTGATGTACTTTACATTCCTAAGTTCAAGTTTAACTTGCTATCAGTCTCCAAACTCACTAAGGAATTGCAGTTTATGGTAGCTTTTTTTCCTGATATATGTGTATTTAAGGACCTTTGCAGTGGCAAGGTATTGGGGATTAGTAAGGAATCTGATGGCCTCTATCTGTTTGGTGACATTTCTCACTCAATAAGCTCAGCTCCTTCGGCTTCAACTAGTGTTAATAACAGTGTTCCACTTAGCACTTGGCAGACTTGGACACATGCCTGTTGCAGCCATACAGAAGATGGATCAGTTTCTTAACCTTAAAGTAGATAAGTCAAATAGTCCATGTTCAGTGTGTCCTCTAGCTTGACAAACCAAGTTGCCATTTTCTACTAGTACTACTCATTCTAATGCTACTGTTGATTTACTACATGCTGATGTATGGGGCCCATATAGAGTACCAACTATTGATGGCAAAAGGTTTTTTCTGACTATTGTAGATGATTTCTCAAGGCTGACCTGGTTATTTCTAATGCACTCTAAAGATGAGACTTGTTGGATGCTGAAAAAAATTTTCTCCATGATACAAACTCAATATGACTCTACTGTCAAGATACTTAGGACTGATAATGGGTCAGAATTTATTAATTCTGATGTTCATGAGATGCTTCTAGCACAAGGTACTATTCATCAAACTACTTGTGTTTACACTCCCCAACAAAATAGAATAGTGGAGAGGAGACATAGATACATACTAGAGATAGCTAGAGCCTTAAGGTTTGAGGCATCTATACCTATATCCTTTTGGGGTGACTGTGTACTTACAGTTGTTCACATTATAAATAGACTATCTTCCTCAGTGCTTCACAATAAATCTCCATTTGAGATGTTTTCCACACTCCACCATCACTGGACCACCTTAAAGTCTTTGGTTGTTTGGCCTATGCAATCAATGTACATAGAAAGGATAAGTTTTGCAGCTAGAGCATTACCTGCTGTATTCATGGGATATTCAGCAACTAAGAAAGGCTACAAGTTATATGACATACATTCAAAGAGATTTCTCTTCAGCAGAGATGTTTTCCATGAGTCTATTTTTCCCTTCAAACAAATGACTGCTAGCACTGATCCTATATTTCCTGTTTTATGCCTCAATGATGTTCTTCCTGATGATAACATACATGTTGTTCCTGCTGTTTCTCCTAGTCCCACACTGTCTCAGCATTTAGCTCCTGCTGAGTCTCCATTCTGACACTTCTACTCCTGTATTGTCTGACCCTCCTCCTTTGAGACATTCCCACTAGATCAAAGGCTCCTCCAAAGTGGCTATTTACTGACTATGTAGTTAGCACTTGCAAATATCCTATGTCTAATTACTTGAGCTATGACCTATTGTCACCTGCTTATGCACAATGTTTAGCTACTTCTGCATGTGAGATTGAGCCTCAGACTTATCATGAAGCTGTTAAAGATCACAGATGGGTCCTGGTAATGCAACAAGAAATTTGCTGCTCTTGAGGAGAATGCTACATGGGATATCGTTGATCTACCTCCAGGGAAGCATGCCATAGGTTGCAAATGTGTGTTCAAAATCAAATATAAAGCTGATGGTGCAGTAAGATTCAAAGCAAGGTTGGTTGCAAAAGGTTTCAGCCAACAAGAAGGTCTTGACTATAAAGAGCCATTTTCACCAGTTGCCAAAATGGTGACTCTTAGGTCTGTCCTTGCCATTGCAGCCTCTAAGCATTGGTCTATTTTTCAGATGGATGTGTATAATGTCTTTCTACAAGGTGATTTGGTTGAAGATGTCTACATGCATAGTCCACCTGGTTTTCACAAAGACTCCACTCACAAAGCTTGCAAACTCAAGAAGTCACTCTATGGGTTAAAACAAGCTTCTAGGCAATGGAACTTGAAGCTCACTGCTGCCCTACAAGATTTGGGGTTTACTCAAAGCCATTTTGATTATTCTTTGTTCACTCTTGTCTCTAAGTCTGATGTGGTTGTCATTCTTGTCATTCTTGTTTATGTGGATGACCTCTTGATTACTGGCTCTAATCATGATCTTATACATTCCACCAGACTTAATCTTCAGCAGAAGTTTAAGATGAAAGACCTTGGCACTTTAAGGTTTTTTCTTGGCATTGAATTCTCCGGGGGTTCTTCTGGTATTCTCATGAATCAAAGGAAGTATGCCCTTGAACTGATAGCAGATTCAGGGCAAGGGGGAGCTAAGCCTACTTCTACACCACTTGACTTCAACCAAAGACTCACTTTTCATGAATTTGATGTAGCCACAGGAAGCACAGTTGATGACAAGTTATCGACGGATCCAGGAAGCTACCAAAGACTGGTCGGTAGACTACTATATCTCACTGTGACCAGATCTAATATTGCCCATGCTGTTCAGGTTCTGAGTCAGTTCATGCACAAACCAAAGGAATCCCACATGCAAGCTGCAATCAGGGTTATTAGATACATCAAGAATGCACCAGGTCTTGGCCTGCTCATGTCTTCAGATGCAGCTTCTCATCTGTTTGCCTATTGTGACTCAGACTGGGCAACTTGTCCACCGGCCAGAAAATTAGTTACAGGGTATATGGTACAATTTGGATCCTCATTGATCTCATGGAAGTCCAAGAAACAAGTGACAATATCCAGAAGCTCAGGAAAAGATGAGTTTAGGAGTATGGCATCAACAGTGGCAGAGGTGTGTTGGTTAACAGGTCTGTTCAAGGAGCTTGGTATTCAGATTAAGCAACCTATTGATTTGTACTGTGATAGCAAGGCTGCCATTCAAATTGCAGCTAATCCAATATTTCATGAACGAACTAAGCAAATAGACATTGATTGTCATTTTGTGAGGGAAAAACTACAACAAGGACTGATTAGGACTCAACATATCGGGACAAAGGAACAATCTGCTGATTTGTTCACTAAGGGGCTGGGAAGAGCTCAACATTATCATTTGCTTACCAAGCTTGGGATGAAGAATGTGTTCTTACCATCCAGCTTGAGGGGGATGTGGCAATTAGTTAGGCGGTTATAACTAACTTATCAGTTAGTTAGGGATTAGTAGCAATTAGTTAGTACCTTACATTGATTGCTTGTATATAAAGAAGGAATTAGTTCATGTAATACATACTTCCAGTGAATACAATTCATCCTCTTTCTTCTCCCTAGATCCATTTCTTCCAGAGCTCATTATGCACTTTTCCAGTCCTAAATCCATGGATTGATCCATAATGACTGAAGCTGGTTAATGTTTACAAAATATACTAACATCGTAAATAATATTTGGTGTATTTTAATCTGCTATAGCAACTTACATACTAAACATGGCAATAAGGAAACCATTCTGGCTCCAAATCTTTCACACCATCATGATTCAGGCCGAAAAACTAAGCCCTGATGTGACTTTTGGATTGGCGTGCGACTACGCCAGGGAAAAAATTCACCTTTAACCAACTAGAAGAAAATTAATTTCATCGGACTAGTCATCAGTTGATCAAACCTCTAGAAGAAAATCAGAACAAAACATGTAGAACATACAAGCAACCAGATCAGCAGAAAGATACAATTTTCGTATCAAGAACTTAGACTTATCAAGAATTCGGATGGTAAAGGATATTTACCTCATTTTTGCCAACTTCTACATGCATCTTCTTGATTTGATTCATATCACTCAGGCCAAAATTAGAGAGCATCTGAACGAGAGAGCTTGGAGAAGCACACTTGACTTGTAAATCGTCAGAGATTAGAAATGATATCCCTCCTTTAAGAAATACATACTCGTCGCAACAAGTATCTTCAACTGAATCTTTTAGAAATGTCTCTTTATTATACTTCCCATTACATTTGCACCCAACATTCATGTAATAGCTATTTTATCGACAATCTGAGCACTTATAATACTTGGACCCTGAATCATCTAAGTTCACTTTTAACTTCATGCAATACTTTGGATGTGGATTTATTGGATTCAGTAACATGGTTTTGCAATGCTCTATGAACAGATCTTCCTCATCGAGGTTTTCAACACTTTGGTAAAAGTTATTCATACAACCAACAGTTCCAGCCTCTGCTTTAATGAGTCGTATTATTGTTCCCAGTGGCAAAGTCAGAAGGCTAACGAGTATGTCCATAAAATCTACTCCGGATTCAGCAGCAACAACTTGATCCTTCTTCTCATCCACCAAAAGCCTCAATAGAATCTTAAATTCTTGCTTCTTAACCATTTTGAGGTAGCAAACGCCTAGCTGATCCAAAAGTAAGCAAGGTTCAGATGACACGAACATGGGAACAGAACACAACATACACAAGTTTTTGTACACTATTGTATTTGCAAATATGTTTCTGTATTCTATTAAAAACAACAAACAATTATCCAAGGAATGATTGTAATAACAGAAACAGGTATTCCAAATTCTCTATATATACTACAATAACATCTCAACACCATCATTTATGAAATGACAACACCGTACTTAGACTTAAGACCAAGCCAGTGCCACAATATGTGTCTTAGTGACAACATCAAATTTAGACATAAGACCGAGCCAGCACCACAATATGTGTCTTAGTGACAACACCAAATTTAGACATAAGACCGAGCCAGCACCACAATATGTGTCTTAGTGACAACACCAAATTTAGAATTAAGATTGAGCCAACACTACATTACGTGTCTTAGTGCCGACACCAAATTTAGACTTAACACTGAGCCAATGCCACATTATGTGTCTTAGTGACAACACCAAATTTAAGCGCAAGTCCAATACTACCACTCAGTACCTTTCGATTTTGTCTCTTAGCTTAACTCGAACTTCAACACAATAAGAAAGACCTTTGAATATTATGATCTTAAACTAAAGATTGTAATCCTGAACATGTTGCGTGAGATATTAGAATTAAAAAATTACTCCCTCTGTCTCAATTTATGTGGCATCTTTTGGATTTTGAGATTCAAATAAGTCCAACTTTGATCATAAAAAATTTTCATATATCTTTTAAATATTTTGAATTATCAATTGTTCTGAGCTAATAGTACTTTTTACGTAGTTTACAAATAGATAAATTTCATTTCAAAAAATTTGAAAATTCCAAAAGCAAATTTCCAATCAAATGACTCTTGAAAAACAAAAAGTACCACATAAATTGGGACAGTCACAGAGGAAGTACTAGATTGACATTCTATTTTAGACAAACTAAAAAGAAAAGTCAGGAAAATAAATTGGAAATATATAATACTTATATAACATCTGCAATATAATTAATATTCCTCTATTGGGCAGCCTGTTAACTGGAACGAACCTGAGATTTTCAAGCTACCACTCCAACGTCTCAACTTTCAAATGAACTATTACTCTATTATTTGGCGAATCAAAATTTTTTTTCTTGATTGCAAAAGATTTTAAAGATATACTCGCTCGTTTTCAAAAAGAATGGTCTAATTTGATTTAGCACGAAATTTAAGAAAATAAAGAAAACTTTCAATCTTGCATTCCTAAATTAAAATTATGATAAATGTACCAAGATAATCTTTAATCTTGTGATCTTAAACATGTCAAATGGAAAGTCGAAATTCAAGTATTGACAAAAAGAGAAATATGTCATAATTTGTTAAACAGACTAAAAGAGAAACAGGTCATTCTTTTTTAAACAGAGAGAACATCTTTTTCGCTATAATAATTCTCTTACATAATATTCTGATATGCAAATACCCAAACTTGGAATAGTTAAGTATTCTTAGCTATAAATATGGTTGATTTATAGTAGTAGTGTAGATCGAGTTAGGTTCAAACTTGACTTGTAAGGAGGAACCGATGGCTATTCTAGACAGGCAAGTCTAGAAGCTGAGGACCAAAGAGATCACTTCGATAAAGGTTCAGTGGCGGCAGCGACCTGCGGGAGAAGCTACTTGGGAGACTGAGTCAGACATGCGGATTCGCTATCTGTAACACCTCCCGCATGACTCAGAACTCCACAAGTGCTGTTGATTTATAGTAGTGTAGTAGATAAGTAACGTTTCATATTAATTGTTTCATCTCCGCCCTTCAACACACATTTATCTTCATTTTCACCTCATAGCCCCCGTCCCCACCATCCCACAAATAGGATAGCGAAGGGTTCATAGGCAACAAATTACAATATATATGTATAACTATTTTGAACCTCCTAAACATAAAATTAGAAGTCGGTTTACGGATTAAAGGTTCAAAATTCACTTTGAGGTTCCAAATAAATCTCAAAAGCTACATTTTTATATTTTGAATCCCCTTAACAATCATAAATCTACCATGTTCACAACCTCCACTCCATGCCCTTTGTCTCTCATAGTATTTATATATAGATGTATTTAAAAACAATAATTTTTTGTTACCAAATCAAAAAAAATGTAAGTAAAGAAGAAGGAGAAATACCTTCGTTGATCGTCGTTTCTGCTTCTTCTTTGAGACGGATTAGAAATACTCGTCTTATTTCTAGGGCTCATATTTATACTAAAACCTCATTTGTTTACTTATTTCCCGCCAAAATTGTTTAGCTTTCTCTATTGCCCTTAATGTTGGCTTTGATGGTTTAATTTTGTTACCTTGATAAGTAAAATTTTTAGGAGTAGTTGGATAGCTGATTAGAATTATGCAAGTACTATTGATATGTAAGTTATTATGAAGTAATTTATGAATTATGTTATGTAGATATTATTTAGTATAGTTTACATAAGTTTTATAGTATAAGAAGCAAATTATATTTTATTTTTTATCTTTTTTTTTAATTTAAAATTTTTTCTTCAAAATTGTGTCATTTGGATACGTCAGAGCCATCCAAATATGTTATTCGACAGCTCGGTTGTTACGTTTAGAAAGGAAATTAAAAGTAAAATTAAATGTTTGGTTCGCAAATTAAATTGATATCAAGTTTTTTCAATTTTTTAGAAACTTCAAATGTTCCAAATTTTAAATTTTCTTCTCCCTAACTTATTCCTAATCTAACAAATTTTATGTACATGATACACATTGAGTAAGATAATAATTCAACTACAACGTATTCTAAATATATATCTAACACTCTGATTTAAAACTTTATATGATACATGATAAACCTTGATATAATGTAAATGTGCCATATGTTATTTATATATCAAGGCCATAATATATTTGTATTTGATATAACATCTCTTAGTTATAGTATAGTATTCATTCATAACTTGATACACTTCAAGTGATACATTAAGCTATAATTTAAGTATTGGGCATTACTGTTACACCTTAGAAATCACCAAAATACTTCTAGACAAAAGATTGCTCGAATAATGCATTATCCCAATTTATTTTGGTAAATCTGAGGTTGAAATATCTATTAGGGCGAAAAATTATTTTGGAAAAATGATCTCGATTGAATTTCAGGCCGACTAGATCAAAAAATAATTTTTTGGACCAAAACTACAAAACCAGAAGGGTACGCGATAGGACGTGGACCCATTCCTTGATAGTTTATTTTTGAATTTTGTTAGTAAAAAGCACAGGACAAGTGTGATTAACATAAAATACACATAAAATGCATTTGACAAATGTGATTTATGTGTTATTTTGTAGAAAAACAGTTTCTGAACTCGTTTTAAGTTTTCCGTCAAAAAATTAATTGAAATGTAAAGCTCTATCACGGTACTTGATTTTTAGTTTTAAAAAAGTAAGGGCATTCTAGTCTTTTTTCCAATCATCCTAGACCAAAATCTCATCGTTTTAAAATCATTTTTGCCCTAAAATCAGTAACTACGCTCAAAAAAGGAAAGAGGTCGTTCTTTTTTAGATAGACTAAAAAGGAAAGTAGATAATGCTTTTTGAAACAGAGGGAGTAACTTTTCTTAGATCCAAGTTTCAAAAGTCTTCATTTTTTTCCCTTAAACACCAAGTCAAAAAGTGTCACATAAAATAAGACAGAGAGAGTAATAAATAATAACTTAAAATATCTAAAAGACATATAAAAAATTTAATTGACTATAATTCACAATAATACAACAAATCATAATAATTAACAATTTAAAATATTTATATGACATTTAGAATTGTTGGATTTATATAAAATCGCATAATGTAAAAAGTTAATTACTATTTCTCCCTACCTTTTTTCAATTTAAAAAGGTTCCTTTAAAAGCATGGCAATCCGAATATATTAATTCAGTAATCTGGATATATTAATTCCAACTCAGATACAAAAATTTAGGGTTTTTAAATATCAGCAGGTAACATTTAAAGTATGATACATTAAACATAGAGATAATTCAAGAATCGGAATAAATGTATTCGGATTACTGAATTGATATATCCGGATGAAAAGAAAGATTTTTGAAATTTTTAGAAATGAGTGCGAACAATGAAAATATGATTAAAAAAAGGAGTGTAATTAGGTAATTATTCCTTTAAAATTTGGTGATTGTCGATATCCTATTCGTGTCATATAAATTGAGATAGAAAAATAATATAAGCTTAAGTCATCAATAGACACCTAAATTTGTCCCTATTTTTCACTTAAACACTTCAACTAAGACTAGTTCCTATTGAATACCTAAACTATTCAAAATATGTACCTATTAAACACAAAATATTTATTTGGCAAAAAATGTAAAGTGTGTGTAATTCAATTGTGATGATATGGTGCTGAGGTGGCAAAATGACAAATTAAAAAATGACATTTGGCATATAAATACAAAAAAATTAAAATAATAAATTATAAAAAGACAAAAAGGAAATGATCTATTTTTTATTTCATTACCTAATTATTTTTTTTACATATATAATCACTCATCCACCTCCCCCCACCCTCCCCCCTCCCCTTATCCCTGCCACCAAGCCCCTCTGCCCCT
>JAABOM020000110.1:5681564-5697301 GCA_011800125.2 Solanum clarkiae | reverse complement strand
AATAGATTAAAAAATAAAAGAAATTAATTAAAATAATTAAAGTACATAAATTTTTTTTATATATCAATAAATAGTTGTCTGCTTCTGACCGCTTCTAATAATTTGCTATTTTTCTTCTTAGTAATACATATTAGAATATTTTACTTAGCTCTTATCATTTTGATAAACGATATGTAAATATTGGTATATATATATTCGTGTACCTTTTATTAACTTAAAACAATTCTTCAAATTCGAAAACAATGGGTTGTTAAAAAAAAAAAAGTCGTTGAACTAACATATGGAAACTCACACACACGCACTAATTGCAGAAGTATTTAATAAAGTATATGTTAATTAAATAAATTGCTTTGCATAAGGTGCACTGCTAAAAATAAACAAGTAAAAAATGATTTGTCCAAAATGTTAAAGATAAATTTTTCATCAAAAATCCTTAAGCCAATTTCCAATTAAAACATCCTACCAAATCCAGTAAATAAATGAAGTTATCTTCTTGAAACATGGCAATGTAGGAAAGAACAATTAAAAACAATCAAAACAAATAGAAGCAACAACAACTTATCTAGTGAAATTTCACAAGAGGGATTCAGGAATGGTAAATGTACGTAAGACCTTATCGCTATCTCATAGAGCTCGAGAGGTTGTTTCTAGAAAACCCTCAACATAAATATATCAACTCCAAAAGCAGAAAATCCTATATACAAAAACGACTATAGTGAAAAGCAATTAGAAAATCATAAATACAATACAAGTAGCAAAATAAATAATGGTTAATAACAACACAATATTTAATGACACGATTGATCCTACAATCCTACTATAACACAAGGCAAGACATCATCCTACCCCTACTAGCTTTCTACCCTAACACGCGACCTCCATTCCTTTCTATTTAAGGTCATGTCCACGGTGATGCAAAGTTGCACCATATGATGTCTAATCACCTCCCACAATACTTTTTCAGGCTACTCTACCCCTCCGCGTAGCCTTTAACTCCAACATCTCACCTCATAATAGGAGCATCAATATTTCTTCTCTACACATGTCCAAACTACTGTAGTCTCGCTTCTCTCATCTTATCTACATTAGAGATCACCCATAATTTCTCCTGAATGATCTCATTCCTAATCTTGTCACTCCTGGTATGTCCACACATTCATCTCAACATTCTCATCTCCGCAACCTGCATCGCCTAAACATGTGAGTGTTTGACTAGTCAACATGCTACTCCATAAAAAAAATGGTCTAATCACCATTCTGTTCGACTTGCCTTTAAGTTTAGGTAACAAAACGGTTTAAAAATTGAAAATATAAATTAGTGATCCATTGTGTTTACGATCATAATTATTCATGTTATGTCGTTTTGGCTTATATCATAAGTCACGTCAAACAAGTAAAAAATGGAACGTTGTACTAATTGAATAATTAGCAGCCATTTTTGTTGATAATGATAAATTTAACTATTATTACAACGATCATAAAATTCATTTATGGAATTTACAATAGTATATGGTGCTTTTGTTGCCGTAGGTAATAATTAATTAATTAGTGACCTATACCATAGTGCTAGATCACAAGTCATGAGGATTATTATTAATCAATAAATTAATAGTATATGGTGATTTTAATGCCGTAGGTAGAAATAAAGTAAAATAAAATAGTGGCACTATATTATAGTGCTCGAAATTCAACATTAATACTAAAATATTTTACCCATTAACTCAAACAACTTCATGATCAGGTTAACGTTAGATATTTAAACATGTATATTTCTTCTTTATTTTTTGGTAAATAAATAAATAATATTCTTTTGAGGGTAAATAAACCGTATATACTTGTTCTTATTCAATTTCAAGAATCTTCATCTCTTCTTCCCGTTTAAATGGATTTATACAAAATTACGGGGAACATATTATCGGTTATTCCCTAATCTTATTTTAAGTGTCATTCTTTACTTTTTGTTCCATTTTAAAAAAAAAAATCACCTTATTCTAATTAAAAATCACTTAGCTTTAAAATATATTTCTTTACCCTTAAAGAAATAATTCTCAACTACACAAATATCTAAGAATAATTTTAGATCATAAGTTTCAAAAGTCTTTTTTTTTAAAATATCGTGTCAAGACAAATGAGGTAACATATAATGGGATGGAGGAAGTATTAGATTATATTCTGATCAAATTTTTGAAGTTCGTTTATTTCTAAAAAAGAAAAATTATGCGGATAGACAAACATATACTAGTTAATTAGCTAACATAGCTATAGTTTGAATTAATTACGGCTCACGGCAAACACCTAGTTGTAACTACAGTTTGAATTTTGTATAATTCACGCGATTTGTACAAACATCGTGCATGATTATATAAAAATTGTGCGTGAATTAAATTGAATAGCAAAAAAAAATAAAAACATTGTGAATTGTATTTTAGCGAATTATACAAATATTCTGCACGAATTGTATAGCGAAATATAGAAACACTATACAAAAGCTGCAAATTGTATAACAAATTACACAAATATATACAAATATTGTGTGAATTATACAATCGTTGCTATAACTATAGCTACTAAATGTAATTACATAAATTATAGCTATGGAGCACAATTAAATCATTTTTGAGTGACTATATGCAAAAATTCCTTTTCTAAAGTATTTCTTAAAAAAGATATTTTTGGTGAACAGTTAATTTGTGTTTGATCAATAAATTTTAAAAAAATCACTTTTAAAAAATAATGAGTATTTTGATCAAGTTTTTAATAGTGTTTCTAAGTATATTTTACTTCAAATTCTAAGTGTATTTTTTTCAAAAATATTTTAGCTAGAGCAAAAGTTACTCTTTTAGCGAAATAACTTCTTCTTTGTTTTTTTTTTAGACCAAAAGTTTGATCAAACATCTTTTACCAAATTAAAAGAAAAACTTTTGACCTTACAAAAGCTTGGTCAAAACTCTTCTGATCTCTTGCACGCCATTAGATTAATTAAACTTCAGTCACACTAAACAATTGTGATTAATTAGTTATAATTCAGTTGATAACTTGCTAAGAATAACAATCACTAATTCTAATTAAAGGGACCAAAACAAAAATGTCAATTTTATATTCTTTGGAAATATAATGTTTTTAAGTCTTATCTCCAAAAATTTTCTATTTTAATAGTTATAAGTGTAATGCAATATTTGAAGAGTCTTTTTTCCATATTAATAGATGTTTACCCGTTTTATTTTTGATTAATTTGTCTTTTTTTGAAACTTAAAATAGGGAATTAAAGAGATACTTTAGAAACAAACAATATATTTTACCATTTAAAGTGTGATAATTACTAAAAAGTATACGTAAGTGAAAAAATTTGTTATTATTCCCGTGAAAGGAAATAAAATCTTAGTATTACTCGATGAGCAACGCAATTATGAGTCAGAATTTGTCTTGAAAAACTTGAATATTTGACTTTTACCGAGAATATTTATGATAGAAAAAAAAAAGATGCTATATCGAATAGTATTACTAGTTTTAATATACACATTTCACTTAATTATATAAAAGTTTTATAGTGCTAAAAAAATTTAGAATGTTATAATATGACAGACTTGAAAGTTTTGAAAAATTAAAGAAAAAATTAATAAAATGCCAAAAAGTGCTAATAACAACTTAGAAAGATGTTATCCAATTTTAAAAAGAAAGAAAAAAAAAGAAAGGATAGAGTAAAAAGTTAAAATTTCAATCCTCATTCTAGAAAAGTATTCAAGCATTATCGCATTATATGATATTTCGAGTGTGGGTTCAAAATATATATATATATATATATTAAAATATCAGCTACTATACATAATCTCGTGAAGGGAGCATGAAAATTCACATGAACCCCTCATATACGCCCCTAGTTGATTACCATGTAGACTTTGAAACAAATAATACTTGATGTTTTAATCGTTTAGTAAATATATAAGAGTTTATAAGATACTCGACTTGCATATTCAAGAGAATTATAAGTTAAGATCGAATATTACAAAAAACAATATATAGGCGATGATATTTTGAGTTTTTTTAATGATACTATAACTAATGCAAAAATATAAACTATCCTAGACAGCAAGTAAATTGATCAATGGCCACGAGCATGGATAAATGAAAAATACTTTTCAAAACAAATAAATTTTTGAAAATTTAATCAACCAGGCTATAAATAATTAAACCAATTTATGACTTGCAAAACTAAAGTTCATTAGTAAAAAATGTATTGTCGATAATTATTATGTGAAATGTTACTTTTCCTGTAAACCAACAATGTGCCATAAGTTTCTTTATCTTTTTTTAGTCATAAATTGCTCCAGAATTTATTAACCAAAAAATCCAGTTTACTCATTCATTTCCTTTAATTTAGAGACTAAGATAAGAAATATTCATGTGAGTTTCCATAATACGTTAATTAGCTTTAATTTTGGCCATTATTCAAAGTAATCTGTTGTCTTAGCTTCTCTATCAAGTAATTAACCATGGGTTCTTCTTATTAATAAAAAATCATTATTTTTGCACTGAATTGTCTAATGATAAATGTTCAGTAGTTATTCTCATAGATGTAAAATTTCACTATGTTTGTGAGAATCTATTTCATGTCATGCATTCAGTAGGAAATGAGTGAAAAATCATGTTTTATAGCATTGAGTTGCGGTGGAAGAAAATTTTATCTCTAATAGTGTCTCCCTACTCCACAAAAAAAAAAATAATAATAATATATTCAGTATAATTTTACGAGTGAAATTTGATAAAAGTAATATACACGTAATTTTACTCATATCCCATGAGGTAGAAATTTTTTACTCGAGTGAAAGATGAAAAAACAAAATAGAAAGAGGACAAATTTGAAGTTTTGAAAATCTAACCTTTGGCTTAAAAGAGTACCAATTGAATTAACTCCCTTCATAAGAAAGACGTTTGAAAAGTATAATCATATACGTATTTTTCTACTAATTGAAACAATACAAACAAATTTAGAGAGAAAAAGAAGGAGAAGAAGAAATTACTAATAAATATCTTTTTATTTTTTTTTAAAAAAGGTTAAATTATTTGGAAAACAAATAATTTGCTGACTAGTAGTAGTAATATTTTTAACTGGAAATTACCTAAAAAGTCATAATTCTAATTCTGAAAAGAGATATTTTTATATGCATAAAGTACTTTCTAAGAAGACAATTTTCACTTTTCAAAAAAGGACCAATTTCAGACACACTTTTTAATGAGGATTTTAACGTTTGATAAAAGTCTGCTAATAATTGCAGACAAATCTTACTAGAATTCTTCAGTCCAATGCCTCTTAAATTCAATTTATTAAGATTTCTCTGTCTCAAAATATAAAAATAAAATCATTTTGTCATACACATAAATATACTCTCTAATTTTAAGATATTTTCATTTTTCAATCTCAGATGTATATCATTTTATCCTACGTAATATCTCACAAAAATTTTAATATGTATATTTACTTATTCAATTGACTTTATATGAGCATAAATATTTATTTATATACATTCAAAATTAGATAACAAAAATATTAGCCAAGTCAAATAGTATATTTATGTATTTTTTACAATAATAAGAGTTTGTTTGGCCAAAAGGCTAAAACATGAGTTATTTTGAGACGTATGTTCAGAAAAGGTGCTTTTTTTCCCGAGAAATAATGTGTGTGATTTGAAAAGTTTTTTTAATAAATTATCTAAATATTGAAAGATAAATAACCATTTGGTCAATTTTTGATTAAATAAATAAAATGATATTTTTACTATATTATTTCTTACAATTATAAGTCATCTCACTTATTGGCAAATGAATTGAAAATAATTAGTACATAGTAATAAAGGTAAAATAGATATAAACTGATAGATTATCTCTTGATTTTTATAATTAAATAAATAAAATAAATATTTATTTTTAGCATTATAGACATATAAAAATAAACGAATCAGATAGGACTTAATATTAATAAGAATAAAATAAATATAAAAAATAAATTTTTATAAATAAATAAAAATCAATTTTCATAAATTTAAATCGTAAAAATAAAGACGAGGAGTTAAAGTAGGGAGGTAGTTGCATATAAATTATCCAATCAATTAGGTACCAATTTCTAATTTGTCGACTTCAACTATATAACTTCTATATCAATTTTCTTTTTTCTCTAAATTTAGAATATTCACACAAATATTTGTCAGTGTCATTTTATTTATAAAGTCAATATAGCTGATAATATTTTTGTCATGATCAAATCTAATATTGAGAAGATGAAAAATATTATTAGCTTGCGCTGAGAAAAGAGAAGGCGTCAAAATAGAGACATAAAAAAGTTAGTTTGTGTTGCCTATTGGCTAAAAAAAAAGTAATACTAAATTTTTAAAAATAAAGTTGTTAAAATTATTATTACTCAATTAGGAATGAAATCATAATTCTAATATAATCCTATTACACTATCAATTAAATCTTTAATTATTAATCAAAATCAAAAATCAAATCTATAACTCGATTAAAAGATTTCAAAATCATTATAAAATCGTTAAAAGAATAACTCTTTATTTGGATGGATTTTATGTATTTTTTCATAATATATTGTATTGTATCATGCTGTATTGTTTCAATAAATATAATATTTAGATAGATTGTATTGTTCTCCGCTGTTACATAATGTTATATTTCCAATTAACCATAATTTGAATGATAAATCTACAAGAGATTGTAGGGTATGTGATAGATACCATGAAAAGATAGGCTGAAGGATAAAATAAAATTATTAAATAATAAATAAAGTAAAAAAAAAAAGAGAAGATATTAGAGTAAAGATATGCAACCACATCAAATCGATTGTTAGACAAAATGGATCTTTTCATTGTTACTTAACGATAGATTTAAACGATACAATACAATATAATTTAAATAACAATCAAAATAAATATTATATTTAAACTAATAATATAATACAACGAGTAATAATCATCCAAACAAAACGTAAATGAGTTGATACTATTCAATGATCAAATCAATTTTTACATGTCCCTAAATAGTAAGATACTAATATTGTTTAAAATCACAGATTTTATAAACTATTTTGATATATAATATCAAAAGTTATTTCTTTTTCTTATATAAGGAAATAATATATTAGTAAAAATCCAAATCCAAAAAGAAAAAAAGAAAAAAAAAAAACGAACCAACCCATAATCTTCCAGTTCCCCCACAATATATACACACAAACAAACCAACGGTTCACAAATTGGAAAAATTTTCCCCTTTTTTTTTTCTCTCTCAAAAAATTTTCTCACAAAAAAAAAATTAATTTGACTTTCTTTGAATTCTGTGTGAATACAAGTCATACAAATTTCTCCGTGAAATGTCAACCGGTGGCACCACCATCACCGCCGCCGTTGCCGTCAACTCCTCCGACAGTGTAATCGCCATATCCACCACCACCACCACCCACCACCGACGCCGCGTCGCAGACTCCGCCATGACAACGGCGGACGCAGATTACAATTTCTCCGACGAGGATAATAATAATAATAATTATAATAACCCAGAAACAAGCAATTGCGATCATCATTATCACAATCATCATCATCCGTTGATTAAATACTTATTGGTTCGGAAAAGGGTGCCGGAAAGTATTGTTTTTAGAGTAGAAGAATCGGTTTTAAGCGTTTCTACAATTATGCAGTCTTTGAGATCAAGGAAGAATATGGGTCGTACAGTTTTTGGGTTTCTCTTGTTTTTGTTGGTAGTTTCTGTGTTCTTCAAGTTTTCTTTCATGATGATGAACGGCAATGTTGAAGATTTAAATGGGAATTTTTTGAAAAGGGAAAATGGTATTTTTGTTCTTCGTAATTTCAAGAATGATTTAGTTAATGCCCAACGAGTCCTTTCTGAAACAGAGTCTTCGACTTCGGGTTTGGTTTCGGCTTCAGATTTTGTGAGAAAACGTCAGATGAAGGAGATACCAGTAAGTATGAATTTTTTTAAGAAAAATTGAATTTATAATTACCAAAATTTTAGTTTGCTTGTTTATGTAACTCAATTTTAAAAAAAAAAATGAAAAGATGGAAACTTTTCTATGCATTTTGGTCTATGGAATTTTTGGTAACTGTAATTTTCTGGGTGGGTATTTATGTTTTTTTACATTTTTGTCCCTCCGTTCATTTTTACTTATTGCTTTTGGAGACGTTGAGAAAAGTTTGTAGGTAAATTTGAGAGGATGGTGGAATCTCTATTCATTGTTTGACTTGGTAAAAACCAAAGTAGTGGACGGCAACAGAAAACAGTGTTTGAATATTGTGAACCATTTGCCAGTTGGCTATTGGCAATGTAATGTTGACTTATGATGGTGGCTTTCCAATTATTAGTTGATTGTTAATGAGGTTTTCCCTTTTTTGAAAGAAAATCAATCTAACTTGTGTGTATCTCGATGGTTTCACACATATTTGTCGCTTAATAGTAACTTCAGTTAAATTTTAGTTGCTATGCCCCATATGTTGTTTCTAAAATGGAAATGGAAGTATCTAAGTTGTATGTATGGATTTGCTTTTTACAGGTACCAGAAATATGGATGAAGCCAAACAGTGATAATTATTACAAATGCATTTCTCGGCCGAGGAATCGCATAAGTATGTGTTTCTATATGGTGTTTATTGTGAAGTTCATTTGTGATGTGTTCTGATATCCGGAGTTGTTTTCTCAGGAACTGGTTCATCGACGAATGGCTATATCTTAGTTCATGCTAATGGAGGACTAAACCAAATGAGAACAGGAGTGAGTAAAAACTCGTATCTACCACACTCGTTAAGCTAATGTATGGATGAGTTTTAGCGAATAGCGAAGCTGTTATGTTGTTGCTGATTGTGTTAGGTGGATTATTGCAGATATGTGATATGGTTGCTATTGCTAAAGTAATGAATGCCACTCTAGTGCTTCCTTCTCTTGATCATGAATCCTTTTGGACAGATTCTAGGTACTGTTCTGTTGACAATGACCCCTCTTAGCGCGCGTCAGTTTCTGTTCTAATAAATTGTCGCTTCTTGCAGTGATTTTAAAGATATTTTTGATTGGAGACACTTCATTGAAGTGCTTAAGGATGATATTGAGATTGTTGAGTCGTTGCCACCGAAATATGCAGCTGTGAAACCTCTTCAAAAGGCACCTGTGTCTTGGTCAAAGGTTTGTAAATACAACTGTTATGTGCTATAGCTTTGGTTTTTTGTTTTCATGGCGGAAACTAAAGTATGATGCTTCATTGCAGGCTAGTTACTATAGAGGAGAGGTACTTTCTTTACTAAAGAAGCACAAGGTGATACAATTTACCCACACGGATTCAAGGCTTGCTAACAATGGCCTAGCGTCATCCATTCAAAGGCTTCGCTGTAGAGCTAATTATCAGGCTCTGCGTTACACGAATGAGATAGAGGAGTTTGGGAAGAAGTTGGTTGATCGACTTAGAGATAACGGTGAACCATTTATCGCTCTCCATTTAAGGTAATCTATCTAAACTTACACTTGGTGTTTTGTTGTTTATTCCTCGAGCATTGATCTATGAGTAACTTAGCATATTTTGCTCGAATATGCAGGTATGAGAAAGATATGCTAGCGTTTACTGGCTGCAGCAACAATTTGACTGTTGAAGAGGCTGAAGAACTTCGTAAAATGAGGTACGAAGTGAAACACTGGAAAGAGAAAGAGATAGACAGCACGGAAAGGCGACTCCAAGGAGGCTGCCCCATGTCCCCTCGGGAGGCTGCTTTATTTCTCAAGGCAATGGGATATCCTTCCGCGACCAGAATATACATTGTTGCAGGGGAAATTTATGGCAACAACAGCATGGATGAATTCCGTTCACACTACCCAAATGTGTTCTCTCACTCAACCCTTGCAACATATGAAGAACTCGAGGCTTTCAAGAATTACCAAAACCGTCTTGCAGCAGTAGACTATTTGGTAGCTCTTGAAAGCGATGCTTTTGCTTACACTTACGATGGCAATATGGCAAAGGCTGTGCAAGGTCATAGACGGTTTGAAGGATTTCGAAAGACCATCAGCCCTGACAGGTGTGTTTATCATCCTCAATGCCATTTTCACCACTTAACTTTGATCAAATCAACACTAACATATATCATATATACATTTTCTTCATTTCAGATTCAATTTTGTAAGATTGATCGACTCGTTAGATAAAGGTGAAATCTCCTGGGAAGAGTTTGCTTCAAAAGTCAAGGTCTTACATTCCAACAGATTAGGAGCACCTTACCTCAGACAAGCCGGTGAATCACCAAGAATAGAGGAGAACTTTTACGCGAATCCTTTACCTGGTTGTTTATGTAATCGATCACACGAAGAAGCCAGTAAACAGCAACTCAACAAGAGACCAAGTTTGAGAGTTGCTTCACAAAGATAGGTATATCTAATGATCATAATTTGGTAGATTAGTTCAAATATCACTACTTGTTCTACAAATGGCCTATAAGGGGCTTCCAGATGTCGGGTTTTCGTTATCCTTCATACTGCGCGGCGAGCAGAAACAAAGAGAGATAATTGTAACAAGTAAAGCAGCAGTTGGAAGCAGAGATGGTTGATTTATAAGATGGACAAAAGGAAGTATATATTCAAAGCAGAGATATACTTGAAGTTATTCTTTAGGGTGGATTGTAGATTTTTTCATTCATTTATTTTTTTCTATTTTAGTTTTGTGATTAGTTTTTACTCATTAGATTCACAGCATGGATTCATATGTATACCAATTCTTGAAAAGTGATACATAGATCTCTACACGAATGCAGAGTTACTCTTCTTGTAATCTTTTACTGGACAAATTTTGAGTTAGCCTTTCATTTTTAGCTAAAACGATGACTTAGATGCATGCCACAGGTACAAAATCTAGTATTCGAGGATAGAAGGGTAATGGGGTAAGGGATTTCTCGATTATAAAAGAGAAAACTATTAAAAACACCACTAAATTTGACGCAAGTTGTTAGTTTCATTCTCGAACAAGTGTTAAAAATATTTCTTAACTTGACAAGAATTTAGAGGTGTATTTTTTAACTTTTGTTATAAGATTAGGGATGTGTGTAAGTTCAGTTAGTTAAGTAGAAGAGTGTTTTTAATACTTTTCTCATTATAAAATAAAAGTACTATTTGGATCATTCCACCCTTAGCAAGAATAAAAATGTTTTTTGTTATATTTACTAGGGAAAAGAGTCTAATAACCTTTAATTTTGAGATTTAACTAAAGATGATATATCCCTCATTACAAAATTGATTTACATAAAATAAATGAATTAATTTTAAATTATGTTTTTGATTTTTTTTTTTTTTTAAAAATTCATGTAAAAATATATATGATCCTGGAAAAGTGGTTGTAACTTGTAACACTCATTTTATTAAAGAGTTTTAAGTAATATTTGTAGTCATATAAATAATTTTTACATTATCAAATCACCTGACATGCATTTGACTCTTTATTTAAAAAAAATTAAAAAAAATCTTTTTCATTTTTTTAAAAAATAATATTATGTTTGTATTCTTCATGTCAAAGCTCCAGCTAGAAGCATGAATTGTGGTCCTACATGTTTTTGCGTAGTATAAGCTAAGCACCTTGAGAATAAAGTTGTTGCCACTTTATTCAACTCCTAGCTGTCCAAGAAAAAATATTTAATAGAGGAAAATAGTTTTTTTTTTCCAATCTATTATATATGTAAAAATAAATCTCTTGTAAAAAGAATATAATTTTTACTGATAACAAAATAATTTAATTTCAAGAAAAATGGTATAGTAGGTTTCAAAATCGAAACTTTAGGTGTTAATCTTGTAGTCATTTCCATCCCTACAAAATATTTAATGTTTTATTATTTAAAAACTTTATGTAAATTAATTTTTTTTACACGTATTTATTAATTCGGTACAATCCAATATTTTCACAGAATTGAGATGTCACGTGAAAATTGCTTAAAAGAAAAAAAAAGTAATTTTCATAGAATAAAACTAATTTGATCATTGATGGAAAACATACCAGCAAGAACAAGGCATTTGGGAAAAATTGAGCTCCATGTGAGATAATTTAATACTTTGAGAGAATACAATCATGCCACAATCATAGGGGCCATTAATTGCGACGGATCTAAGATTTTAACTCAGAGTTCAAAATATAAATATATAAATATTTGAATAAATCAATAAAATATAATTTTCAAAGAAAATAGTAATATATAGTCTAATATTATTTTATTATTTTAAAAATATAAAGTGAAATATTGAGGTGGTTTCCCCAAAGCCAAATTTAAATGAAAAGGAATAATTAAGGGAAGTTAAAAAATAATACTTAGTGAAATTTGAACCCTAAGCATGAGAGTTTATTTAAAAGGAGAACTATCACTATACTAGACTTTACTTATTGTTTAAAAGTTTAAGTTTAATATATATACAAAAATATAGAAAATTTATCTTGTAGTGTAATTTTTTGATGAGGAGATTCATAACTTTAAACTCGCTCACTCTAAATTCACCTTACCCCACCTTGCATTAATTTTAAAAATTAATTACTTCAAACCGTCTGCATCTGCTCCAACCCATATAACTTTGAATTTGTCCCGCATAACTCTAAACCCGCCCTATGTCTGCCTCCTTGCCATCTCTACCCTAATTGAACTGATGGAGGCATGCAAACTGCAAAGCCATTCGTTGTCTTTAGGCTGATAAAGCAAAAGACCTAACTCAGCCCAACAGTCTGTTACAGAGCCAAACTCATTAAACACAAAGGTGAAAATGTATTTAGGCAAAGATTTGTCCATATGCCATCATGTTTCCACTTTTGTGTTATGCTATTAATATTTCAACTTAAAATCTCATGCTGAAGTTTGAATTCCCCCTAAATCACTGAGCCAGCCACTAATCTTATGTTTAGAGGATTTAATAGTTACACGAGTCACTTAAACTCTTTAAGTGACTTTTAAAAACTTTAAATTTAGCAGTCTTAACAACTTTACCATATATTTTGTTTGTTCAGATTAGAACTAATTAGAGAACTAGGCAACTAATTATCAGTTGGTGTGAGTTTTTGCCTTCTTGAAAGCCCCTTCATAAAACAACTCTGCGGAATAGCCCCCTTCCAACGATTTGGCTAGTTCAACAATCAACAACATATCCAGTGTAATTCCACAAGTGAGTCTGAAGAGAGTAAAGTGTGTACACAGATTTGATCTCTTCGTCGAGGTTGTTTCTGATAGACCCTTAGCTTAAATAAAACAATTCGAAGCAATTTGAAAAGGGAATACAAAAATTAGACAAAGAACTAGTGTGTAATGGAGAGTTGCACACAACATACAAAAAAAAAAAGAACAGTAACGACAATGAAACAATGTAATAACCAAAACACAAAATATTACAAGTAATAACCAAAATCAAAGAACAAGAAACTATCCGTTGATTCAACAATCATTTGACATTCTTTAAAAAAAGTGAGCATGCACATTACAGTGAATAATATGAGCTAAGGAGCCACAAAATGATAATAGTGAAAACTGCACATTCATTACAACAGTGAAGAATCTCGTTTAACCATGAGATGCAAGTCAAATGTACCTCCTAGCTGATCACAGTTACAAATGGAATTGGTTTTCAAAGATCATGCACTCACAAAAACACTTTGGATCGTTCCTCAAGAACCTATTATTTGTGAAGTGTTACAAAATCTACTTTTAACTAGCAACTACAGAATACAATGTCCTGGGAATTGGCAGTATGACACTACTACCACATTGATGGTACATAGACCTGCTCTTTGAGATTTTGTGTAGCGCTTTCAGTGGGAAAACCCCTAACAGCACCAATTGTCCACTGGGATATTATGCCAGCTGCAATTGCAAAGCGAAGCTGTCTCTCTAGAACATCTTGATCGTGGTACATCTCTGGTTGTGTCGTCAATTTTCTCATTATTCCAGCTACAACTGCATCACCAGAACCAGTTCTATCACAAGTAAATGGTGTTATGAGCACATCTTCTGTACCAACAACCACCCCATCAAAAGAAGGAGAGTAGTAATGAATCCTAAGTGTCCCATCTGTAACAAACAAAAGTTTCAGTCCGTCATGCCACAAGGGAGCGATTTCCTCAGGAGTATAGTGATAATAGTTTCTTCTTTTTTTGGTTTGTTCATAAGTTTCTGCAAAGTATTGAGGTCTATAATTCCTTTTCCTCTCGTAATGCTCTTCGTCAAGAAGAAATTCAAGCTCTTGTCTTGACACCTCAATGATGTTAGCTTGCTGCCAGGCTTCCTTGATCAACTCCCTTGTTTCATCACGTGATCTCCAAAGGGGCAATGGTAGATTTAAGTCAAAAAATATAAGACCACCAAACTTCTTTGACAATGTAATTGCTTTAAAAAGAGTAGAGCGCATAGATGAAGATGTCAAAACTTCAGAATTAAAGTGGAACATCCTAGCCTGCAAGAGAGAAGGCAAAAGCCCCACGAAATTTGTTAATAATAGTTGCCCAACATCACCCGGACACAATTTGTTGAAGCACGTAAGTCTCGGAAAGGATAACTGATAGAAGACACATATCCTTCTCATAGTGTAGGCTCAAGCACTGTATTAAAAGTATCCAACACGTAATATGCAACTTACCATGACACAACATCTTATCTCTGGTTCATATCAATAAAAAGAAAAACAATTTCCCTACTGAACATAACAGAAAGAAAATTGATAATATATTGAATCACCTTTCACTATTGATGGATCAGCCAATCTCAAGTTAAGACTGATAGTTTCAGGAAGACGAGGAAACTAGTCAAACATGGAGCGACAAAACAATGTTACTACTGCTAATGATAACTCGTTGTCAGGACACAAATAATAATGATAGGTAACTACACTACCACTACCTCGCAACTAAAAGGAATACATACAACTAGCACAAGTGAAACTCAAATAAATGAATTGCCGAGAATTGTGCATGTTTAGTCAATTGGTTCTACAAACAAATGCATCATTGGCTCATTACAAAGAAATGTCATCAGAGTGAAGAGATCAGGCAAATTTCAGAACCGGAGAGAGCAGTAAAACTGTTAACAACTGCACAAAAGTTTCTACTGATAAATGGTGAGCTTCTTCAACAATCTGTTCTATATTCCTATGTGCAACGATGGAGATGGAACACTTGAAATCAGCAGAATTCTAAACTAAAAACTACGGAACCAACTAGTTTCAAACCGGGAGAATAGATCAAAAGCAACGACTCCGACAATTTGGAAGATATCTTAAGTATAGCAGCCAAGGGGTTTGTTGAAGGATAATAGATGGAAGTTAGTTTGTTGAATATTAGTTAATGAGTTAGTTGAGTTGTTAAGAGGTAGTTAAGGAGATTAATTGATCAGTTAGTCTCTAAGCATATATATATATATATGTGTGTGTGTACAGTACATTTGTTTTTTTTTCTTCAAGCTGAATAAACGAAAGGTGAGGCTCCACTATTCAGAGCACTACACCATTCCCAAAAGCTCTGACGCTCTCCACTCTCTCTCTCCTTTTTCTTCTTCACTAGATCCTGCTGTGTGACTCTACTGTGGCAGTTTTATCATGGTATCAGAGCGCGATCTGAATAGGCACGTTGAAATTCCTTGCAGATTCTGAGATTTTGAAAACTAGGGTTTCTGAAAGTTGAAGTATCGCGGTAACAATGGCGGAAGCTGGAGAAGATGATACTCAGAGAAGAGCGG
>JAABOM020000110.1:5650409-5663338 GCA_011800125.2 Solanum clarkiae | reverse complement strand
ATGAAGTTGAGCAAGAAGATGTGCCCAACAACAAAGGAGGAAAAAGAGAATATGGCCAAAATTCCATATTCCTCTGTTATTGAAAGTCTAATATAAGCAATGGTATGCACTAGACCTGATATTGCTCATGCAGTTGGTGTTGTAAGCAGATTTCTCGATAATCCAGGAAAAAAGTATTGGGAAGCTGTGAAGTGGATACTCAAGTATCTGAGAGGAAGCTCATATGAATGTTTATGTTTTAAAGGCTCTAGTCCAATCTTGAAGGGCTATACATATGTTGATATGGCTGGTGACCTTGATAACAGAAAATCCACTACTGGATATTTGTTTACTTTTTCAGGAGGAGCTATATCATGGCAGTCAAAGTTGCAGGAATGCATTGTACTATCTACAACTGAAGCTGAGTATGTTGTTGCTACTGAAGCTAGCAAAGATATGATATGGCTTAAACAATTCTTTCAAGAGCTTGGGTTGCAGCAGATAGAGTATGTCGTCTATTGTGATAGTCAAAGTGCGATAGAGTTGAGCAAGAATTCGATGTACCATGCAAGGATAAAACACATAGATGTGAGATACCACTGGATTCGAGAAAAGATAGAGGACAAATCTATGCAGATTGAAAAGATCTCTACAAATGAGAATCCTGCAGATATGCTAACTAAGGTTGTGACAAGAAACAAGTTTGAATTGTGCAAAGAACTTATCCACATGAGCTCTTTCTGAGAAGATAGAGATACCTCATTTTGGAAATGGGTCTGGAGGGAGAGATTTGTGGGGTCCAGCCCCCTTCTTTTTTTAAAAAAAAAATTAACAATTGTGCAAACTATGGTTGTTGTCAAAAGTTGCTTAACAACTTTTGCAATTAGGAAAGGTTGTTCACCTGCCAAAGAAAAACAGGAAATAAAATTTTCTATATAAAGGGGCAATCTACTCCTAAGATATACACACCAAAATTGAGAAGAAAAAAAAGGAAAGAGAGTCACAGAGAGAATAAAATACATTGAATATTTTATCTGTGAGGTATACCATAGGCTATTTAATAAAAATAGTTTGTGAAGAAAAATAGAGTGTGAGGTGAAAAATCAAAAGAGAGTATTTCTTTTATGTGTGTAGAAGTCTTTGGGAGTATTATACTCGTGTATATACAGTGTAAAATTCCTTATTGTACTCGTGCCTATACGGTGTAAAATTCCTTACTATAGTAATATCAGTTGCTCTTCTTGGCCTGTGATTTTTTTCCCTTATTTAGAAGGATTTTCACGTAAAATTCTTGGTGTCGTTATTTTCCTATTTTTATTTATATTATTATGACATATTATTTTGTATTAATCCATATTTTTCCCAACATGTATCAAATGGGATAACCTACTTTTAGTGGTTGGTTAAGCCCATGAGCTTGACCTAGCTAGCACCTAGCTAAGTTGTCTCTTTCTCTTGCTACTCTTTGAAAATGATAAGAACCAACTATTACTATATTTTTTTCCCTCTTTTTCTAATAAAATTAACTACTTATATCTCAATCCCAATTAAATTATCGTCCGCTATGTAAGTCTTTATATATTTGTTTAATTATTAGCTTGTAGAGTCTTTTTTCTATTTGTTTTCTCAACTTTCTTTTATCGAAACGAGTGGAAACAGTTTCTCATATCTTTGTCTACCCTCTTTCAATCCAATGTATAAGTTATTTAAAAGTTTCTGTAGCAGAGCTTCATAAAGTTTCTTGATATATAAGTTTTTACGTAAACCTAAAATATCATTCTAATATGGCTAAGAGTCTGTTTGGATGAGTTTATTGTTTTTCACTTATAAGCCAAAAGCTATAAGTTAGGAATCCTATCTTATAGCTTTTGATTTTTTTTGGTCATTTTGACTTTAAAACAAATACTTATAAGCACTTTTTGAATTTATCCAAACGCGAAAAAAATACTTAAAAGCTATTTTGACATAAAAAAACACTTAAAAGAAATCAATCCAAACAGACTCTAAATCTTAACCTCAACTAGTTAGTATTTCTAGCTTACCCTTTCTCCATCTAGTACTATTTCGATATTTACTTTGACGCCGCATTAAATTACATTCGTATAAAAAATTTTACTTTATAAGGTAAAAACATTTTCTATCATAAGACGAATTTATATTCAAAGTTACGTGCTATTTCATCACAATTTTTGATGGTTAAGTCTCTCATTAAACATGATCATCCTTTTTAAACTCTTTTTTCATCAGAGAGTAATAAGCACTAATTAGTAGACAAAAAGATTGGATAGATTTTAGTGGATGAGAAAAGGTAAAAAGAAAATTGAAAAGCAAAAACTTTTTGAAAATTTAATGAAATGGACAAATCATTGGTGGCCTATTCATTGTTTTTTAAACAGATGGAGAGTGGACCAGCAGTTTACTAATTTTAAGGATATTTTTTATTTATTATTATGTATAATAATGCGATTGATCCTGAAAGGCAATGAATGGTAAAAATAGCAAGTCTTATTAACGGAAAATTCTGAAAATATTTCATTGTTCCTAGATGGGTAAAAATCATGTTCGAATTCTTGAAATGGAACAAAATAAAGTTGGGTCGAATAGTAATATTACAATAAATCTGCACTTGTATTAAAAGTGAATTATACATACAATATAAATATATTATAAATATTTAAAAATATATTATACTTGTTTGGTAAGAGATTGATACAGTATATATTAAAGTGTGTGGATAAATATACTATTCATTAATAAAATTTATATTATTTATGCTTTAATATGTGCTAAAATTATATTATAAATGTATTACAAGTATTTATCGAAACAAATTTATTATTAATATAGATGATAAATATTTATAATATAGTATATTTATGTAAGTTTACAAAACTATTACTGTGGCCTTAAAATTATAAAGTGGTACCACTTCTTATCCTTTCATTTGGTTTCTCCCATTCTTTTGGTCAATCATAAAACTCCACTAACAAGGCAGTGACACTACTTTTGAGATGGAAAAATGAATTACTTTTTCACAAACTTCAATCAAACTTTACAACAGCATACTCATAATCTCACACTTAAGATATGAAGAAGCTCATATGTAAGCAGTTTTACTCTTGTAATAGAGAGATCGTTTTGATAAATTTTTGACTTAGATAAAATATATTAAAATCAAGAAGAACAATAAATACAATAATAAAGAAATCATATAAAAAATAATGGAGAAACTTCAATCAAACTCTAGGAAAAAATATACAAAACAGATCTAATTTGAAATTATTTACCCTTAATAGATCCAATCTAATTTATTTACTCTTAATAGACCCATTACCTAAACTATTTACCTTTCTACCCACTTAACCCTTTTTATTTCGTGTGCTAACGTCTGCATAAATGCTATGAAATATACTATAATTGTATATTACACGATACCAGTATCATATAGAATGAGTTCAGTCCTTTGTGATACTCTGGTGGTGTATTGTATACCCAATTGGTATATAGAAAATTTTTTTTAAGAAACAAATAAAAAAAGTATTAAATTCTAATTTAGTGGAAAATATATTCGTTATATACTCTATCGGTATATTTATATCATATCAGTATCATATAGGATTGAGCTTAATGATTTGTGATACCCTGTTGGTATATGCATACCCAATTGGTATGTCATACAAGCAGGTGCTAACATCAGTATGACGTCCGCGCACGAATTTTAATATTATGGGGCAAAATTTTAATAGTATAGAGGTATAAAATGTAAAAGGGTATATAAATATAAATAGTTTAATCTAAAGGGGTAAAAGTTTAGTTTTCTCAAAAGTTTACTTTAACACTCTTGTGTTTACCCAACTCAATAAATGTAGTTAATCATAGTTAATTAGTTCTTGTTTCTAATTTAAGTTTTATGGCTAATCATGGTAAAGTAAGATATCTTTGGTATAAACATCAAGTGCGGACAAGTTTTTTCAATTTAAAGTAACTTTATATCTTTATACATAGGATATGAAATTTGATATTGTTCCTTTGTTCTTTATTATAACTTAGTTTTCCAGAAACAACTCTCTATCTGTATGAGGTAGTGGTAAAGTACGCGCATATTTTACCCTTTCCAGACCCCACTTGTGGAATTTCACAGGGTATGTTGTTGTTAATGTTAAACTAGACTGGACTGTATTATACCTCGACCACAAATTAAATGAAACAAATTTCTCAACACTGATCAATCAGTACCAAGAACATCTTCAGAAAGGCATGACTAAACCAACTTTTTCAGATTTATAGAATCTTGGAACACAAATACAGTTGTGTCACACTGGAGTGATTTTGGTATGAACCTTAGAAGAACCATATAGCAAAAACTAGCAATAGATATGGGAGTAGGATTGGCCTAAGCTATATAAACACTGCATTAAGATCCATCAAATTTGAGATCAAAACATACCTTGCCATAGGATCATAACAATCTACAATACTGCACAAACCATGGACGGTTCTGATACCAATTGATACGAACTAAAGGATATATTGCGGTACGAGAGCAAAGCTATAGAAACACGGACCAAGTAGTGCCATACTTCGGATGAAGGATTAAACTCCCAGAACTTGCAACTAACATCAGAACAAATTGACAGGCTTCAGACTCAGTCTGAACAAACGAGGTCTAAGCACAACACGGACCTTGGAGAAAGACAAGATTTTGTTCATTCACAAGGAAAAATATTACGTGACAACTCCCATTTTTGGAAGTTGCGAAGAAGATTCCTCGTTCTCTATTCCTTGTGTTATTTGACACATTTATGTATTAACTTCCAAGTAGCTTCACATAGACATTTGATCTACAAACAACGACGACATATCCTGCACCCAAATATTTAGCAACAATACACTCATCAAGATTTTATGTAGATAGATTACCATCTCGTTTTAGTTGCAGGTCAAAATTGCAGCAGTTTGATACCCAAGCTAACTCTGAAATCCCCTAGGCAAATCAGCTTAATCCACGCCTTCAGCTTTAATCCCTTGCAGACCTTTGCTCTAATATCCTGCTACTTATGGTTGACTCGTCATAACATTTTGCTCGTCCCTGAAGTCAAATTTAAATGTAGTAATGCAACGGAAATCATCATGAAAACAACACATATATGACGAAGGATAAGCAAAATACTGCACGAAAGAACAGCGGTAGAGAAAATTGGGGTTGGAAAGAACTATATGTCCCCTTTGTATATGTTGTATCACAAGATGGAGAAATCTTCAAAAGTCAGATAGCTCTAAAGCAACATGTGAGGACTATTACACTCTCGGTAGGTCTACTATTTCATTTACCATTTGGAAGTTCAACCAGCTTGTACTTGTCATTTTTCTTCAGAGATTCATCTCTTTATTCAAAAAAATTGGTAAGTTGTATTCCTGAGCATACAGACTTCCAAAAAGTTATCAAAAAAGAACTATGAACAAAGGGTTGATTATTTGAGCCAGGGTCTTCCGGAAACAGCTTCTCTATCTCTACGAGGTAGTGGTAAGGTCTGCGCACACTCTACCCTCCTCAGACCCCACTTGTGGGATTTCACTGGATATGTTATTGTTTGTTTGAACAAAGAGTTAATTATAGAGAGCCTAAAAGATCACACCCTCTACATTTGCTTCTTTGCACAAAAAAATATAATGATTACAATACAATTCCACTTAATTTTCTGCGAAGTATTTAAATCTATCCTCAAATCACCTCCATTTCTTTCCTTCCACGCTGTCCACCAAATACATGATCTCTTTTGGGATTTGCTACCACCTCTCTTGATCCAGTAGCTTAGAAGATCTGATGTGTGTTCTGACATCGTCCATACCTGTGAGGTTGAAGAAAAGTGACCACAGATGAACTATCACTTCACAATGCAGAAACAAATGGTTGCTTGACTCTGCAGCTTCATTACAAAGGAAACATCCAGTTTCTTTTTGAATGTCCCTCTTCGGTAGAGCTTCATGAGTGAAGCAGGCCCTTTTGGTCACTAACCAAGTGAAGCACTTGATTTTGGACGGGACAGACATTTCCATACCTTTATCCATGGACATTTTCTGCCTCCTGGTTACCCCAAAACTTCGAATTTATACACTGTTAAATAGAGAACCTCCCATCATTGGTATGTCTCTACTTGATTGCATTTGGGGCGGGAAAGTGCCTCTGAACTTATCAACTTCCTTTGGAAGACCAACCACCTATCAATTTTCTAGTAATTTAGATTCCTTTTTAAGCATATATTCCACCCTTAAGGAGTCCAAGAGTCTGCAAGAGTGGCGAAGCGCTTCAGGTTGGTGCATATGGAAAATAAATCAGGGAAAATAGTCATCAAAAGCACTTGACCATTCCAGGATTACTTCCAGAACAGAGTCTTTGTGCCATCACACACCTCATACACAACATGTTTGTGAAGACTAGATCACAAATTCTTGATGGTCCTCCAAACTGATACATTGCAAGTATTGACCACTTCATCGGTGTGCATTGGCTTGTCTATCCATAGTTGTTCATCATCACCTCCTTCCACGATGCTTGATCTTCATTAGCATATCTCCGCAACCATTTCATCAATAGACAACTATTGTGTAATTTAAATTTCTGATACCAAGACCCCCTGATTTCTTATCAAATTGAACATCATCCCATTTAATTTCACCAAATGAAAACCCTCATCCTCCTTATTTCCATTCCGTGGAATGTCCCTTCTCAACTTCTGAGCTTGTGAAGTTTATCCACCACTCCCAACTGGAATAGAAAACATAGACATCACATAAGTAGGTGAGGAATCTAATACTGCATTTATCAGAATCAGTCTAATTCCAACTTTTTTTCTCTGACAAGGGGAACCTGCAGCCACTGCCCTTTGGGTGCGGATAGGGTAAACCCCCGTTTCTATGCAATAGCTCAAAAACCACACAGGAGAGGTAACCCACACTAGGCAAGTCTGGTGCGACGAGCTTAACCTAGAAGGCAAACCCTTTGCTTTCGCTGGCAAGGGGTTTTGAACTTGAGACCTCCAACATGGAAGTCCCAAGCCCAAACCACTGTGGTCAGATCCTTCCCTGGACCTTGCGCATAGCAACTTTAGTGCATCGGGTTTGCCTTTTTTATTTTCTATGATCTCTTCCAAGTTAACCAACTCCTATTGCTTGTTGCCCAAAAGCATGCCTAAGCAGGTTGTTGGAAACTATGCAATCATGCACCCCAAATCCCAGCCAGCTCCTCCATTTGGACTTCTTTAATAGGGGAAATATTGCTCTTCCTCCAATTCACACTTGGGCCCGAATAAGTCTCAAAGATGAGTAGCATCAACCTTATAAAACTGACTTGTCCTGCTTCTGTATCACAGAAAAATAGTGTATCTGCATAAAGCACACGACAAATTTCCACATCTACCCACATGTATGTGGCCTAATTGGAACCTTTTAGCCATTTCTTCTGCATTATTGATCTTAACATGCTACAGAGTCCTTCCATGGCTATGACGAAAAGGAAAGGTGATAGGGGATCACCTTGCCTGAGTCCTCTTTTTGAGGGGAAAGAACTCACAGGTTCTTAGGTTCTGCATTATTGATCTTACCATCCCTTGGCTCTTTTTTGGATGGAACAACCCCTTTATAAGACTTTCTGTCTCCCCTTCATCATTAATAAGGGCATACTCTGATGAAGAAAACTTGGATGCCTCTATTCTTGGTGTTCCACTCATATTCGTACTTTCTGCACCTATGGGATAGAAAGAAATTGCACAATCGTAACAATGTTAGGGACTATACAATACAATTCATTTCCTTGACCTTCCTGGCCGATCATATGTAGTTCCGATTTCACTGTCTCAAAAGATGTCATCTATACTTTTGATGACCTCCTTTTAATATCCCACCAATTTATACCCAACCTGTTCATCGTCATGTCCAATGAATATGCAAAGAAGGACTTTATCATCCAACTTCATTCTCTTCTCCTTCGATACATGTGCAAAAGCTATGCAATCAAACACCTTTATATAGGAGTAGGAAACCTCCTTGTTGGTCCAAACTCTCGATGAATTGTCGAAATATCAAAACCTAATGTAATTGATGGACTTAGATTAATCAGGTAAGAGGCTGACAGAATTGCCTCACCCCAGGAATAATGACTCGGGAAATTCAGCCATTTTGTGCATACTTCTCTCCTTCTCAAAAATGGTGTGGTTCATCCTATCAGCTACACCATTGTATTGCAGGGTTCCAAGAGCCGTCTTTTTATGCCTGATTCCATAGCTCAAATATTACTCTTCAAATTCCTTTGAAGTATAGTCATCTCTATTGTTAGTTCAGAGATGCTTTAACATTCGACCCATGTCCCTTTCCATGGAGCATGGGACTTCTGGAAAACTTGAAAATACATGGTGTTTGGTTTGCAATAAATAAACCCACGATTTTCATATAGCATCATTAATAAAAGTAACAAAATATTTGTTATGCCTAATCGATTCTATGACCATTAGACCATAAAAACATAATATATTAAATCAAGTATATTTAATTTTCTTTCAGACAATGCCTGAAATGAGCCTCTATGTTGCTTTCCATGTACACAGTAATCACAAGGTCTCACAGTCATAGCTTTGGCGAAAGAGACTCAGTGATTTCTTGGGAAGAATCTGCAATTCTTCCTCGCTCACATGATCCAATCTTCTATGCCATAAATATGTAGAAATCTTATCTTGCGTCATGTTCAATTCACCTCGACATAGTTTTGCATTTGTTTTGTGCAACGTTTCCCAGAGAAACTCTTTTTGCAATCACCAATGATCTCTTTGCGAGTCTCTGTTGCTAATTAGTTCATGTATCCATCTCTGTCCAAAGCATCTAACGAGATTATGTTCACCCACAAATCAGGTACATGACGCACATCCTTTAGAACCAATGCGCATCTGCCATTTGTCTTGATATAAATGTCACCAATTCCCACAATCTTTAAGTAACTTATGTTATCCATTCTCGCAAAGCCAAAATCACCTACACATATTTGCAAAAGAAATACTTTACAGGTATGGCACGGTAGGATGTTGTGTCAACAACCCATTCCGACTCTGAAATTGCTAAGTGCATGCATTCCTCTTCTTCATTTATGATGAGTACCACTTGTCATTGTTTCTTACTGTGGAGGTTGTATTTTCGTCATTGTTTTGGCCATTACTCTCACCTTTGGCCCTTTTTTTTGATTTGGGCAATCTCACTTGAAGTGACCAGGTATTGCCACATTTATCTATTGTGATGGGAGTATGTCATTGATTTTCATACTTCTTTCTCATTTTTCTCATTCAGTAGAAGAGCTGATGTGATGTCCTTGAGCTCAATGGTACTGAATGGTGTTCTTACCATGCAAGATGGTTATTGCCAAATTATCGTAGGAAGATGACAATTAGTTCAGGAGCATAACAACTTTATTTTCTTACTCGATCTTTACTCCGTGGTTGGCTAGCTGCATGATTAGTCCGTTAAATACATCTAAATGTGACAAAATATCTGCACCTTCACCCATATGTAGTAACTGCTTCTTTGGGTACAATTTGTTTGTCAGTGTCTTGTACATGTATAGATTTTCCAACTTGTCTAAATGTCACATGCACTCTCTTCATCGATAATGTTACTGACCATATCATCTGATAAGTGATATCTGATGACAGTAGCTGCTTTTTCATCAATTTCTACCCAATCTTAAAGTTTCATGGATTAGGGACATCTTGAAATTGTTATACAGTGCCTTGTGTAACCATTGTTGGATGAGCAGATCCCTCATCATTCTTTGCCATGTTGAGAAACCCTTATCACCATTATTATACAGTGCCTTGTGTAACCATTGTTGGATGAGCAGATCCCTCATCATTCTTTGCCATGTTGAGAAACCCTTATCACCATTAAATTATGCCACCTCGTACTTTAATCCAAAATATTTTGTATTCTCCAAGTAGTATGACCAACCACAAAAATATTTTTGTGATATGAGCAGAATCTGAGTACCGATGCCATTTGTTGGGGAAAGAATAGCACAAAAAAAAAAAATTCATAGTATATAATAGCAACAAAAGGGGAACACCAAGATACAGTAATTAACAAGAATAAAAAGAGCAAGAAGGACACCAAAATCTTTACATAGACCCATCTGGATAAGGGGAAAAACCACGGGCCAAGAGGAGCAACTGATATCATTATAGCAAAGAAATTTACACTTTGTATGGTCTGAGTAAAATACTCCAAGGACCAACTACAAATTCTAGAGTAATAACCCTCTTTTGATTTTCTCACCTCACTACAATATCTCTCTATCATACATTGCATTCTTAGGCTCCAAGAAAGAATGCCAGCCAATCTTTTTGGCACGTTTATCACATGAGGTTGAACCCCACAAAAATATATCAGCATGGGGCCAAAAGAATGTTTGGAGAAGGAATAGAAAAGAAGAAATCATGCGAGCACTAGAATAACAACTAATTATTTTTTACTAGCCTGTTATTCCCTGGGTACAACATTATCCTGGTAAGACATCACATCTTATTTCAGTGAGCAGATGCATATGCTACATATTACAATGTGAATCTAGAGTGAGGATACTATCAATTTTTTAAAATAGTGATCACTCAGTGCAAGACTTACCATCTCAGACAAAGAAGTATCCGCAGCCTAGACAGGTCAGCCAACCTCTGCTACAATTTCTTTAACATCTATGTCAGCTAGAGTCTCCTTGCCAAACAGAGAAAATCCAACAGTTGCCTGCAAGAAATTTCCAAATACAAAGTCAAGAACAAACTTTATCTTTTCAGTTAGCTTGGATCAAGTAACAGAAGAACAGTTCTCATACAGAAAATGGAAGATACAGCATAGTGAGAGCAATTAGCATCAATAAAGCTTTCAATCTTTACAGGGGATAACCAATTTGAAAATGGTCTCTATTAAATATATTATCTTTTTTCCATTGCCAGGGCGGGGGAGTGTGGTGTTAGGAACAATTGAAGACATAAGTTGTTACCAACTCATTTTTTCTCCTTTTTTTGGCTGCAACGTTTTTATGACAATGGTTCCCTTTCCTGCTCTCCCATCCCCCGAGATAACATAAGGATAGTGTTCTAGGGCATACCAATCCTGCCTTGCTATCAACCTTCTTAAGAATCCCTGAATATCCTGCAAAGGCTCCAGACAGAACTTCAATAGTTGATCCTGGTATTAATGATTTATCATCTGCTCCTCTCAATGCATCAACTGCAAGAAGATCTGAAGCTTTTTTAGATTGCCCTCCTCGTTTTTGGGGCACAACTTTGTTGTCAGTGGGAGCTATACTAGAGTCTGCTGTCATCTTGGAATCTAAACCTCCTTCTCCTTTTTCCTCTTCTTCAAAAGCTAGATCAGCTTTCTCTTGCTCTTCCTTCGCTTGTTTGAATATGGCCTCCAAGTCATGCTCATCTACAGGTCTTGGTTTATTGATCTGCCGTTTTCTGCAAATGTTCTAAACTTTTAGGTACTGAGTAAAATGACCTTGGATACGTTGTAAGTTAACCCGTTAAATAATAAATTATGTAGACGTAACATAAAATTCATAGAAAAGGGAGACCAAATGGTAGATATCATTTCAAGGCAGCTATTAATTAGATATCCTTGCATAATTCACTTGACCAATTGACATAAAATTTGGTAATTATTCTGAAATTCTGTCAAACAGAAGTAGCATTCATCACTAATCTCACAGAAAGACCTTATAGTAGCTGATTGAATAAGCACATTTGACAAGCTGCAAAAAATTAGATTCGGAGTGATTTTTAAGTAAAAATTTCCGATCTTAGGCCAACACATTTTATAAGCTACAGACAATTAGAGTGCGAGTAATTTTGGAAATTAAAAAAAATCCAAATCTTAGGCCAAGTTACTTAGATATTTTTCCACATATGTCCCAATCTTAGGCCAAGTTACTTAGGATATTTTTCCACATGTCCCATTGAGTCAGGCACATACACCATGGGTCTTTGCTCGTAAAAAAGACATATTTCCCAGAGGTCAAAGAAAATTGCATCAACATATCAAACAAATCAACGACATCCTCTTTCTTGACCGAGTAATACTTGTAAACGTTTTTTATAACTAAGGTGTCCAGGCCAACTTACACACAATTCGACTTATTCCAGGGGTACCTATTACCTCGCACCAAGACAGGTATTGGGTAATTCTGTTCACCATAGATGATAAGTGTAATACTTGTAAACTGTGACTTGTAATAGGGACAACAGTGAATGCTTACGTATTTCCAACCTTGGATCCAACAAAGCCTCCAATTCCAGGACATTCCCGAATGAAATCATGAATTTCCTTGTTCAGTACACATCTCAGAAACACACATCCTGGGAAAAGGGGTTTCGGTTTAACTGAAAGTGTTCCATTCTTTAATTTCCTTTTGACCTGTACAGATGGAACGTATACCTGCACAAACTTTTACATATCAGTCAAAACTCAAAACATATTGAATATCAATTCCTTCATTAGTTAAATACACTTTATATCTTGCAGTAAAGGTAATCCAACCTCCAACTGTCCTAAAATCCACCTATAGGGAAGCCCTCATTCATTGGAGCAGCATCACCCATAATTCTAAGCAAACTGACCCTGTACACACGCCCCTCTCCCCCCAAAAGAAAAAGACTATCATTTCCATCAAAGAAAATCAATAGTGGAAACTGAGAGACAAGTCTTTGGGCTAAATTTACTTAAGAGAAATTTTTTACAGCAGTAGAAAAACTGATAAACGCCTGTTTATTATCTGTGATATGGTTATCTTCAGGTCCATGACTTCCAGTCTGATACAACAGAAAAGATGTGGAAATTCCATACAACAACAACAACAACAACATACCCCAGTGCCTCAAAAGGCTCCCGCTCATTGCGGGGTGAGGGGGGGTCGG
>JAABOM020000110.1:5628920-5639242 GCA_011800125.2 Solanum clarkiae | reverse complement strand
GGTGTTTCTTCTTCAATACCCAAACCAGGTGCTTTGCCAAGTATTGTTAATGGGTCTTCCCCAGTAACCTCAGGTATACATTCTACTTTTTGTTTGTCTTTTCTAATTTATGTCAATGCTTTTTTGTTTAAGTATCTTTAGGTTGCTCAATGTGTTATTATATGTGATATCATCTTGTTTGGTACACCAAATGTTTAGATGAGCTAGATGTATTCCTTCAAAGTTCTATCGTCAACCCTGTTTGTAGTTTCTCCCCGATGAAATGATAAGCTATTTTTATATGCATACACTGGATTAGCTGCTTTCTGAAGAGCAGTCTTATTTTCACTGTAAAGACATAGTTCAATTGCAACTCCCAACCCTTTGAATAAACCAATAAGCCATATTAGCTCAGACACCACTGAAACTATGCTGATGTATTTTGCTTCTGCTGGAGCTCTTTGACTGTATTCTGTTTCTTGAACTTCCATGAAATGAGTGAGTCTTCATGATTCACAACGAATCCTGTCACTGTTATCTCTGTAGTATACATTCTACTTATTCACTTTTGTGTTGCTCATCAGTAACCCAAAGTCTTGTTCCCTTTTGACATACTTTACAACTATTAAACCTGCTTCCCAATGAGATTGTTATGACTCATGTAATAGGATTTTATATCCAACTGAAATAACTTCTTAATCTAATTTGCACCAGTTGATTTAGGAACTTAGAATAGCTGGTCTGGAGCCATTATACTCATTACTATGTATGATAGTAGGTGCTGATGTTATAAAGAAAATATATATAAAAGTGCAGTTCTATCTGTGGGAGCTACATTCCTAGAGACTAGAGTGAGATTTGATCCTTGCACTTCATGGAAAGAACAGAGGATCTTGGACCCCTAATGCTCCTTCAATAAACCATAATAAGCAAAGAACTTAATATTTGCATATTCCTCCTGAATTAGTCTTGCGTTTTGTGACTAGTATGCAATGGGATGTACAGTGTTGATTTGTGTGACTAGTATGCATAGTTTTGGCCTTGTAGCAACACTATCTTCATCCCTAAAAGGAAAAATCTCCAAAAAGAAAGATTGGATTGTAGAGCTGTCACTGATTGCTCATGATCATATTCAAGAAACTGTACATCATCTGTTCATGGAAAGATATACTGTGCTATGTGTGAAATGTCCCTGTCAACTGGTCTATGGATTTTTGCCAGATTTTGGCTGACTACTTTACCATTTACCTGAAGAATTATACCATACTACTTTTATCAGGTTATTATTCTGCGAACACAAGTGCTGCTTTGATGCCAGCATCAACACCTTCAAGCACTGCTCTGGATATCATGAAATTTTCTAATCCTAATTCCATTCCATCAACCTCAAAAAGAAAAGGCTTCAAAGAAGTCTCTACAGCTCCCATAACTGCAAAGAGATCTCGTAAGCACTTGATCACAAACCAGTTGTCACTTCAAGGTAAATCCATTTGAAGTTGGTCTTTTTGTCACTTCATGTCAAATGTCCTTACTATTTTGACATTAGATGATTGTACTTTCTTGCAGATCCTAGTACAGATGCACAACCAGCCAGTTCTGCTAAACACAACAGCATTGTGAACTGTTCTGCAGTTCAATTACCAGATCCTGCAGCTGCATCTGATAAGACACCTGCTCAAGGTTCTAATGTTGCCAAGTCATTGTTCAATCAGCCCATTCAGTCCCCTCCAACTAATTCTTCTGGCCCTAAAACACCGCCAAGAGCATCTTCTTCCCAAACTGACAAATCTATCTCTCCAGTGGAAATTTGTTCGACTGCTACTTCCAGCAAAAATATTACACCATCTCTTGTAACAGAAACGAACTGCACAATCATCTCGTCAGAAACAATTCGAGTGAGCCCTTCCAAACAAATAGTGTACTCCATAGAAAGAAATCATTGCATTTCAACAACTTCACCAGTAAAGACCAACCTGAAGAGGTCTATTAGGCGAGATCAAGTAAAAAGTAGGCTGGACTTTGGTGCCTTGGATAACATCCCATGTAATTCAGAAATGGCATCTGGCCCGGACATGATTTCAACATCCGAATCTGAGAAAGAAGGCGATATTTTTGACTTAGATTTGCCTAATTTAGATTCTTTAGGGGTGGGCTTTAATCTTTCTGAATTACTATATGATTTTGACCTTGCTGGAGAGGGAATTGATCATCCTTGCCAGACAATATTGCATTCTTCCCCAGATTCTTTTTCAGGGTACAGTTACCTGCCTCATCCAGATATTTTAAGTTTCCTTGTTCTAATGCAAGTTTAGGTATGGTTTCTGAGTCCCCATTTGATGTTTAATGCACAGGTCACCTGATGAAGCAGGAAACGTCAATTCTGATGCAAACCAGATGACTTCTCATATTGCTTCAACAGTTACTAAAGTCATTTCAGAGCAAGACATGAATTTACCAGGTAAAAGGTGATCTTTGACTATGAAAATAGACTGTGGATTGGTTTCATTGAAATTTGTTGAAAGAGTTTTGATTTTTTCACATTGATCATTCAGGTTCAGATTCCCTGACTACTACGAAAACAGTTACCAAATGCATCCAAATTTTAAGCCCAGGTAATTCTTCAACTGTCTTTTTTCTCCTTTTCAATTTGCAAAAAGCACAAACTAAAGATATGATTCCACGCCTTCTTCATTTTTGCAGTTAAAATCAGAAGCTTGACGGATTAGAAGAACTTTGTGATTGACTTAATACTTGCACAGATGACTATGACCGTTGGCTGGATCTATGCAAATGCTCTCTGAATTTACCAACTTACTATTACATATTAGCTGTCCATTCATCATCAAAAGGGTGTAAGTGCATTGGATTAGGATTTGTCTCCATAGGATTAATAGCTCCAGTCCTAGCCAGAAATAGAATATTGACTATACATAGCTTATGTCTAAGCATATTAGGAATTTGTATTAATATATGACATGAAGAAGCTTATAGAAAATTCAATTATGAGAAATATCTGACTATCTTCAGATAGCATTTATGCAAGGAACTCTCCTGGTTTATCAGCTTCTTCTATATACATCAGTTTATTGTTATCGTCTACTATTGAAAATGTGAACAGCCATTTTAAGAAAGAGGATGATAGATTTCAGACATGGAAAACCTTTACATTGTTTTACGAATTGAATCGCCGCAAAGCTTTTAAAGAACCTGTAATGATTATAGCACTGGTTCCTAGACTTGTGAAAAACAATTCCTTGAAGAGTATTACATATTCATGGTCTTTTCTTGCTTACAAAATGATCTGAAAATTTCCACTTTCACCTTGATTTCTGAATTAAGACAAATACTTCTCCAATTTTTCAACTTCTTCTTTGCTTCCAATGTACAACGGAACTCGTTGATGTATCTGAAAAGTAAGAAACAAAAGAAACACCAAATTAACCGAATGATATATTTGCTTATTGGTTACAGATTTAGCTTAGCTATTGAGTTCTTACCTCTGTTGGTTGGATATCAAGAACTCTTTGGTGACCATCGGATCCTTTGCCACCAGCTTGTTCCACAATGAAGCTCATAGGAGCACACTCGTACAAAAGCCTCAACTTTCCGTTCTTGCTCTTTTTGTCTCTAGGATAACCATAAATGCCACCATATAGAAGAGTTCTATGGAAGTCACCAACCAAACTACCAATATACCTTGCAGAGTAAGGCTTGCCACTAGGGCCAGGATCCTTCAAGTCATCAATGTATTTCTTCAATTTGTCATCCCAAAGCTGGTAGTTTCCTTCATTGAATGAATAGATCTTTCCAGACTTTGGTATTTGGACGTTTTCCTGGGTCAGAACGAATTCTCCATACATCGGGTCCAAGTTAAAGGAAAAAACGCCATTTCCCAAGGTGACTACGAAAATCACAGAGCTTGAGTACATGCAGTATCCTGCTGCAAGAAGGTTCGTTCCTGGTTGGCATACATTCACGATGCACCTCTGTTCTACATTATCAAGCTGCAATATTGAACAGACATTTGGTGAATCGGTAGTTAAACTATTTACACACATAATGAAACTCACAACCATATAGGAAAATCTCATGCAGCAGAGGTCCAATTGACTATTGAAAGCATCAAACAAATATACGAAGCATAGCAGTAAATGATCCTACTTCTCTGTGCATTATACGTCAAAGCTAACACATCGTCATAAGTCAGAACATGACTTCATAAGTTATTTAGAGTTGTCTTTTGGAGGCAAAGGAAGGTTATCTTGTTTGGTAATTACCGTAGAATCATCACCATGATCAGCGAGGCACTCGTCATTTGGGCTGTATATTCCAAAGATAGAACCGGTAGACACAGCAGCATCAATGTTTGATGATCCATCAAGAGGGTCAAATACCACAATGTAGTTGCCTGAGTAACTCTCTTCCACTGCCACAGGTACATCCTCTTCCTCTGATGCTATAATCCCAGTCCTTCCGCTTGACCTTAGACAATTCGAGAAAACCTGTCCAATTCATCAAACATCAACCTTCAGAAACCAAGCTCATCAGTATATTAATGTTCTGTTTAAGTTGTTCGCATTGACAATGCATAGATATTTTAACAAGCGGGTTAAACTAACTCGTAACCTTAAGAAAAGAAAAGAATAAGGGCCCGCGATAGCCAGTAGTGTAGAAATGCTAGACACCATCAATGTATACACTGACGGAGAACGCAATTCTTACACTATGGTGACTAATCTATTCACTATTATGGGGTGCATAACTAGTATAGAGTAAACGACGATATTAGCAATACGAGAATTATTAATACATGGATAGGCATGGTTGTAGATAGAACTACCCTTAACACACCAAACCAAACAGTGGATAGGAAACAATAAAAGTATAACTTACGATTCTTATACACTCTAACAAATGACCAACATGCCTTATTTTTCAGATTGCTAAGTCCACTACTTATAAACCAATAGTGATATTTAAGTGCTCGGATTGTCGATGTATACAAGTTAAACTCATCTAAATAACTTCACATGGTAAGGGACAGTCTATTGAGCTCAAACCTCATTAGAGACAACATCAAGTTTCTTCTGATCTTCTCCTTGAACATTGACAGCACCTTGAACTCCAGTAAGATTAGAAATTCCAGCTCTTTGGACTAAAGAAGCAATCTGCTTACAAGCCATTGAAATGCTTGAAATAACTATGGTAAGTTCAGCATCAATAGTTCCAGCTTGTTCTTGTCTCAATAACCAGCTTGTTAATGTTTGCAGCTCATAGCCACTCTTTTTCTTGGTCTCTGTGAAACCTGAAGCTGTCTCTATTGCCATGCACTTTACTCCTCCATTAAATGACCTTCTCTTTGTGCTGTTTTTGGGGCATAAAAATGGAGTCTTTTTGTCTAAAGCAAATAAAAATGGAGTCTTTTTGTCTAAAGCAGATAAATATGAAGTTGCTGCTGTTGCTGCCATTGTGATTTTCTTGGGATTCTTGAAATCACTAAAATTTCTCACCTAAAAGTTCATTCTGTAATATTTATTCCAAAGATTTGTTTTTTGAGGTTCATTGGTAGTTTTCTTGGGGGGTCTTTGGAAAGTGTAAGGCTGGTAGAGGATTTGTGTCAACTGGGTCCCACTTATCCTCCTCCATGGAAATCTTTTCCTTTCATTTGTGGTTAAGCTTTTGGAAATCTACAAATGACATCATCCAAGTTTGAGTATATTCTTGGAGGAAGTTTAAACTTCTTTGGTTAGCCCATTAAGGAGCCGTTTGGCAGGAGGGATAAGGGGAGATAATCCATGGATTAGGGGAATGATATTAATTAATATCATGTTTAGTAGAAATTGGATTATGTATTAGTTAATACCTCATACATGGTATTAACTAATATCTCTTATTTAGTAGTATTAATTAATCCCTTGGATTTAATACCATGAGATTATATATAAAAATAAAAATATCTCTCAAATTCTTTTACACTTTTTTTTTAATTTTTTTAATTTTATTTTTTATATTTGTAATTTTGTACAAGTAAATTTATTTAAATAAATTATTTTACAAAATTCATTTATTTGCGGGTTCATAGTTTCATAATATAAAAATAAATAACTTTACCATGTCAAATTTTTAAATTTTATTTATTTGTTGTTTCGTATTTACATAATAGACAAAAAATATTTTGCCATGTCAATTTTTTTTATATAATTAATTTAGTTGAGTGATTTTATTGATACAAAACAAAGTCCAATGATGTTAAGTATAATCTCAAAGTTGAGTGACCTTGTAAGATATAAACATTATATTAATATTACAACTTTCAAATTTTAAATGTGTAAATATAGTTTGTCTATTTTACAATTGTTTACTATTTTTTTTTAAAATTTTAATAATAGATTATCTATCTTTATTAAATTAAAGATTGACATTTTATTCATGATGAATTTATTAAAATTATAATTATTTACTCTCAAATAATTCAAGTGAGAAAATAACAAATATAATTACAAAATTATTATTCTCCTAACTAGTTAGAAATCATAAAAAAATAATCTACTTTGATTTAATTACATGAAAAATAGAAAATCTCATAATAGTTGAAGGACATAATTGAAAAGAAACTTTTTATAGAAATTTAAACCGAATATAAAATTAAATGGAAAGCAATAAATCAAACACGGAATAAAAAAATCTCTGCATAACTAATCCCTGCATTACTAACCCCTACATTACTAATCCGTGCATTTTTTTGTACCAAACGATCCCTAAAAGAATTATTGTAACACATTAGGTTGGGCTTGGGATATTATAGGATTATTTGCACATATATATTTGATTTTGGTGCCACAATTTAAGTTAGGTCTTTATTTTATAATTTTTTTGTAGAATTAATGGTCAAAAATATATTTAAAATATTATTTTTGTAAGTTGACATTCCATTTATTAGTTATTCTCCTTTTCTACTTGAACTATCATCAGTTGTGTATTAAAACACACTTGGAATTTGACTAGACTGTCAACCAAATGTCAAGCTTTAATTTTTTAAAGAGAAATATTTATAAATGATTATAATTTGGGCCTAATTAAAAATCTACAATTATAAGTTGAGGTATTTACTATTCATAGCAAGAGGAGAAATGTGAGTGAGATTGGGAGAGAGAGGAGAGACGACCAAGATTGGAAAGAGAGGAGAAATGTTAGATACATGTTATATTTGATGAATACACATTGTATCAAAATATATATTCTGAATTGGTTGTATTCAATGCATATAGACTAATAAATAGAGGTTGATACTAGTTTTATCACTTACATTTATGCACTTTTATAATGATTGTATTGATTCACGATACAAAAATACACAAATACAAATACAAGTAATCTTGTATTTGATACATACAAGTAATCTTGTATCACTTATATTTATTCGCAATTCATAAATACAAATAAGTCGCAAATGACATATACAAAAATTATAAATAGAATCAAAATAGAAAAAAGTTACATAGAAAATCTAAAATGACCATGAAGGTCTTGCACTTGACCTATCATAAAAATTTATATTGATAAGGTGCTCAATATTTGATATATAAAATTGTGCACCAAAAAATACACGTATGGCAAAGTGTGATAATTTTAGTTTGCGCCAATATCCAAAGTTAGACGTAGAAAAGAAAGAGAAGCATAAATTTAGGTATGTATCAATAAGAAGTTTCATGCATTCACAAATTTAATATGTTTCATATATAACATATATATAGTGGGAATGTTGGGTAAATATTAAGTAATTGGGAATGAATTAGTAGAAAGCAGTACAACAGGCTATGAGGTACATTCAAAGAAGTAAAATTTATATTCTCATTTGTTGGAGGTGGAAGTGTTTGAAAATTGTGAGATATTTTGATTCATATTTTGTTGTATATCATAATAGTAGGAGATCCATATCAGATTATATTTTCATATTGGTTGATTTCTCGTGTGAAGGAATACTAATAACTTCTTCTACTATAAATATTGAATTTATAGCCTATTATGAAGCATCAAATTAGAAAAAATAATTAGAAAATTTTATCGCTTTGATGAGAACAACTAATAGCTTAGAAAAATGATTAAATTTTTCTCATGATAATAAATTTGCTAGCTTTAGGTTCGATATCCAGCAAAGATTGAGCAACAAAGAATACACGAAAATCCTAGGCTTTAGGTTCGATATCCAGGAATTTCCAGAAAAACAAAAAAAAAATAATTCAAGTCGTCGGTTCGAATTGAAGCTTGTGGTATCGAAATTTATCGCCAAGTTCGTTGTCCCATTTTGCTGCTCCAAAAAAGGTAATAACCTAACCTTACTTTTCACTCGAATATAATGTATTGGGAATAAAATGCTCTGTTAAGATGAAACTGTCACTGTGTTGTCGAATGTGGTTGAATTGGTCTGTTTATTGATGATTGTCACTTGTTTCAAATCTTTATTTTTGCATGACTAAGTTAGTTCAGAAACCTGTTTTAAACCATTGTTAAAAGGAAATGCTGCTATGTTTTCATCCATTACAGGCTGTTTAGCACCAAAATAAATGTTGAAATCATTCTATTTTTGAGATGCAGGCTGTCCCAATCTCACTATGATCAGTTCTGTTTCCTTGAGTTATGGTCTGGTCTGAATAAATGTATATTAATATCTGTACCATGACAACCATTGTATAGTGGCATATAGTCTCCATTACAAAACATTGTTAATGAGGTGTTCTTTCATAAATAATATTATGTATGTCTGGTTTCTATTTTAAATTGCTATTCTGACATTTAGCACTGCTGAGGTGGTTCGTTTTCTTTCCTGTTTTACTGTGTTGTTATAATAAAGCCTCCCCTGCTGCTGTTCGGCTTCTGATTTCCAGTTTTGTTGAGGTTAATATTTGCATTTTTTGAAGGAGAGTGTGCTGGTGTTGCCTGTTTTCTTATTAATAATCTAAATTCATTCTTCTCACATAGTTTGCTGGTGTCTTGATCAAATATGGCTGCCTGTCACAACATGTTTGTTTGAAAGAATCCTCTCGCTTTCATTTCTTATCTTCAAACGATTCATGGTATTCGGATTCAGTTGGCTTTAACTTTTCTTTCAAAATATGAAGTACCTTAACAATGTCAAGAGTGTCAAAGTTTTCTGCTTTGCCTGTCACTTATCCCTCCATCTATGTTCATTGGATTTAAATAATCATGTTGTTGTTGAATTAATATAACTATAGGCAGTCACATAACAGACGTCATTCTGTTCAAGCAAATAAAGAATAATTTGACATGCTCTGGGGTTTGTCATGATAGTATCTTAAACTGTGAAGTTATACGGATCTAATTGAGATTTGATTGGTTTCCATGCTACTGTTATACTTGTTTATTATCTGGAGCAGAGGGAGAGACGTAGAAATTGAAAAGAGAAATTAAAAGTTATAAGCTTAGGGAAGGTTTTGAATGTAAAGCATCGTATCCTTTTCTTGTTTGTTTGCAGTTCTGTTGGCTTGCATATGTAATTATAGTTTTGATTGTAATATGATGTGGATATATTCTACTTGCTTATTGAGATTCGTCATCTTTTAATCCGGTTTATGTGGTCCATCTTTGAAGTAAGAATTGTGTTTGCTTCCATGTTCTAGTTTGATGTCTTCACTATATTTCTGATTCTTGTTTGTGGTTTTTATTCAAATATACAATTTCTAATCCTTAGTCTTTGTCTCTTTGCATGAACAATGCTCGAGCCCATTTTGGACTCCCCATTTGCATTCCTTGGGCCACGGAAGGCCCAAACTTCTTCTACATTAGGTCAACCCAATTTTCAGGAGAAAGAAGCTGTTAAGCAAAGTGACAATAGAATTAAATGGGATAAGGATTATTTCGACTCATTTCTTTATCTTTATTTTTATAGTCGTGCTTGTATGCTAACATTCGTATCTTATTGGTTTTATCTAATTAAATTCTCAGCCGTGTTAAACTATTTCTGTTATTGGTATTTAGTTTTGTTTCGTTTTGAAAGGTATTTGCTAAAAAATAAAAAGAAAGGATAAAAGAGCAAAAATATGATTTTGTTATATTAATTCAATTTTGAATATCATCAATTTAAGTTTAGTCCACTTTAGTTAAAATCTTTTTAAGATAATAAAAAGAAAACAAAAAATATGATTTTGTCACTTTAGTTAAAATTTTCAAATTTAGTCAAAACGTCAAGTTCAGTCAAATGTTTGTTTTAATTAAAAGTTTTCAAGTTTAAGTTAAAGAATCTTTAAAAAAAAATGAGTCAAACTTTTCAAAGAGTTAGTCAAATTTTCATAATCGTCGGATAACCGCATTTAGCGGCCATTTCG